>OY829914.1:75446099-75510283 GCA_963691935.1 Nephrotoma guestfalica | reverse complement strand
AGGAAATTTGCTGAGAGATCAATTCCACTGATATCTAGTTGACCTTCTTGTTGGTAGAGTTTACGTTAACAGATTTTGTTTCATTAAATTTTATTCGCCATCTCTTGGTTCAGGTACGGCCAGCATTAGTAGCTCTTTGCAATTTTCTTGCAGATTCTTCTATGCAATTAGCAACTGCTAAAATGGCCGTATCAGCCGCAAAAGTTGCTATGTTAGTGTCGTCTATCGTTGGCAGATCAGATGTGTATAGAGCATATAAAGTTGGCCCCAGAACACTACTTTGTGGTACCCCTGCTGATATTTTTTTTATTTCTGAGTATTCGCCATCTAATTTAACTCGAAAGTGTCGGTTAGATATGTAAAATTTTAGAATTTCATAAAACTGCTTTGGCAAGTCTCTTTGTAATTTATATTCCAAGTCTTTATGCCATACTCTGTCAAAGGTCTGTGCTACATCCAAGAAGACGCGTGAAATGTAATTCGGTGTACTTGTTTTATTGTTGAATGGTTTCTCTGAAGCCAAATTGATGTGGAGGAATAAGATTTCTTGTTGCTATTATTGGTTTGAGTCTCTTTTGGAGTAGTTTTTCGAACAATTTTGAAATTATTGGGAGTAAGGAAATCGGTCTATTCGAATTGTTGTCATTTTGTGGTTTACTTCTGCTACTTTCCAATGATTTGGAACGTGTTAAATTTTATTTGTCCTGTAATTAAGTCATACCCTAGTGATTTCTTTGTATTTAGGGTAACATTAATTTCCTCTTTTAATTCCTGTAATATGACAGGAGATATATTACAGCTATTGATTTACTGGTGGTACGTTTTTCTCCGCAGTTGTCTAGGTAGAGGCTGTGTTCTCAAAGTAGGTTGCAAACGACAAAACTTTTTGCTTTGTATTTGTGTCACCTTTATTTTTATCTGGTGGAATTTATAGTTTAGGTCGTTTTAAATTTTTTATCGCTTTCCAAAGGGAGTACTCGGTATCTTTTTCCCCAGTAAGGCCACTCAAGTATTTATTAATGGATTCGTTTTTGATTTCTTTAAATAGCAACTTTAGTTTATTGGATAAAAAATTTAGAGTTGTTTTATATACTGGCGCCCTACTTCCAGAGGATAAATAGTACTTGAGAGGGTACTTGAGGGTACTACTCCACGTCACTTCTTGTATACTGTTGTAGAGTTGTTCTAGTTCTTCTTCTAGCAGTATTGGGTTTTCAATTGTCACCTGAAGATCAATATTATCCTCAACATGTTTCTGGAATTTCGCTCAGCAAGCCTATATTGTTAGTTAACGATATTGGACTAGTTTTACCAATCGTTGCACTGATTGTCATAATTACAGGCGTGTGATCCGACATAATCCATCGCTGCTTTCTAGGTACATATACCTACATATACCCGTTTTCATCTATACCTTTAGTGATAAAGAATTGAGTGATATCGGGTATTTTATTTCTATCCGTAGGCCAATAAGTTGTTTGATCTCCAGAATGAAAATCGCTAATGCATAGTCTTTCTTTGCTGCAAACAGCTCTCTTCCTTTTTAAGAGGTTACACTTGATCCCCAGTAGGTGTTTTTTGCATTAAAATCACCTCCGATTATGAAACTTGATCCAAGTGATTTAAATAACGTGCAATAGTCTTGTTTAATTAAATTATATCTTGGAGGGCAATATATTGACGATACACTATATTCTTTGTTGTTATTTATAAATACTTTTAAGGTGACTACTTGCATAAATTCCTCTTCAATTTTAAGATCTATAAAGTGTTTGATGTTTTCTTTTATAACCACCGACGATCCTCCCCTTGCCCTTCCTGCTGGATGAATGGCGTGGTAGCAATTGTATCCATATATTTTAAGATATGAAGTTGAAGTAAAATGGGTTTCCGATACTAGGCATATATCTATTTTTTCAGTATTTAGGAAAATTTATAATTCTGGAATATGTTGCATTAGCCCATTTGCATTCCAGGTTACTATTCTTAATGTTTTATTTGTTGTTGTTTGCGTCATTTGTATAGAGCATGGAATTCATTTCATTTATAGAGAGTCTTGCTTATCTAACCTGTTGCTTAGAGCTTGAAGGAATTGGTCTTGTTTTGCTAGACGAATGTTATGAGCTTCCATGCTTCTTAGTATCTTTTGGAGCACTGCTGTATCTCCGGTTGGGTCCTCCGAAATATCTGGTTTTGTCATGACTACTTGCGACTACAGTTTTGGTTTTGATTCTTCCGTTTTACTAGCATGAGGTTTAGGTTCCTCTTTGGTGGAAGTTTGATAATTGTTTACCGATACTCCTTGACTTTGTTTTCGCGTTTTATTTCTTATTCGTTGTAGCTCCTTAGCTATTTCACATCCCCGGTAGTTTGCGGGATGTGACTTATTACAATTTACAAATTTTGCAGCAATATTTTTACTAGCCGGGCATACTTGGGCATTTTTGGGCAGACGCCGTTGTTTAGAGATACGATTTTGTACTCGGCTATCGTAACCGATTTCATAATCGATTGTATAGTGGAGAAATTTGATATCGGACGACATTTATTGGTAGAGGTGATTTTTCTTTTGGTTTAGCTGGTTGTTGTTCTAGACCTAGTTGTTTTTAGATGATTAAGTTTGTATTTTCTATCTATCTTCTTGGTTCTTAGCTATATTAGAAGGCTTTAATGTTCTAATATTTAGGTTAAAAAGAAATTTTAAAAATTTGATAAACGAAAAATGGATTCTTGCTGACTCAACGAATCTTGAAAATAAACAAATTTGTTCTTAAATAATTAAATTTGTACATTCTGATAAACTTTACTAGTTTTCAAAACAAACCAGTGAGACCTGTTGTTGTTGTAATAAACGGTTGTAAAAATTCTAATCATATATAATATAAATATATGTACGAGGGCGGATTGAAAATGAAGCTGCCTAAGTAGGAAAACAAAATTTGTTTTTGCCAAAAACCATTTATTTCTCAACATAGTCTCCATTTAGTTCGACACACTTAGTAAGACGAAATTCCAACTTTTTTATACCATCTGAATAATACGATTTCGGGAACCTCTCAAAATACGCGTTAGTTTCGATAATCACTTCTTCGTCTGAGATGAATCTTTGTCCTGCGAGCCATTTTTTCAAGTTAAGAAATAGGAAAAAGTCACTAGGAGCTAAATCTGGACTATAAGGTAGATGATCAACCAATTCGAAGTGTATTTCACGTAATTTTAGCATCGTATCTAATGCTGTTTGAAGTGGTCTGTCGAACTCGTTTTTGTTCGACACTGAGCAAACGCGGCACCCATCTTGCAGATAGCTTTTTCATATGCAAATGCTCATGCAAAATGTTGAACACACGTTCATATGATATGTTTACCATTTCAACAATCTCACGCAACTAGACTCGGCGATCATTCATAACGATATCGAGGATTTTCTTGATATTTTCTTCAGTAACCACCTCTTTTGGCCTTCCTGTTGATGGTATTGTTGCAGTGCTTCTTCGGCCGCGTTTAAATTCAGCAATCCAATATTTTACCATGTAATCTGACGGAGCAGACTCACCGTAATGTTTATCGAGCTTTACTTTTGTCTCTTTCGTCGTTTTCCCTTTCAAATAATAGTGTTTAATCACTGCACGAAATTGGTTTTTTTCCATTTTTGAAGAAACACAAAAGTTGCTTACTTCAAACGTCTACAACAAATAAACTAATCGATGAATTTGGGTGAAATTTTAACAGCTGACGTTTGACAGATCGCAATTTCTAAAAAACAAAAATGTTTTGTTTTTGTGCTGCCATCTACCGCTAGGTAGTTTCATTTTCAATCCGCCCGCGTATATATATATATATATATATATATATATATATTGATTGATTAATTGATTGATTTTGAATGCACGACCAAGTTCTTAGACAAGATCTCCCGGGAGACGCCGTCCGGTACACTCCTTTTACATATAACAAAACCGAGAGATTAGACAGGTTAATTGGATGGGACTGAATCAGCCCGGTTACAGACACCTAGAAATAGCCGATAAGGTAGGCAATGGTAAGGATAGGAAAGGTTTTTTTTTTTTTTTTTTGGCAGAGCGACCCGGTTACAAGAACCTTGATCGTACAACACAAGACAATACAAGGGATAAAAGTTTTAATGACCATCAACAATTGCTTCTTGGAAACCGCACCTAAAATAAACCTACATTAAAAATTCTGTTATTCATCTGCCTCTAAAGCTGAAATGTAAATTCATCATTAATTAAATAGGATTAATAAATTTTGATTTGATTTGAATGCACAACCAACAGTAGATGTGACAGACCTGGCCCGGTTGCGGACTCTTTCAAATTGTGTCAGCTTCCCTTTGAACCGCATCTGAAATTAATTATTATTTTGAAATACTTTAGTTAAGTATAGCCATCAAAACCGCTTCCAGAATGCTTAACTCCTGGAGTCAATATATTGTTAGAATTTGAATTATTTGCTGATAAGTGCTATTGGATCCGGAATTCTTTCCCTAACAGCCAATATTTAATTTAAATTTTATTATTATAATCAAGTTTTAAGCACCACTCTTAAAATAGATTAACTGCTTATAACGGTTGGATATGAATTACGGGTCTAACTCATTCCTCTTACCAATTCCCTTTGTCGCCGTGTGGACATCAGACGTATACAAATTGGGAAATTAAAGTTTAACGAGGATTCCAACCAATTAATTGTTAATTGGTAAACACGAATAGAGATGGGATAGGGGGTAGCAAAATGAAAAAAAAAAGAAAAATATTATCGATAATTAGTGTACGTAAAGAGAATGGTCGAGCAGATAGAAAAAGGTGGCTATATGTATATAAAACGAAAACAAAAAGAAAAGAAAGCAAAATTGGCGGGACGGAGAATTTTTTTTTTTGACCGGGTATATAAAGCTCGCGTCGATCGTAGTTTTTTTTTGGGTTGCGATAAGATAATTGAATGCGGTGATCTTAAAGTTGTCTGGCATCTTGTAAAACATAAAATCGTTTTTTTTTCCTAATACGTACCTAAAATCGGAAAAAAAGTTAAGTGTTGAAATTTGGGGGGGAGGATGTTCCCAATGTAATTAAAAATGTATTGACATTTGATATTGTGTAAAAGTAGAATAAAATCACAGTCAAATAGTGTAAATTTAATTGGAAAAATATATATATTCGAAATATAATAAAAAGTTGGTAAAAATAAAGGAAAACCAGCAGTGATTTGGGTTTTATTAAACGAGAAAAAGAAAACGGATTACCCAAAATTAGTTGCTGGGCTGTACGTAGAGAGAAAAAAAGGGGAAAAAAATATTTTTCTTGTGGTCAACGGCAAGCGGGATTACTGCAAGCTACAGTAATCATTTCTGGAGCTCTAAGACACAATACAACCGTCACGCGAGGTGAGGCCTTGGTGGTCGCACAAGCGAAACAGGCACAACGGGTACCGGGAGTTGGACGATACCACAATTTCGAAACCAAGCGAAGAAAGCGGATTGGACACCATCATCCAGCGGCTGACCAATTGGTAAACAATTTTTTTATGTTCCTCAAAATTTATTTTTTCTTTGCGTTAATTTTGTTATATTCATATATGGTTCAAGACTTCAGTTTACCGTTCATAAATTTTAATTTACATAACGTACATTAGAGATTTATAATTTTGCTTACTATGATGTATTTTTTTTTTTTTGCTTAAATATTAATGACGTACTCCTATTATGTAATATTCAATTTTTTTGTGAATGAGATATTGCTCCTCGCATCTTTCAACGCTTAAATTAACTTCGTAGTCATTCACAAGCAGCGTAGGAGAATCAACAGCATTCAATTAGTTGTTTTTGCTTTCCGTAAAATTTTATGAACCAACGCCGAGTTTAATTCTTTTTTTGTTTTGTTTTGGAGGGGGAGTTCGCAAGTGATGTGTCATCAATTGGGTCACGGGATAAAACCGAATTATTGATTTATATATTTTTTTTTTATCAGTTACGTTTTGTATTCGGCACATGTTTCTTTTCTTGGTATAGTAGTCCGTTACTCGGTATAGTGGTGTTGAACCTCCCTAGCCCTGAGCACCTCGGTACAAGCATGTGCAACCTCACCGCAGAGTAACTCAAAGGACTACGTTACATGCTTTACCAAGAATAAGTTATAATAACTTATTATAACTAAATACTAAATTTAAATAGTTAATAACTGGGTCGCCTTCCAAAATATTTCCTGTAGATTAACTTAAGATTAATGACTACCACTTCACTTTACAATATTCGAAAGTTTAACCAACAAAACTGCTTCCCAAACACCAATGTCCTAGAAATTAAATTGGTTATTAAATTGAGATGCAGAGATACTATTAATTCCGAAATCCTTTCCTAAATCCAGATTAAATAAATTTTATTATTCCAATCCATTTTTAAAATATTATCACACCCGAATATTAGTCATTAATCAGCACCAATCATAAATTAGATTAACTATTTTACCAAGTATAAGTATACTTTCTATCATACAATAACATATAAACTTAATTCCAAATTTAATTTAAAACTATCATTAATATAGTAGTGGTCATTTGCTACGACCCAACATCAACCTGGAGGAGATTTGTGTACATAGTACATAACCTGGAATACTAGTAATATAGTTACATATTCAATATTCAGATTAGATAATAGAGATTAAGAATAAAATTAAATTAGCTGACTTCCATTTTCTTTGCATAGTAATGTTTATTATAAATATTGTATATGAACTTAACTATAATTAATCTAGACTATAATTATTTTAAACTTCATTAGTATTAGCAATGATTAAATATTATTCTAAACCAAGGCAAATAGCCTTATTTGTTATGGGGCTCAAAGACTCAGCTTCCATTTCCATCTATATCTGAAACACCAGATTCTTTTACTAAATAACTTTATAGTTAATGAATCAAATAATAGATGACTCTTTTATAATTAGTGGCAATTACTTGGCGCCAAAATTTTTCCCTTCATAATTCCAACCTTATTAGTGAAAAGATAATGATACATTTAAAATATAAAATATAAAATTTAAACAGTGATTTTCCAAATTAAAGTTAAAGTTATCAATGATTTAATCATAGTGTTTGTTAATAATAACCTAAGCTATCAATCTTTTGTGTTAAAAATTAAATTAAAATTACCAGTGCCTAATTCATTAAATAAAATAAATTATTAAAATCGAACATTCTAAAATATAGAAACAAAGAAACAAGAAACACTCTGTGAAGTTCATAGTTATAAAACCTACAGTAGAGCTAGTGAAAGTTAAATCCCCTGAATCTAAATACAACGGCCTTCATGCTGAAGCTTACAATTAATTAGATAGACTACTTAATTACACGAGATCATACTTGGCCATTCATTTCTTTTATTATTACATGATTTGATTTAATAACAATTTAGTCTATCTATTGAATATGTTAACCAAGCCCTATCACCCCGTTATATATCGATTCAGTCACTTAAATAACTTAATATAATCCCACCAATCACCCTTTACCATAATAATAATAATTCAATTCCCTAATTCAAATTTCCGCAAATGTTATAGAACCCTCTGATAGATTGGACACCATTTCTATTTAGATTTATCAAGATGGAGGTGCATTCTATTCTCCCAGATCGAAATTGCCTTTTTAGTGCGATCTTACATCAACTACGGTTGAAAGATACCTTATTTACAAGTATGGTTCATGAGCTTCGTCAAGCGGTAGTGCATTATATAACGTTAAATAGACGAGAGTATATTCCCACTATATTGGATTCAATTAACCAAGTTTATGATCCCGAACAAATTATTAATCGCTCAGAGGATGAGTTAATAATGAGGTAAGTGTTACAATTTGATTTTCTTTTAAACAACAATCAAACATACAACCAAAATAGTCTAATAATCACTAAACACCTCGTAACCTTATGTCTACAACCATCTTCTTTATTTATGCTTAAGATATCTTTCCGATCTACAAAAGGACGGATTTTGGGGTGGTTCCGAGTGCTTATCGGCAATATCTCGTTTGAAAAATATAAAAATTAGCATTTATCATACTGGAATTCAGCAACATTTGGATTTTATACCTGAAACTGTAAATTATGATTATGCAATTAATTTATTATATAGCGGAACACATTATGACAGCCTTATCCCCTAATTAGATCCCTCATCAATCCTATCCACCACTCAGAAGACTACCCAGAGCATCAGCGATAATATACATCGAAAGATTTGCGCTTCCAGCGATCATTTTACGTTAATTGAACCATTTCAACCCGAACCTTCCCCTACCACACACAATCCCCATTCCTATCGCTTTGGTACTTGGAATGTCCGAGGATTAAATAGTGCCATTAAACGCGATTTAATTGATGACATTCTATACACCAACCAGATACAAATTTGCAGCATTCAAGAAACTAATATGAGTTCAGCTAATTACAGTTGGTATTTTACCAACAGCTCAAAAAGTCTCCGGAGAGGTGTAGGAATAGCCATACAAAACCATTCTGATATTCGATTCAAGAGAATCAAGCGCTATTCTGGGTGCATTCTCGCCTTGCTAGGGTGTATCCCCAATAATGGTGAGATTTTATTCATTGCTGTGTATAATCCATCACAAACTTCATCCCTTAACCGTCAGATTTCCACTCAAACCTTTTCCTTATTATATTCCATCATTGAACGCTGTCCTAAATCTCGCGATGTTGTTGTTCTAGGAGATTTCAATGCTCAATAGGAGTTAAAGATTCATGGGACAGAAGATTTATTGGAACCAATTTATTCCATCAAGATTCCAATGAAAATGGAGTTGCACTAGGAATGCTTTCTACCTCAACGCAGTTAGTGATCCATACCACAAAAGGACGACGAAGGACCTTAACTACTTGGACTGATGACTATAGTTACTCACATGTGGATCATATTTTGACATGGAAGACCAATCGTTATCTGTTTGTTAAATCAGCCAATGCTTCTGATTTTGATCAAAAGACTAGTGATCATCGACTAGTTTGGATTCAATGTACCGATCGACGAAGATCCCAATTAAGCAAGAGAGGCCAAACGAAAATAACAGCTCCAGTACCCTCTACCTATACATATAAGTCTTTAAACTTAACCCTATTAAGAGATTCGCAAGTAAGCGAACAATACCAAGAGGTTTTGACAACTATTCATGCGGAAGCCCCAGAAGCAAATCGAAAAATATCATGGCAACTAATAACGGATAATTTTAAGCTGGCTGCTCAACTAGTTCTAACTTCACGAACTCCCCTAACACCAAAACGAACTAAAGCATTGGCCAAATTTAAGAGTGCCCGGTATCTTAAGAATAAGCATCCAAAAGACCATACAGTTCATATTCTCTTAAAAAATGCAAGACAACAATTGTTGCAATCTTATTTTGATCATCGCTCCAAGGAAAGTCAGCAATTTTTCACAAATTTAACACAATACAAACCTACAGAGAGACTGCGTAAAACCTATCACTATTTTAAACAGTATAAACTGAATTACTTGGAACTTATATTCCCATTTCGACCTGGTTGCTCGAGTTACGAAAGACTGAAGGTGAATGGCCACCACTTATAGAAGAAAGTGATTATTATCATTTGGGACCACCACCTACTCTTGATGAAATTAAGGATATAATCAAATATTTCCGATCCGGAACTGCACCAAGTAAGGATGGACTACCTATTGAATTATTCAATTGAGGAATGGCTTGAGACATTACAGGTTCCAATACCAAAGATTAAAGTACCAAATATATATATATATATATATATATATATATATATATATATATATATATATATATATATATATATATATATATATATATATATATATATATATATATATATATATATATATATATATATATATATATATATATATATATATATAAGTATACATCTAGTCCTCATACATTATTAATGTGCTATTATCGGCCATGTTTACTTTAACAACAACAACAATGTTTGACAAAAACAAAATATATACTCTGAGTAAAATATAAATCAATATCAATCCCAAATTGAACAAATTTAAATCCGAAGTACAGATTAATCTGTAAAATTGGTTAACAATATGTGTTCCAGAATCGAATTAAAAACAAATTCTGTCTCGAACCTAGTTAGTGTTCCTAATTTTTCTGGCGCGTTTATTATTTTTAACACGGATTGACCTTATTGGAACAAGTATTTCTCTTAAACTGATTGAGACTTGGATTTTTTAAATGACATTTGTAGTAGAGGGAAATATGGTGATAACGAAAGCATTTGTAGACGTTGACGCAGTCATCATGAAAAATAAGAATTAGCAACGACGTTAATTATCAAAACAGGGTAACTCATGACTTGAAATGTTCACGAATACCACTATATTAAATTGATTTTTAACTGCAATTTGCAAACATCGCCAGATGCAATAAAAATAATTATATCGAGCAGCAACAAACAAGTATATAAGCGTGGGCAATTTAGGGTGCAGAGACAATTTGTAATTTAACCAGTGGACAGCACAAGCTAAGAATTAAAAATAAACAGTGCGATACGTAAAAGTGAAGAGTAAAAATGAATTAGTCAGCAGTAAAGGTGTTCGGAAATAAAAATTGTAACTTAAATCGCTGAGTGTTTTCCGAATACATATCGAACGCCCAAATTAGTAACAAAAATATCAGTTACAATAATTTTCAGTTTTTCGAAATGTTTAAGGAATTTTTAGGATTTACTATTTCAGTATTTCAATTTTCGGTAAATGAATGCTAACAAATTAAATAAACTTAACTTAAATAAACAACCACGATACGGGCTGCTAACGAAACGTCCAAACAGATTTTTAATTGTTGTTTTCGGTGAACTGTCGTTTCCAATAAATTGCCACGCCACTTTAAAGCCTACATTTCGTTTAAAATAGAGATCCGCATTTGTTTGAGACCCTCAAGCCGTGTATAATATATACGAAATGAAACCTTTATCTTTTGTAATATATCTTATTATTATTAATTAGAATTCTGACATCTCGTTTATGTAACATGTACACAAAGTGACATGCTTCTCGTTGTATTTTCCCCTCAGTTACTGTGAAAAATGCTACGTATTTTATCACAAATTGATTGATGGAATTTTTTGATATGTGAAACTTTTATATTCCTCTTGTTCGTTTTGCTCTGTGTACTATAAGCACATGTGTGTATATACACGGACGAGTTCAGCTATATAAAGCTTTCGATTGATTGAAATTGAATTATCCTGATTTTTTTATTCAATTTCCGCATATGGCTTATAGTACATTAGGTGTAATGTCGAAATTTTTCCGATTTCTACTAGAATGACAAATAATCGACTATTTTGAGTTCCACCACTTAATACGCAGTAAAACTAGCCTAATAAAATAAAAGTTGTTACTAAATAAAATGTTGCCTCATCGAATATACATAAATATGTATTTACAACTAATAAATTAAATTAAAATAAAGTTTAATCGATTTTATTTATTTTATAGTACTTTACGAAGTTACGAAGACGAAAATGTGCACAGTATAAACATAAAATCAATTTAAATAAATTTAATTTTATTTCATTTGCTTGTAAATTTTTATTTTATTTTGTATTCTACTTACTTTACTTACAGTAAGAATCTAAGCAAAATACGGAATACGATTTTATTATCTTGTTCAAGCGAAGATTTATCCAGAGTATTTTTTATTTATTTATTCGTTTTTGTAAAAGTAAATAATGTATAGAAAATTTATGTACTATTTATCACCCATCTCAAAATTGCATCATTACTGTAGTACGTATAATAAATTATGCTCGTAGTATGATTAAAATGTCATGAGAAATCGACAGTTCTTTAGTATCCCGCATAGTGGTTTGTGCCTCCCCATTAAATTTTTTTATAGCATTTTTATATTTAGTGTATTGATGTTAAAGTTAAAATAGTGTTAGTCATTAACATATAAGCAAACACTGCACAGCAAAGTAATTAAAACTAAATAAGTTTTACAAAAATTTCATGTTGAGAATTTAATTGGAAAATGCAACTTGGACAGTTGCAAGACGATAAGTGATTATTTTATAAATATTTAGATAATATGCTTGAGTATGATGGGACTTGACTAGTAAAAATTATATTTGGAAAATGTCTTGTTATGCTATGTACATGTACGGCTTTTTATTTCTGGATGAATTTCTGCATACCTACAAAAAAACTTCTTTCCTTTCCAAAATATGTTTTTCATGTGAGTGTACCAGTATTAAAAGATAAAAATAATCATCGCTAATATTACCCGATGTACACACGACTATCTCTATTCTGTTACTGTGTTTACACTGCTCTTATATCTTTCTTACATCATCTTCACTGTTGCGTATTACATTTTATTAACACTTTTGTTAGTTATTAGATTAATGGTTCACAATTATTATACACAACTTAAAATTAAACACTTAAAATAATTGTTGTTGATTAATTTCTAATTACATATTACTTAAAATTACTGATTATGAATAACCAAAATTACTGTTTATGACTATATCTTAAAACTAAAATGATTGTCTTATATACCAACATTTAGAGGAAATGAAAATGTTTTACAAGCACTACGGAAAACGAATGTACATTTTCCGAGGTTGCAAGGTTGCATTTTCATATTTTGAACGCAATTGTGTTTATTTTGTTAAAATTTAATGACCTTACTGAACAATGCGGAAAATAAATAAATAGATCGACTTTTTCCTGTATATTGCACAACATTCCTCCACGTTTGAGAGAAAAAATCTTCTGGAAGATTTTTCTTTGTGGAATATAAATGTTCATATAAATGTTCTTATATGGATTGTTTGGATGCCTTCTAATATTTTAGTTCTGATTTAACCTAAATTACTTATAATTTACATATCGTCGCTTGAGTTCTATCTTGGCGTAAGCGCCTAAATTTTAGTTTTGAGAAAATCGACTTTAACGTTTTTATGGTTTTATTAATTGAAACGTTTCATTTAAGCCGCGATATTTTTATCTAAATCGATTAGTTTTACTATGAATTACATATTGCAAATAACATTTTGCAGTTGACTAGTATAGTTTTCCCGGAAAATGGAAAATTAAATTTTTATTTTAGAGCTATTTTGGTGTATGTCACATAAAATTAAGTGATCATGATTATTACCTGGATATACACCAAAACGATGAAGATACACCAATCTAGAACTAATAAAATAAATCTAGATGTGATATTAGACGCACGGAGATACATTATTATCCAGTGAATAATTTCAAAGGGAGTTTGGAGTTTAGATTAATAACGGCCATTTCAACCAATTTGGAAATCGCTTTTAGGTAACATTTATAGATCTGAGTAATAAGGATACCTCGAAATAATATAAAAGAAGATTTAATTTCACCATTATGCCTAGTCTGATATTTTATTGTGTATAAATCAGATTGTTCGTAGATCAAATTTGCTCCTGACGCAAATGGCGGAAATATCATACTAACCGACGCAATATTACAATTTTTGAAATCAACTTAACTTTTGTGTAGGTCATATTTTTTAATGTTTTCAAGAGACGGAACTATAGATTTCTATGTTCCGTAAAAATTTCTCGATCGTACTATACACAGCACACTATTTCCTGCACTTGAGAGTGCCCTGGCTCCAAAAATTTTTGTTGCACTTCTATTATATGTTTATGTGTTTCCATAAATTTCAAAATCGCAAGTGTGGTTATTCTATTCCTATTCTGTGGAAAACATGAGTTGGACTATAGGATAATTTTAGTTATAGATGGATTGTCGTTAACCACACTCTCCAAAATTTCAACTAAAGACGATGCAAGGTCATTTCCGGATCTACCGCTCATACCTTCATGCCATATTGCATAATATGTGAGTTTATTATTACTACAGTGTCCCATTAAATTATAAACGGAGAATAATCGATTATAAAAAAAATGACGCATTTGCCTTAGGCAGCGAAAAGTCATTTTGCTCATATTAATTTCATTGTGTTTTCCATATTCTTTGATTTCGGAAGTGGTGAGCTTGACCGCAACTTTATGTGCCACACATCGATCGCATTGGTCTTTCTTCGGTTTGTAGAATGACATGTTAAACTTTCTGTTGAATACTCATTTTAGTGTAAATATTTTATTTGACAGGATCGGTAGTCTCATTCAAATATAGTGAGTACATTCTATTAATAGTCAAACCAGGCTCAATATATTGTCTTGTATTGGCTCGGCCAATAAGTTTGTCTTCGGAAACATTATACTTTATATGGCTACCATGAGTTGTTGGTGTGTTTGTGCCAACTTCGGTTGCCATTGTTTTGTAAAAATGGTAGACTCGATTTTGACTCGAATAACTTACAAGCTCTTACAACAGCGCCATTTTTTGTAGAAAATATAAGAATGTATCATGTCTCCTTGATGTTTGATTTTTAGTTCTTTTTCGTGCTGTTGGTACTCTTCTACTATGAGTTTTTTGTCGATCCGTTTCAATAAAATTCAATCCACATTTAAAACAGCACTCTTCAGCACACCCATCAGTAACACGCCGCGCCCATTGTAACTTTCCGTTACCATCTTTATATTACCGACCTTGATTCCGCATATGTTTTTTTATATTTTTTTGTCTACAATGATGGATTGGTCTGCTTTTTAAGAAATAATTGTTTATCAATTAGATTATTACGGAATTCAACTGATTCGTAAATTTCATCTGAGATGGTTGGTGTTGGTAACGTAGGTGCAAATTCTTCAATATTAAACTTGGTATTATTAGCTTCCATGATACCAGATGTTTCCAACGAAAATTTGATGATGGAACTGCGTTGTTTGTTTCCTGTATTTGCTACATCTTTAAGTAAATATTGAATAGGCGTTAAGCTAGAATTTTCATTCGTTTCGATGCATAATTCGAATCGTCACGCTCAATTGCCTGAAAATTAGGATCCGCATCCGAGTCGTCGAAATCACTGCTTTCTAAACATTACGAACTACTTAAATTTATTAAAGTTAATATGCTAAATTTAATTAATATTTTAAGTATAAATGATATCTATTTTTAATAATAATAAGTAATTTATCTTTCATAATTTATATTCTTGTTTGGAGGGTTGTAGCCCTTTGGCTAGTCCCCTTTACAATTTTATTATATTTTTAGTCGATCCTGATTGGATCTTGTAGATCATGCGGTTTCTTCCTTCGCAGCTGTCTTACTAGGTTTGAATCATCCAACATATGACGTATCTCAGCATTTTGGTGTAGACTAATACGTTGCATGTGTTTTCTCGCGTGTTTGCTTATTTCTTCACTAACGAAATCCATCTTCAGATCTCTATGGAGGTTGTCATTTCTTTTGTACCACGGTGCATTAACTATTCCACGAAGGATTTGGATGATATTGACATTGGTTTTCTTTGTACAGCCCCAGAGCTGAATACCGTAAGTCCACACAGGTTTTAGGATTTGCCGGTATAGTAGCAATTTATTATGTAGAGTTAGCTAGAATTTCTTCCTAAGAGCCAATCCATCTTTCTGTATTTGATGTTTAACTCTTCTTTTTTCTTTTTCACATGCTCTTTCCATTTTAGTTTTGCGTTTAGAGTCATGCCTAGATATTTTGCCGTATTTGCATAAGGAATTTGCTGGGAGTTCAGTTCTACTGGTATTCAGTTGACCTTCTTGTTGGTAAAGTTTACGTGAACAAATTTTGTTTCATTAAGTTTTATTCGCCATCTCGTGGCCCAGGCACTGACAATATTAGTAGCTCTTTGCAATTTGTTTGTAGATTCTTCTATGCAATTAGCAACTGCTAAGATGGCCGTATCATCTGCAAACGTCGCTATGTTAACCTCCTTTATCATTGGCAGGTCCGAGGTGTATATTGTGTAAGTTTGTCCCAGAACGCTATCTTGTGGTACCCCTGCTGATATTTTCTTTATTGCTGAGTATTCGCCATCTAATTTAACTCGAAAGTGTCGGTTAGATATGTAAGATTTTAGAATTTCATAAAACTGCTTTGGTAAGTCTCTTTGTAATTTATATTCCAAGCCTTTATGCCATACTCTGTCAAAGGCCTGTGCTACATCCAAGAAGACGCTTGAACATACTTTTTTTTTCAAGTACGTCTTCAATTATGTTTGTAATTCGGTGTACTTGTTCTATTGTTGAATGATTTTCTCTGAAGTCAAATTGATGTGGAGGAACAAGATTTCTTGTTGCTATTATTGGTTTTAGCCTCTTTAGGAGTAGTTTCTCGAATAATTTTGAAATTATTGGGAGTAAGGAAATCGGCCTATACGATTTTTTGTCATTAAGTGGTTTGTTTGGTTTAGGTATCATGATTACTTCTGCTACTTTCCATTGACTATGAACGTGTTTAAGTCTGAACACTGTATTAATTATTTGGAGTAGTTTACGTAGACCTTTTTCAGGAAGAGCTTTTACTATTTGTCCTGTAATTAAGTCATATCCTGTAGATGTCTTTGTATTTAGGTTGAGATTGATTTCCTCTTTTAATTCTTGTAGTGTGACAGGAGATATATTGCAGTTATCCATTTTATATACTGGTGGTATGTTTTCCTCTGCAGTTTGTCTAGGTAGTGGCTGAAACGTGTTCTCGAGGTGGGTTGCAAACGACGAAGATTTTTGCTTTGCATATAGCCCATGTGCCATCTTCATTTTTTACTGTTGGAATTTGTAGTTTAGGTCGTTTTAAACTTTTTGTCGCTTTCCAAAGGGAGTACTCGGCAAAATGTTAATTGACAAAAATTATATTATATAGCGAACCCCGATGCACTTCGTTGCAATCAACCAAAAAAAGAAATGAAATATTCTTGATTTTTTTAACGAAATGAATGTATTGTATTTCAAACTTATTAATGTCAACCCAAAATCTTTGGATATACAATATTTTTCGTTTGCCCATTTGAAGCGAGCACAAACAAACAATTTGGAGTTCCAAATCTTGAGCAGGCCACGTATAGCTGTCCATGTGAAAAGCACGGCTCCTCCAAATTTAATCCGCTTATTTGAAGCGTTTGTCTCTGCGCCTTATTGATGGACATGGCAAATGATAGACGCACTGGGAATTGCAAACGCTTAAATTCAAATGGCATGTCTGTTGGAATCAGTGGAATACGTGGTATGAGCACAATTTCACCTTTGGCTGTTCCGGTCAATATTGTGGCTTCAATTAAATTCGGCATCAATTGTTTTAATGCAAATCTTGTGCCATTGCACAGTTTTGGCATGCCGTAGTAAAATAATTGATGAGCCAGCCTTTAAGTTCAAACAATGCGGTGGCATGCCAGGTGGTTCCAATTAATTCAAAAATTCAATTGGATAATTCACTGCATCATCTGCATTCATTGCGCTATCAACAGATTTATATGATGTCACTGCACCTGGTAATTTTTATTGAATCTGATAATTTATGCATTGACGTATACATTTTTTGGTGCCAGTATTGCGCTTTCTCTCAACCAATTGTGATTCCTGTTTGAACAATATTTGGGAACACACTTTCAATCAACTATTCTATTGATTGGAGAATGGTACAAAAATTGTTCAGCATGGTAATCAATCCAATTGTATTATCGACTCAAACTTTGCCATTTCCAATATCTAACAATTGCTTCGAGAACCGATCTGCAGATTGGCCGTTGTGCAATTGAACTCGCATATTTATGTGCAATGTCAATTTTTTCACATGTCGCCACAGAAGAGAAGACTTTAATCATGCAATGATCTCATCCGCCGGTGTTGATCATGGCACAACAGGCAATATTTAACGAAAATCACCTGACAATAATATCAATGCACCATCAAAAATTTGTTGATTTTGACGTAGATCTTGCATTGTACGGTGTAATGCTTCCAGCGATTTTTTATGCGTCATTCATCCAAAAGAGTAATTGCTACTTGTTGCAAAACTTTTGCCATCGCAGAATTTCTTGAAATATTGCACGTGGGATGTTCAATCACCTGTTAATTTCAGAATAATTATATTTTACAATTACATCGATAAAATTTTAAAGTGATCGATCAATAAATATAAGCACGCCTGCACATTCAACGGCAATTTTAATGCAGAGTGCGCTGTTCGTTCACCATCCAATAGAGTAGCAGCGATTCCCGACGAAGCAAGTGCCAATGCAATTTTTCGTTGCGATCGAATGGCTGCCAATATCAGTGATATCGAATGGCTGCCAAATGTTTTTCCCGTACTACCACCAGGCGCATCCAAAAAATATAATCCACCGACTTCATTTTGTACAGCTTGCATGATGGTATCATAGACATGTTTTTGATGGTTGCAATTCTCGATCAAACAAATCATGCATTGGACGATTGGGTGGTGACAAACCTAATTGCCCTAATGCTTTATTTGCAATTGTTAGGCACATATCTTCAATCGCTATCAATGCCTCATTATACATTTCCAATGAAATCATCAAATCAGCGTTTCTTGTGTGATGACGCATTCCAATCAAATAGTCTTCTGTCATAAAATCTTTGTATTTATTCCACAATTCAAGTGGATTTGATGGAAAACATGTTGATATGATTATGGCATATAATATACGTATTTGATGTGGAGAAGAAGCAATCGATGCATCATGAAGCGTTAAATCCTAATGCGCATCATTTTCAGGTAAACCTAATTACTGACATGCTTCACGATACGTCACACACAAATGACCATTTACTCTTCGCAAATGTTGCAATGAACGTGGTCCAACAACCGGTTGTTGTTAGTAACAACAACCGCAAATAATAACATTCTGCATTGTTTGGATGAACTGTGTATAATCTTCCCATGGTATCTGCGAAAAAACACCCGGATGGCCATAAACAGGTACTCTTTGTTTACGTCGTTGCCATTTCTTTGCAGTCCAAGTGAAATAATGCTTTACATCTGAATACAGCACCGTTCTGGCAAATTCATCGCTTTCACACAATTGAAAGAATGCAGTTACTGTTATTGCTGGTGGCTGTGCTGCTCTCTGCTGTACATTTGCGTCGGTAAAATACACACGCTGGCCATTTACAAGATGAACAGTCAAATGAACAACAGCAGGATATCGGTCATGAATTGGAAATGAATAAATTCTCCAAAGAGCTTCATTAGTGGTAATGTAGCGCCTCATTTGATATTGGGCGATTTCATCATTGTTATTGCCACCAGCTACTCCAAAACAGCGATATCACTGCCTTTATTCACATATTTACAAATGTATTTAATCGACTTCACAGAATTACAGTACTCAACATTTATGTGAGCCTGAAATTCTTTTGAGAATATAGTGGAGAATAAGGCCCAATCCAACGATTATCAATTACAATGTCTTGATTGCGTATTTTAATTGTTGTTTTATGGCCATTATCCTCCGGTGACCGCCGACGTCGGTACAACGGGTATCCATCGTCACCTGTAATTGTATCTGAAGTTACTGCTCTTGGATACCGTTTTGTACAATTTTCCATCGATTATGCATGGTGAATTAACTGATAACGGTTCTGTGATCATCAGATGGCATACGATCGAGAGCGGTTTTAAACAATCGAATTAATTCATTGTGCTGATGTAAGAATGTTTGAAGTTCAGAAACAATTTGTCGCTTTGCACGCGCAGCAATTGTACAACACCGATCAAATACACGATTTTCATCTCCTATAAAATAGATTTGCAAAAATTGTTGATTAGCGCCAGGATATGGCAATAAGGATGATAAATCTGACCTTGAATCTGTAGTATTTGTGAAATGTAATTAGATGATGGGTCAGAATTCTTGAACACATCAAAAAATTGCTGCTCAGATCTCATGATATTCCGCATGAAGTAATCACCTTAAACGTCGGCATGAAATTGTCCCTTACAATTTTGGTCGTACCAAAAGAAGTTATTTGAAATGCCTCATTGTATTCTTGAATGTGAGACAATAAATGCTTAGACGTTTGCGACGTTCCAAAAATGAATGAATGAAGTGGATCGGGGTGAGATTCAAATGCTGGCAGTATCACTTTGCCATTAGCAGAACACATGCCAGGCGTTTCACCTTGAAATTTGGCTGCATCACAATGTGGATATTTCTTCGTCATTCCTCCAATATTGGCAAGTTCACCATAATAATTTTCGCTGTTGTAAGCGAAAGCAGCATATTCCATCTCTTGCACAGCACGACGTGGAAGTCGTGTCGTTCGTCTCGATGCTGGATTTAATGGATTTGTGATGACGACGTGCGTTTCGCAATTGTTGTACTTGATTTTGTTGTGAGTGTTCCTCTACACTTTGCGCTCTCCTTTGATTAAATCTATAGGTAGAATTACGCGTACGTCGACCTATAGTTGATCGTCTTGTTGGTGGCATTTTTTTCATTTTTTTCTGAATCATTGAAATTAATTCAATATGAATTAAGGATTGTTGAGTGCTGTTATGCTTTGCATCCTAGTTTAACTTTCCCAAAAAATCATTAAAGTAAAACAAATTTGTTTTGTTTATTTGGAAAATATTTTGCACTGAACACACATAAAATCACTGTTTATTTTGTTAATACTTACCAATATTTATGAAACTCAAAAAAAATTACTTGTAATAAAATTCCAATTGGAAAGCAGCGAATGTATGACCGGCTGTATCAGAATCCAAGAGTGAAAGGAAGTGATTGGCAAACATGTGCATTTTGACAGGTTCATCTGTTTGTCATTTATATGCTGTCAAATATACGGTTTGTATGTATCCAGTCTCAGAAAACGTAAACACGAAAAGAAATTCCATACAAAAGCAATGAAAACAAATTGTTTTAATTTTTTTCAAAAGGAGGGGGGCTGGGATCATACCCAAGTGATCACAAAATGTGTGCATGGGGTGTGGGGGTAAAGTGACCTTATTCTTTCGCTCAGACGCACCGTTTTCGAGATATTTGTAAATTGTCAATTTTACGTGTATTTGTTGTTGTTTTACAACGAGCGAGTTCATTTCAGGAAAAACACCATAACTCGAGAATGGCCGGACCGATTTTGGATTTCAAACCATCATCACTCTTCCTTGCACCTTCCCTAAAAATGTTGTGGCAATCGGTTGAGCCGTTCCGAGTTATGGAGTGACAATCAAAATGTACATTTCTTTTTATATATAGAGAGATTTTTAAATCAGTTGTAATAAATAAAAATAAAAAAAAAAAAAATTGCGGAACAACTACGCAGAGTCGAATCTAGACCACAACTGCCTATAAAGAATTTTGATGAATGATTAATATCACGTGCTGATTGAGTAGATGCAATATTTTTAGATGTTGTAGATCTTGTTATTCTTGGTGACGACCCTTCAGCAGTATTTTGCGATTTTTCTGACATGACACTGTACGATGATTGCATTGATATTGGCTTTGTTATTTTTTCAATATTGTTATTTAGAACATTACAGCGTTTTCATCTAATGCAAGAAGGGTCGTAGATATGGTGTTTAATGAAACCGCAATATGATAATTCCTTTCCTTTTGCATATGATATAAATCGTTACACTCACAACAACGCCACAAAAATTTAGGAATTACGGATATAGCATTGTACACATTTTTCTTTGTACCCGTGCAACCAAAATGTATTGTTTTACTGCATTCACCGTTACATCTAGAATGCCCAATTATGTTTTTGTCAAAATGCGGTGCATAAAAATTCTTATGTTTAATAAAAAGCTATATGAGCGATCAAGAGTTAGGAATATGACGTAATTGTTAGTTTGTTTAAATGATTAGACAGCCGCTTCCCTGATTAGTATACCTATCAAAAGTAAGGTACAACGGCAAAACTAAAATAATTCTCTAACATCAACCACATTCTTTTTTCTACATACGAATTTTAATCTACAATTCCGAATGCTCTGTGCATCATCCACTTACTTACGTAAAAGAGAGCTACAAAATGAAACAATTTTTCGTTTTTAATAATGAAAAATATTTTATCCATCTGACATCGTAATTTTTCTATTTTCTAAACACAACAATACCAAATGTAATTAATTATTTTTATATCTTTATATACTTTTGAGCAGAGTGTTCTGTTATTGTAACAATTTCCTTGCTTTGTATTGTGCCAATATATGTGTTTATACATAGTTGGGTTTTTGCGACTAACGTTTTAGTGTTGCACTGCGAGTACATAACTAGAACTTTTTCAGGTGTTATAAAAAATTGGGATTTTATAATGCACCTCTAGGTATCCACATCCAGCTGTACTTGAAAAGTGAGAAAATTAATTATGTTACATACATTGTTGTCCTTAACACATAAATACATTGTATTCGGTAAAAACGTTTTTATTTAGTTTGCTTTCGTTTAATTAAATCTACCAATTTATCCGGAGTCTGCCATCTAACCATAGTAATAAATAGTATTTTGAGACCAAAAACGTAATGATTTTTATTGTTATCGCAGAAACAATGTATATATGCTCGTATTTATAACACTAAAAACGTATACGAGAATCTTGCCATCGACTTGAGAGTGATAATGAAGCTGTGCCGAAATAAATAAAATGTTTACTTAAATATCTGAAATATGGAATAAGTATAAGATAAAACAGAGTTGGGGAATTATTTAATTTGTATCTACCCGCATATTTATAAAAAGACTTTATTATTTTTATAACGAACGCAACAAAAACTATATTACAACAACAAATCGCTATATATAGAAACAAAGTGAAATAGATGGAAAATTTATTTAATGTTGCTGGAGCTTTTTCGTTCCGTTTCGCTTTTATTTTTTTAATTTTAAAAGTCAAACAAGATGTGTCTTAAGAGAAACAGATGTTTTGAAATGAAAATTGAAAATTTAATTTTTAGTTCAATCTGTTTTTGTTGTTTCTTTTTTTTTGATGTTAGTTGCCTGTTATAGTCAGTCTTATAGTTTCTGTATTGTTAAATTTTGAAACAACGTATATAGAGCTTTTTCTCATTTAAGCAGTTTTTAGCTGCTTTATATACGCTAAATTTTTTGGTTTTTCTCATTTATCAATTTCAAATTATTTTCGTTTTTGCTCTACCGCCATAACAGGTATACTGCAGGTTTTTTGTTTAAATATATCTTAGTGATGAAATATACCGGGTGTTTCTTTTAAACTGAGACGATCAACGTCCATAATCAAAATTTAATCATACCGCGGGGGAAATACATTAGAGCAAAAAAATAGTCCCCACCCCCCGCTTTGTAGGTGGGGTGGGGGTAACTTTTAAACTAAGATAGGAAGCCATATTTTTTATTGCAGATACGGATTCTACGACTAAAAGTACATATGATTTGAATGAAATATTTGGTTCGGTTCACGATAGATGGCGTTGTAATCGACGAAATTCAATTTTTTCAATTTCTCCTTCTTATAACACACGCATTCGATTCTGCAATACGTTTGAAATCAAAAACATCACGTTTTCAATGGAAATACTCGAAATTCGTCATCAAAATAATTTATTAATGTAAATGGCAGGTGAATAAACTAATTTTAGCTTAAAATAAGTGTTCAAAATGATGGCCTGCGACTTCAATGCACCTAGCGTCTTTAAAGCATTTGTCGGAAATGAATTAAATTTTTTATTGTTGTGGAATCCCTCTTAAAACTCTCGTAAAAATTTCTAAACAATCCTATGAGTCAGATGAAAGTACTGATAGTTAAAGCTGGCTTTTTCCAAACATTTATCGGACAAGAATTTAAATTTTTATTGAAATATAATCCTTGAACAACTTCTTAGGAAAATTTAAACTCAATTGTATTGATCAGACGGTAGTACTACTGTTTCGAGCAGGTCCGTTTCAAGTATTTGTCGGACATGAAATCAAATGTTTGTTGTACTAGGATTCTTAACAAGCTTCTTAAGGAAATTTCAAACTATTTGTATGGGTCAAATGATAGTAATAATGGATCAAATTGGACTCTTCTAAGCATTTGTCGGACATGAATAGCATTTTTTGTTGTCGCAGAATCCATTACGAACGTCTTGTAGGCAAATTTCAAAACAATTGTATAGGTCGAATGGAAGAATTAGTGGTTCAAACAGGCTTCTTTTAAACATTTGTCGAACATGAATTTAATTTTTTATTGTACAAAAATCCGTCATGAACTTTTAAGGCATATTTCAAAATAATCACATGGGTCAGACGGAAGTACTAAGCGTACTTGATGGCCGGACTTACCGGCCATGAATTTTAATTTTTATTGAAATACAATCTTTTATGAACTTCTTTGACAAATTTCAAAGCAATCGTATGCTGGTCAGGTAGTAGCACTAATGGTTCGAGCTGTCACACATTGAAAAATATCATTAGAGTGATCACCAAAGGGACAACTGATGATCGCCGGACTATTTCTTCAAATAGAGAAAATTCGATATTACACCACTAAAACTCTCTAGGCCTTTCTAAACTATATTACACAATTATGCGTACATCCATGCTTCATCGAACAGTTATAGTAAGACTGATGGTAAAACCATAAGCCATATTATCATTGAGGATTGAGAAAATTTAAAAAAACAGGCCTAAAGTGTTTTTTTATAATTTTCTCAATTGTCAATGAAAATATGGTCCCGCGAATAAGATTTGTCCAATTGGTCATCAATCTAATTATATTTTTTCAGTGTAGCACGCATGACCCCAAAACTTCGTAGTATGGTTAGGGATTTGAGAACTTTTTCGGGGTGTAAATTCGAATTTTCCGAAATGTTAAAAATAAAAAGATCCGCGTTCAATATTTCTTCAGTTAGTCATCAGCCTTATTATGACTATTCGATGTAGCATGAATGTACTACCGGATCCTATAAGTACCTACAAATGTACCTTCGATACCAATAGCACCCTATATTTCTCGTAGATTCAGGCGTCGACATATCCGTTCTACCCGTAAAGCTTTTCTGAGGAAACTCATCTCTCAAAGATAAGAACTTGGTCCTCTCCGCCGCCTTGTTGAACGTGAACGTTGGCTAACGGCGACAATTTCCTGATATTTTCATAATCGTGTCAGTAGACAAACCGATTATCGTGGCTGACTTTCTGACGAAATATGGTCTTCTCGTCGAATTACGTGGGAGACGACTGCTAGATCCAATGACTACCTTAGCGGTAAGTCAATGTCAGCCAAGGTGAAAACTCCAACACCAATCCGTCGCGTCGCCTGGACCCGATCAGACATAAGACCGCGCTTGCCGAATCCCATCATATGGTACAACTGGACATATGCCACCCGTCCTATTCTAAGGTAGAAGCTCCCCTTCATATGGTCAAAAAGAAAAACTTTTCTTCACACCTCAAATAATGTAAAGTATTCTTCAAAATTAATTTGGTAAGAGCATACCTCCTAATTCCCATTACGCCCGAGGACGTGCCAAAAACGGCAATCACCACCCCGTTTCAACTATTTGAGGTCACAAGAATGCTCTTCGGCTTTCGGAGTGCCGCGCAGACATTTCAGCGGTTTATGAACGAAGTGGTCATACCACAAAGACAAAGTTTACAAACAAGAACCAACAACACGTGAGAACATGATTGAGCGAATCAGAAATGCGTGTGCTGGAATTCAACCAGACACACTTCTCAGTTGTGTACAATCATTTGAAATGCGTATTAATAAGTGCATTGAAGCCGCAGGCCATCATTTTGAACACTTATTTTAAGCTAAAATTATTTTATTCACCTGCCATTTACATTAATAAATTGTTTTGATGACGAATTTCGAGTATTTCCAATGAAAACGTGATGTTTTATATTTCAAACGTATTGCAGAATCGAATGCGTGTGTTCTAAGAAGGAGAAATTGAAAAAATTGAATTTCGTCGATTACAACGCCATCTATCATGAACCGAACAAAATATTTCATTCAAATTATACGTACTTTTAGTCGTAGAATCCGTATCTGCAATAAAAAATATGGCTTCCTATCTTAGTTTAAAAGTTACCCCCGCCCCACCTACAAAGCGGGGGGTGGGGGACTATTTTATTGCACTGATTATGGACTTTTTTTTCCGTAGAGTGGCTATTTTTCGAGATATTTGATCGTCTCAGTTTAAAAGAAACACCCGGTATACATATACTACATTATTTAGCTTTACAAGTAGACTAAACGTCGGAACTAAAGAAATAGCTTGATATCAAGATTAAACTGTAAAAATCAATCAACAGTGTGGCGTTAAAAAATGACGTCTGGAAAATTAATACTCTGGACTCAGATACTTATAAAAACTTATCTATGAAATTTAATGCTGAAAAGTATCAATGGTTCACTTACGAAAACAAACAGGCCCGACCTATAAAAGTTATGGCAAGAGGTTTGCATCACACTTGCTCAAGCAAAGAATAATGGAAGACTTACAAAATAAAGGATTTGAAATACTAGATGCTTTGAATATTGTTAAAAAAGAGAGAACAAAAATTCAGGAAAGAAACCAAATTATCAGTAAAGGAGGACTCCCTCTTTTTAGGCTAGTATTTGACAACAAAGAAAATGTTCAAAACATTTATGGAATAAAAAGAATTCTTCACATGAAGGTGAAAATTGAACCAATGAGGAGAACCACAACACGCATACCCCAATGCAAGAAATTCCAGGCATTTAATCACACCCAAAGATATTGCGGCCGGGATCCACGATGTGTAAAATGCTCAGGTAATCATTTTACCCAGGCATGTACAATAGGGAGAGATGTGCCTGCCAAGTGTACAAATTGTAAGGGCCATCATTCGGCTAATCATCGAGGCTGTGAGGTTGCTAAACAACTACAAAAATTAAGGGTTAAAACAAGAAATCAACGTCAAAATCACGAAAATCGAAGGGTTCAAAAATCAAATCACTTGAATCAAAACCCACAAACAAGCAATACAGAGCAAAGAAGTTCATTTGCGCAGGTAGTGAAAGGCTTGGGTTCAACCAAACATATGGGCTCTGAAAGTAACCAAATTATAGAAAACATTATGAACAGCATTGCAGCTATTAGAAAGCGGCCAGATGACCAAAGTAGTCTGAACAACATGATACATTTCTTCAGTTGAGAAAATGCTGATATAATGATATTCAAGGGATATTCCAACAACAGATGAAGGAACCATAGCCACCTTTGCAGATGGCACAACAATCATGGCCATTTGAAGTAATGTCGCTGATGCAACGAGCAAACACCAGAATATTACCAATGAGGTTTGTAACTGGACTAGGCGCTGGAGAATCAAGCTTAATGAGACGAAATCCACGCATATTAACTTTACATGACAAAAGACTTCCCATCTACCGATAGAATTTAACTCACGACCGGTGCCATATGCCAACAAAGGTAAATATCTTGGCATGACACTCGACGCCAACTTAATATTAAGTTGAAAAAAATGTATTGGCTCATAGGTAGAGGCTCTGAGCTTACAATACACAACAAGCTGCTACTATATCGGCTAATACTGAAGCCGATATGAGCAGTATGATACAAGTATTTTACCAAATTGCTTGTACTCCAAGTAATGACCAAAAAAAAAAATGAAAATGAAATGGCAAATTTGAAAGATACGTTGTCACCTTCATTTTGAGTTTGACACTTTTCTAAAAATCGATGAGTAATTTTTTATATTAAAATCACCCCCGATTATGAAACTTGATCCAAGTGATTTAAATAACGTGCAATAGTCTTGTTTAATTAAATTATATCTTGGGGGGCAATATATTGACGATACACTCACTATATTCTTTGTTGTTATTTATAAATACTTTTAAGGTGACTACTTGCATAAATTCCTCTTCAATTTTAAGATCTATAAAGTGTTTGATGTTTTCTTTTATAACCACCGATCCTCCCCTTGCCCTTCCTGCTGGATGAATGGCGTGGTAGCAATTGTATCCATATATTTTAAGATATGAAGTTGAAGAAAAATGGGTTTCCGATACTAGGCATAAATCTATTTTTTCAGTATTTAGGAAAATTTCTAATTCTGGAATATGTTGCATTAGCCCATTTGCATTCCAGGTTACTATTCTTAATGTTTTATTTGTTGTTGTTTGCATCATTTTAATAGAGCATGGATTTAATTTCATTTAGAGAGTCTTGCTTATCTAACCTGTTGCTTAGAGCTTGAAGGCATTTCTCTTGTTTAGCTAGACGAATGTTAAGAGCTTCCATGCTTCTTAGTATCTTTTGGAGCACTGCTGTACCTTCAGTAGTGTGCTCCGAAATAATTGGTTTTGTCATGACTACTTGCGAGTACAGTTTTGGTTTTGGTTCTCCCGTTTTACTAGCATGAGGTTTAGGTTCCTCTTTGGTGGAAGTTTGATAATTTTTTACCGATACTCCTAGACTTTGTTTTCGCGTTTTATTTCTTATTCGTTGTAGCTCCTTAGCTATTTCCCATCCCCGGTAGTTTGCGGGATGTGACTTATTGCAATTGAGACATTTTGCAGCAATATTTTTACTAACCGGGCATACCTGGGCATGATGCTTTCCGGCACATTTCACGCATCTAATTTCTCTTTGGCAATATTTCTGCGTATGATTAAAACCTTGACATTTTTTGCACTGCGGTATTAATCCGTTATTCTTTTTCAATGGCTCTATTTTAACTCTCATGCTAAGTATTGCCTTGATATTATACACATCTTCCACTTTTTGTTTGTTATTAAAAGTGAGCATAAATAGTGGAAGCCCTCTTTTGTTAACTTGAACTCCTTGTTCAGTTTCGATTTTTTCTTTCTTAATAATGTTTACGGCATTTTCTATTTGATAACCCTTTTGCTTGAGATCCTCAATAATTTCCTCTTCTGCACAGGTTGGGTGAAGACCTCTAGCCATAACTTTAATTGGGCGATCATTCTTATCCTCATAGGTAAACCACTGATGCCCCTCGGAATTTAGCTTTGTAGCCAAAGCTCTATAAGTTTCAGAGTCTACAACATTAATTTTCCAGACGCCGTTGTTTAGAGATACGAGTTTGTACTTGGCTATCGTAATCGATTTCATAATCGATTGTATAGTGGAGAAATTTGATATCCCGACGACATTTATTGGTGGAGGTGATTTTTCTTTCGGTTTAGCTGGTTGTTGTTCTAGAGCTAGTTGTTTCTTGATGATTAACTGATTTCTGGCAACCTCTTTTGAAGTTGATGGTAAAGTCTCCGCCATTTCTGGTGAGTGTTGCGCTTTCCTTTTCTTACTTGGTCTTTTATTCCGGTTCAACATCCAATTTGTTTCTCTTTCTAATTCTTCTTCATTCGTATGGAATGAATTAATGCCATCATCGACTGTTGGGCTAGGTGTCGTCCCAAGTTCTGCACGTGTTTCAACTGCTTTTTTGAGTTCTTCATTTTCTTTCTTTAAAATTGTAAATTCTTCTTTCAATTTAGCGGTAAATTCTTTTATTTCTCTTAGTTGTTCACGGAGTTCGGCATTTTCCTTCTCGTACTGAAATATATTTCCAGTTGAAGATCTTGGTGATCTTGATAATTTGGAACTTCGTCCAAATGGGTTAAACAATGATTGGCCCACCCCAGAATCTGTTGGGCCTGCCTCCGAAGAGTGTGGATTTGGCAGCATATCTGCTGCTGTACCACCTGGGGTATTACATTCCGTATTTGTTGTATTCATTGTTTGTTTTAGCCAATTTATACCACTGGCATTTGGTCCCCGGTAGCACTTTGCTACTGTCGAAGCAGCACCCATATATTACATGAAATTAATCTTACGTTTACTTTTAGCTTATTGGATTTCTTTATGTTTATTTGATGTGTTACAGGGTGAGACACATTAGGATGTAAGGTAAGTATTTCTGCAGGAACAATCCCGAACAGTACCAGTTTTAATTGTTTCCGTAACAGCCAATTTGAAAAATAGTGCACCACCTGGGGCAAATCCTGTTGTGTTTTGATCCATTGCATTGGTCCGCCCGTATCCGAGAATAGTTCGTGGAGGCTTCAAATCATTTACATCCCGCATTAGAAAATGAAAGTATTTAATAAAATGGTTCATAAAACTATAGTACTATTGCATAATAAATGTTTTTCCATTATTCCAAGTCTTTCGAATATATCAGAATTCATGCCCAATTAATATACATGTGTTTGACCCTAAACAACGACGTCAAAGCTAATACAATTTTAAAAAAAACCAATTAAAATTTGTTTATTATAGCTTGAAGCTTTTAAATTTCAATTTAACGATAAACCTCCTCCACCCATAAAAGCTAAACTACATTCGCAAATGAATTTAAATATCACAAAATTCAATAAATATTTACACTATACACACGAGTTTTATATTTTATTCAGCTGTATTTTATTTTGTTATTTTGTTTAGCGATTTTTTTTGGTTCATGGTCATATTAAAATAATTGATCTGTAAAACTAAAACATAAAAAAAAATTCTCCGGTAATATAAACATAGCAATCCCACCAACAACAAATTTATTATACATAGCCACACATACTATTATTTTAGTAAATATACAATTGAAATGGAATCGCCATCGAACAACAACAACGCGATGTATACATACTAAACTAAAAAGCACAAATACAACATAAATACATAAAAGCTCGAAAAACCAATGCGCATCGCTGAAAAAAAAAAATAATAAATTCCGATATCCAATTCAATTAAGTTCCAATGTGGGCAATCAATTTAAATTTTTATTTTTTTAAAGTTCAGCAAATTTTATTTTATTTTATTTTTATTACGGATCTAATTTTTTAACTGAATTGAATATTTTAACAATATTTTTTTTTGTTTTTGTGCTTTTTGGCGATATAGAATATGTATTGTAAATTTAACCATTTGTTTTTTTAAAATAAATAACTAAAAATATACGAGAACCGAAGCTTAATATACAAAAATCCGAAAAAGCTCTATAAATTGTTTAAATTTAGTAAATTTTTATTTTGTTTAATTTAATTTGTATGTAATTAATGGCTTTTGCATATCAAGTTGGTCTGGCACGAGCTTTATTACTGGTCAAGCGATGGTGTAATTTATTTTGGTGTTATTTATTTTCGTATTTATCAATTAAGTTAATCAACGTAAAATTTTGATACTTGGGCTCTGGGAAATTTGGGTGTTCACCCAGGATTTACTTTTTTAAAGTATAACATTGTTGTAATTTTTATAAAGTAGCTCACACAAGTAGTGTATATACACAAAAAATGTGTCTCGTGACAAAGTGTGTAACCTACATGTAGCTTCTTGTGTAATATGAATCTTTAGGGATTTGACCCCAGCCTCCCATAATCCTCTAAAGCGTGTGGCTGGTGGAGGTGTGGTGTGCCGTTTTATTTGGTGCGGGCCCAGATATACATATACTGTCTCGTTGTGTGTTCTAGATGTAATTTTAAGAAACATTTCATCAAACTTTCTTCTGGCGGTTTTTGGTAGTCCTTTTATTCTCACGACATACAAATAAATAAACACCTGTAGGCCTTAAGTCGTTTAGATCCACTCCCTTTTTTAGAACTAATTGTACCCGGTCCATCTGGTCTCAGGTAAATTTCCCAACCTCGGATGAGTCCTAGTGCATCGAACACAACTGTTGGATATTATTTTCATTACTTGCTTTGCCCCAAGTATCCAATATGATTTCGGTGTTATAAACAGCAACGCCGATGCATTTGGATGAAGGTATTTGCTGTGTAAATATCTAAGTAATTTATCCACTAATGTAGGCATAATAGCAGGATGCTTCATCGTTTTCATCTAAAAACAGATGGAGCGAAATATGTTTACTGCTTCTGTTAATGAATCGATTTTTTTAGGCATGTGAATTTCGTCGTGAAACACTTCTTTCTGGACACATTCAATAATAATACGCTCGTTTTTCCTTAGATGTTGACTGGTGATGTAAGGCGATTTATGATTGCGACATATTTCGGAAAATCTATAAGAATTGCTTATCGTTCGGAGCATCGTCGTATAGGAGGAATACGTATCTATAAGAATTGCTTATCGTTCGGAGCATCGTCGTATAGGAGGAATACGTTATTAACACAGGTAAAGCGGTTTGTGAATCAGAGCTTTGTTTTTTGGTTAGTAAAACAGTAATTCTTTTATCGGCGTTGGTGCGTTTAAAGAAATACTATATTCTACTTCCTTATATGGCTGCACATATACTTTTGATGTGTCCAGGTGTACCTTTCGACGAAACCTTTCTATTTGGTAATTTGAACGAAATCAATTAAATTTGATTCGTTTTAGGTTAATTCCTCTACGAGATTATATAAGCTCAAACTATAATTCATTTCACAATATACAAACATGCAAACACTTGCGTTGAAATTCTTATTTTTTTATTCTTAAAAATCAAAACTTCACACTACGGATTTTCTTCTTGTGTGTAAAAAAAAAATTGAACATTTTTTATTTTTTATTTATCACAACCTACGTTGGTAGACCGGGTTTTTTTGTCTCTTCCATAATTTTAGCGAGCTCATTTCTACTTTATAAATTTGACATTTAAGTTTATAAACATCGCCACAATACTCCCTCCCCAATAAATTCGGAAGAATTTATGAAAATACAAGTCTATACGCGAGGCCGAAAATAAACTAATTAAAAGAACCAAAGGTGATCCAAAAGCTGCTTCAGCTAAAACGTGCTGGTGGTCTAATTCTTCTTCCAGTCCTGGTTTGAACTGGTTCCTTCGGTGGAAGATTGAAGCGAACCTTTTTTAACACGTGTGTATCATCAGAAGCCGGTTCGATATCCGAAGTTCTCTCACCCAGCGGGGTCGCCGGAAACGATCCCACGATGTCCGCATTCTCCGCGAAACACGGTTTTAGGTGATCCACGTCAATAGTGAAGAACTTATCCCCTCTTTTGAGAACTTTAAACGGTCCTGAATAAGGTGGTTGTAAGGATTTCCTCACAAAATCCGACCTTAAAAATACGTGTGAACACGTTGAAAGCTCTCTGCTTACGAAAGTTTTTACATTGGAGTGCCTGGTTGCCGGAGACGGTCTAATTTCATCAAAATGTTTTTTAAGATTATTTACAAAATCTGTTTGAAGAATTTTATCGGTCGAAAAAGAATTTAGAAATTGACCAGGCACCCTCAACGTACTTCCGTAAACAAGTTCAGCAGGAGAAGTTTTAAGTTCCTCACTATAAAACGTGCGTAAACCTAACAGTACGGTTGGCAAGAACGTTACCCAATCAGTTCGCTCGTGACACATGATTGCGGTCTTTAACGTTCTGTGCCATCTCTCAATCATACCGTTGGACTTTGGGTTATAAGCCGTCGTTCTTACTCGCCTGAATCCGATTAACGCTGACAATTCATTAAAAAGACAAGACTCAAACTGCGAACCTTGGTCGATGACTATAACGTTTGGTCGTTCGGACCAATGATGTCTAAGTGAATTTCTGCGAAGCGTTGCGAAGTTAATTGATAAGATCCAAGAGGTGAAACGGTGTGTCTTGAAATTTTGGATTTCTGACAAGCTAAACAGGATTGTGCCATAGTTTTTGAATCTTTCGTGATGGAGGGCCAGATGACATTTTTCGTCAATAATTTAGTTGTTGCTTTAATTCCAGGGTGCGAAAGATTATGAAAGGTTTCAAAAACTTTTTTCCGAAATTCAATTGGAATAAAAGGTCTTTGATTAGCTGTCGAAATATCACAATATATAGTTTTGTTAGAGTTAAAACTCAACGGATCTTGGACAAACTTTAAAGTTAAATTATCGCGTATACGATCTTTAAGCTCGACATCATTGGTTTGGGCATCCGCAATTTGTGCATAATCTATACTTTCAGGAATAGAAATTAGATTAATGCGGGAAAGTGTATCTGCGACGACATTATCTATGCCTGATATGTGTTGGATGTCGGTTGTGAACTGCCCGATGAAATTCAAATGTCGGAATTGACGCGGTGATGCCTTTTCCGGATTCTGACAAAAAGCGTAGACAAGTGGTTTATGGTCCGTAAACAACGTAAACTGTCGCCCTTCCAAAAGATATCTGAAATGCTTGATGCCAGAGTACGCTGCTAACAACTCTCTGTCATAAGCACTATATCTTTGTTGCGCTTCATTAAGACGAACCGATAAGAAGCTGAGTGGTTGCCAAATATCGCCGATATACTGTTGAACTACTGCGCTGATAGCTGTGTCCGAAGCGTCTACCATGATAGCGAGTTTAGCCGTAGATGAAGGGTGTGCAAGAAGAGTAGCTTTACACAATTTCTCCTTACAATTGTCGAAGGCATCAATGGACTCTGCTGACCAATTAATTGGAATTTTACTATTTTTCTTATAACCTTTAAGAAAATCATTAAGTAAAATTTGATCAGCCACGGCGTTTGGAATGAAACGTCTGTAGAAATTAATCATCCCCAAAAATCTTTTGAGTTGATTAACCGTTAACGGACGTTCAAAATTTTTGATGACTTCAACACGTTCTGGAACGGGTAAAATGCCATTTGCATTAACAAAATGTCCTAAGAATTTAACTTCAGGTGAAGCGAAGACACATTTTCCAGGATTGATTATTAAACCGTTGTCTGATAATTTTTGGAAAACTAGTTCAAGATGCGCGTGATGTTCCTCGGAAGTTTTAGACGCTATCAGAATATCATCTAAGTAGATGAATGCGAAATTAAGTCCCAACAATACGGAATGCATGAATCTCTGAAAAGTGTGTGCTGCATTCCTGAGACCAAAAGTCATTTTAGTGAATTCAAATAAACCGAAGGGAGTCGCAATAGCGGTTTCGGAATATCAGATGGTTCAATAGGGATTTGATGATAAGCTTGGACAAGATCAAGAGTCGAAAAAACTGTACATCCTTCAAGCTGGTACGAAAAATCTTGAAGATGTGGAATAGGATAACGATCTGGAATAGTAACACGATTCAGACTTCGGTAATCTCCACATGGCCTCCAATCTCCATTTTTGTTCAAGACAAGATGCAAAGGACTAGACCATGCACTATTACTCGGACGACAAATTCCTAGTGCCATCAGATTCTCGAATTCCTGTTTTGCAATCGTTAATTTATCAGGTGCCAAACGTCTAGTTTTACAAGAAACCGGTGCTCCAAAAGTTTCCAGCCGATGAGTGATCATATGCTTAACTGGTTTGACGTTTAGAGAGTTTGTCATAATTTCTGAGAACTTAGAGAGAAGTTGCTGGATTTGATTATTCACCTGGGATTTGTCTAGTTGAGACAGTGTTGACTCGGCTGTGAGAGAGATAGAACCAACAGTAAACAATGATGTCGTTGGATCTAGAAGACGATGTTTGCCAAGATCAACTATCAATCCACAACTTTTAAGGAAATCAGCTCCAATAATGGGCAGCGAGACATCTGCCACTATAAATTCCCACTTGAAATTACGCCGTAACCCAAAATCTAAATTTAGAATTTTTGTTCCATAAGCTTTAATTGGCATTCCATTCGCAGCGAATAGTTTGGAGGTAGTTAATGCCTGCGGAATGTGACAAATTTTGAGTGGAACAACCGAAACGTCAGCACCAGTGTCTATTAGAAATGCAACTCTTGAATTGGCATCATGAATTAATAGACGACTGGTAGTAGGTTCATCAGTAACGGTCGTCACGTCCTGATGAACATTTAAAAATCCATCTTGATCGACTGACCTCCGCAGGTTTTATCATAAAATTTACAGCCAGGCTGGCATTTCTGAGCCTTTTCACCGAACCGATAATGATAAAAACATAAATCGAATTTTGGGTTAACCCGACCTCTAGATCTCGAACGAGAATTTGTTTGTTTTCTATTGTGTGAACGAGATCGAGATCTAGGGTTAACCATAGATTTAATTTCAGCTAAAATTTTAATTTTGAAATCTTCTAATTTTGCGTCTAAATTAGATGCATCAGAAATGCCAGCTGGATCAACATACCCGTTAGATGCTGCAGACGAGGATGGGCCGAAAGGGTTGCACGATTTAACAGCATTTAAACCTAACGGTGGCATCACCTCCATCATATTATCGGCTCGTGCTGCTAAAACATCTAACGTCACGTCGTTTTCAAAAGTGGTCAGGATAACTTGAACCTGCGAAGGCAACCTCTTCATCCAAAGTTGTCTGAGCAACTTGTCGTTGAAATTGCTGCCAGCGTTCAATCGTATCTGACTTAGTAATTGAGACGGCCTTTTATCCCCCAAAGTCAGGTTCGTCAGGACGTTATTTAGGCGTGACATCTCTGACTCGCCCAACACGCGAATCACTTCCTCTTTAAACACCGAGTAAGGAAGTGTACCCTTATCGCGGAGAATTAAATCCGCGAAGCGATCATGCAGTCTCGCATCCAATGCCCCCACTGCATGAGAGAACCTGGTGGTCTCCGACCTGATGTTCGCGACAGCGAACTGCGATTCAAGAATCGTAAACCAAACGGCCGAATTCTGACCATACAACGGTTGTGGAGGTCGGAATCGGACCGCTCCAATCTCCAAATTTGGATTTTGGACCCCAGTCCAACCAGGTCCTGAACCAGACTGCCCAGACGACTGAGCAACTCCTGGATCCCGGAATAAATTTTGAGCTTGCAGACACAATTGAAATTGTTCTGCGAATAAATTTTGTAGTTGCGATGCAGAATTAATTGGATCTGCAAAACTTGCATCTCCATAATCCTCGTCATTTACCGGAGAGTTGGATGGAGACGACATCTATAAACTGAAATAGAAAAGCGAAACAAAAATGCGAAATCGAGTAGAGGAAAAAAAATGAAATAAATAAAATGCCGGAGTTAATTTTAATTTTTAAATAAAATTTTATTATTAAATTTGAGGCAATGAACTCGATAAAATTAAGGAAGAAAAACTTACCCCCGATCTACTCACGTTTACAAATTTGTTGTGAATTTGTTTTCCAGATGTCAGATGATTTGATGTCCAGATGATTTAACCAATGAATCGCCAACTGCTGTTGACACCTCTGCTGTGCTCTGCTCGTAGTACTCCAAAGAGAAAACGCCTGTGATGTGCTGCCGTATATCCTTGCGCAGTCGTATTCACGACGGTGGTCACCAATTTAAAGGAATACTATATTCTACTTCCTTATATGGCTGCACATATACTTTTGATGTGTCCAGGTGTACCTTTCGGCGAAACCTTTCTATTTGGTAATTTGAACGATATCAATTAAATTTGATTCGTTTTAGGTTAATTCCTCTACGAGATTATATAAGCTCAAACTATAATTCACTTCACAATATACAAACATGCAAACACTTGCGTTGAAATTCTTATTTTTTATTCTTAAAAATCAAAACTTCACACTTCGGATTTTCTTCTTGTTTGTAAAAAAAAAATTGAACATTTTTTATTTTTTATTTATGACAACCTACGTTGGTAGACCGGGTTTTTTTTGTCTCTTCCATAATTTTAGCGAGCTCATTTCTACTTTATAAATTTGACATTTAAGTTTATAAACATCGCCACAGGTTCAGTAAAGGCGAAATTATAATTCGGTCATTTAGTTTCGAGTTTCATTAATTAGGTGGGGTCATCGCACCACATTTGTTGCTTGAGCACTTCTATAGGCGATAAGCCTCGACTGGAACAATCGGCTGGATACATGTTAGTTGGTACGTGCTTTCCATGATTTCGGGATTGTTTTTCGAAAATGCAACCGGTCTGAGAGCATGATAGTACGATTGTAGAATCTGTCCATGCGAACAGTGATTTTGTTGGAGGATCAAATATAGTTGCTATCTTTCCTAATAACTTGGTAAGTAGCACGGCACCGTAGAGTTCCAAACGCGGAATTGATAGCTGTTTCAGAGGAAATACCTTCGCCTTGTAATCTATTAGACGAACGAAAATATCTCCATTATCGTCAACAGTTCTTGTAAAAACGATCGCTGCATAAGCCTTTTCATATGCGTCACAGAATCCGTGATATTCAATGGTTCGAATATTATACATTTGTAGAAATCGTGGTATGCGTACGGCGGTAAGGTGCTACAACTCATCTCTTATGGAGCACCAATTACGAATAATTTCCCCCGGTACTGGATCTTCCCGTTCTAATTTTGTCAACCAAAGCCACTGCAGCATAATTTTAAATGTGATTGTCACTGGTGACAGCCAACCTAATGGATCGAATAATTTACCAAATTCTGACTAAAGTCTTTGTTTAGTGATTTGGTTGGTACATAAATCTGGTACATTGAATGTAAAGTGATTCTCTTTTGTAAACCAGCAAATTCCCAGAGTTATATTGTATAATACTGGATCTTCAATCGAAATGGCATCTTTCCGTTGTTTTTATGAAGGTATGTTGCTAAGAAAATCCATAGTTCGAAATCCACTGCCTTAACGAAAACCCTGGGTAACATAAGGTTTTTGATATATTGTGATATAAAGTTCAACAGCCTCGTCTATTGAATCACAGCTTGTTAAAATATCATCTACATAGAAATCGGATTTAATTATACTTAATAGGTTTGATGTTATTTTTGGATCGGCTACGAAATATCTCAAACCAAAATTCAAAAATCAAAATTCTCAAAGTCAAAATCCTCAAATTGCAAGTCTTCAAATATCAAAAACCTCAAAATCAAAATCCTCAAAATTAAAATCCTCACGGAAATATAGAATCGTATTATGTCAGGCAGGTCGCTTCGCTCTAATAAGTTAAGATTAGTAATTTTTTTCTAGCTTGGGAGCGCGGGTCGCTGCGCTCCCAAGTTAGAAAAAAATTTCAATTTATAGGAATTTAAAAATCGATAGGAGCGGGAATATAGGATCGGATAATATCAGGTGGATCGCTGCACTCCCAAGTTACAAAAAAAGTTCAGTTTATAAGAATTTAAAAATCGATAGGAGTGGGAATATAGGATTGGATAATATCAGGTGGATCGCTGCGCCCCAAGGCAAATAAAATTTCAGTTTATAGAAATTTAAAAATCGATAGGAGTGGGAATGTACGATCGGATAATATCCGGCGGGTCGCTGCGCTTATTGGGCCATTGGATGAAATATTCAGAACATTTATTGTATGTTGATCAATATTTAAATTTTATTTATGTTTGAGCATATAATGTACATTTCTCATCATATAATTTCTTGAGGAAAATATGGATTGAACCTTTTGAGAATTTTGTACTTGAGTATTGTCATCTTTGAGAAAATGTGGATTATGATATTTAAGGATTTTGTGTTTCAGGTTTTTGTAGGTTTCCCGTAATATCTTTATTGTCCCTTGTAGTTCGATGTAATAATCTAATTGCAAGATACGCGGAATAAGTTAGATCATATAGGTTACTGTTTCAACCTAAAATGCTGCAATTTACTAGTAGAATCCTCCCGCCATTTCAGGTTGATCATTTTCTGCCTGAGAAGAGATCATTCTGTGTGGTTGAACCTGTCAGTACGCCATCCGATCAGCAGGACCCATCAAACACGACTTGCAATGTACAAGTCGTGCTGCTCAGCTTGATTACGGCATTATGTGGTAAATAGTGTACTAAGTATTTTTCGTTATATACCTCGCAATCAGAAATTCGTTCCATATGTCCAGGTTTTCATACCCGCACATAAATTTTACGTATTCTGATTTAAGTTGCGGATCTCTAAAAAAAATTATATAGCTATTACTCTAGATTTAGCTTGTTTCAAAGTATTTTCTAAATGTTCACTGTTAGCTTTAAATGGTAATTACACTTCATAATGGCCATTTACAAATTTATTTGTTCTCAAATAATGTTCATCACTTGAATCTACTTTGGTAGGCACCTCAAAATCATGGTCTTCTGCTTCCCAAAATCGTTGTAGTAACTTGTGTGTATCTTATGAACTTGTCCGAATCGTTTTACATCGAACTACTGAATTTATTTGATTTTCAGTGAGAACCTACAACTAGCCAACCAAATATGCCATCAAGCAAGTGTAAACTTGACCCGAACGAAATTCGAATTCGGGATCAGCAAGGCAATATTCATCAATTTCTGATATTTCATCACCATTTAGTGATATTGTACGTGACGCTAGATACGCAGTTCGGCGCGTTCACTACTACAAATAATCCGTTTACTGATAAACTTGCATGACTACGTCTCAATACTAATTTTTAGTGAATATTTCAGTGACGAAAGAAGATTCTGGTATGGGTGTTCATAGTAAAATTTTTTTGTTCATTGATTCTTGTGGAGTCTGAGTTACTCGTTATGCTAATTACATTGGAATTTAGCTGCTAGTTTTCCTCGGTATTGTTGAACCCATGCGAAAGAGTGTGGTGCTTTGAACTACATCTAAATCACGTATTTCGTGAAATACAGCTGTCTAGACCTGTTTTTTCCCAAGTTTCGTCTAATGGCATCGGTAAGTCAAAAACCTTGAAAAACGCGTGCTGCACTTCCTTCTAGTACGCTTCTCAACAACTGAAACTTGTGAAATCTTAATATACTATCCTTTTTATGCACACCAGCTTCATACAAATCCTTAAATGACGGCCATTGTGCGTTTTCGTTTTCACCGTTGAAATGCGGAATACTAATTCTGGGCAATTCGAGTGCCTTTTCTTGGTTCGTAGTTTCTGATTAAAAGTTGTGGGGTTAGAATTTGATACGCGATTTGATTATTTTCAATTTAAAGTTTCTCTGTAGATGATCGCACCCAACATACAGAATATACACTATTATCAGAATATCCAAGGCTGTTCGACTCAACAGGTTGCTTGTCACCTACTATACTATTGCAAGCAAGATAATTTTTCAAACTTTTTCAGAAACTTGGTTGAGGTTTCGGACAGAAATACAATTGCGGAATATATCAAGGTTAATCGCTGGCTGAATTTAAACTCGCAGATCAAGTTTGAGCTCCATGGGTTTCGGATGCCGTGGACAGTGCTCATGGTACCGTCACATACAGTAAGCTGAACATTGGTTTAATATACAAGACCAATATTGTGGTATATAAGATAAGATTTTGTCAAATATGTTTAATTGTACTGATTCACAAATAGTGCTCGATAGGCTATTCAGTTCGCCAAGTAGTTGAGAGACATGTATAGCAAACCGAACTGCAAAAATACTGGAACTTATTAGTTTCGTTCGTTTCGTAATCCTGCAGACTTGATGCTATCAGAAATAATTAAATTTGATATGTGGTGAAATGGGCCAAAATGCGGGGAAAATTTAAAGATGTAAAATTTAATGAAAATTTAAAGTCGCAGCTCACACCCATTGCAGCTTTAAAGAAAGCAGTACAAACTTCCTACCGACAAAGCGATGTAGAGCCACAACTTTATGCTCAATAATACCCTCAAAAAATGCCACCGATATTTTGCAGGTATACTAAATCAACCGGTTGTCAATGCTAGTATCATTTCAACTCCTATTCCGAATGACTTGAAATAATTATTCGGCAATCAGATTGCTTGTTTTTAACGAGAGCTAGTCGAGTAACAAAAATATGAATCACGGCTGTACACCATGGCACACATGAACAACGTATTATAAAATAAATAAAAATATGCACTTTAATATGTAATTGCAAGACTCGGGTTGGAGCGTTAATTTCAATTGGATTGTACATTCATAATATTTTATTACATTAACAAATATTTTTCTGGAATTTTTCGATTTGCGATATAAACAAAATCAGAGATACAGCGACAAGGTACATCGAAAAATACATTTGTCTGCCGGAGATGTTGCTTTGGTATACACAACAGGCGCTTCATCGTTGAAGCGACGAAACAAAATAAATAAAAACAAATTAACCCTAAAATAGCGTAACGGATACAACTATTGGCACTCTTAAGCAATTCTCATATAGTAACCGTTAGTAGTTGTATTGCGAACGGTATCATTACGATATAAATTTTATTATGTATCAGGTTATCCAGTTATCTTGAAAATGGAAATTCTCCATTTTCAAAATAATAATTAAAAATATGTTTAATTTACTAAAATATGAAGGTCTTCCAAAAACTATATCTATTGGCATGGTCGTATATTAATTGGCACCTTTTTTTAGTACAATTATTGGCATGCCTATACCACAATTGGCATACCAAAAATTTACGTTTATTGGCACACTGATAATTTCCAACGATTATTCTAAAATAAAACATTCAACTTTATAAATAAAAAATATATTTCAAAATAAAATTACATGTATTTAATAAACAGCTATTAAAAATTATAATAGAAATAAATAGCTAGTCCTACTATTATAAGTTCTCGTTAATTCAATAAAAACTAGTGTAATTATCACAATCAATTTTCGAATATTAATCACAATATTTTGCATCCATTGCAAATAAGTCTTGGATTGTACTGTATTTTTAGTTTTATAAGACATTTAAGATGAAATTCTCTCGTACAACTTTGGCACTTTATGCCGAAATTCTCAGAACCAGAATTTCCCGTAAAGGCATAGGTGCAATGATAGCACATCTTTCCAGCTGCAGGTGAATTATCTCCAATGTCCAGTACCACATCAGTACAAAAAAGTTTACGAACATGATGATCTTTCGGTGGCTCACTAATAATCGACGCTCTGTGCGATGTAGAAAGTATATGTTTGAAGCCCGTTTTATCTTCTTTACGTATTTCTTTGTTTTTTAGGAACGGTTTGACAATGGTTTCATGAGGTATCGTTTTACCTAGAAGTTCATTTTGATCGTTTTTGATGCTTTGTAGTTTCTGTATCTGCTCAAACTTTTGCAGAGTGTCTTTGATTGGCTCCACGCTGCTTGACGTCGTCGTATTTGTAGTAGATTGATATCTTCCGGAAGATTCATCCATTTCATTGAGTTTGATAATTGGTTCTACAATAGGTTCATTAAAATCGGGAGTCTCAACTAGACAACTTTTATTATTGCTATGACAATTTAACTGTTCGTAGCTATTTCCTTCAATACTACTCTGCCCTGTATTTCAATTGCAACTAACACATTTGTAGAAGTTGTCGTACTTGAAAACTTCTTAGACTTTGCATTTTCTTTGCGTGGTCGTTTCGATTTATTCAGTTTTTCTGCATTTTTTAACTCCTTATTTTTCATTCGTAAAATTTTGTGGTTTTCCTTTTCTAATTCAATTTTTTTAAGTTGATCTTTTTTAGTTGTGCTTATTTTATCCACAGCGGAGAAGTAACCACATATGGCTTTTTAATTTTGTCCGTTTTGCAACCTTTTCTCAAGGGAGTCTCTGGCCAAGGTAGGAAATCATCAATTATTGCCGTAGTGCTTTGCGGAGGAACAGTTATGTATGTCACCGTTTGTAGTTCTGTGGACTGTTGAATGGGAATGACATTGGAAATATTTATAATTTCGTCATTTGCCGTACTTGGCGGATCTTGAATTATAAAAAATTCATCGATGGCACTGATGTCTATTTCTGAGGTTTCTATATTCTGATATTCAACGTGCGTTTGTGTTGATTTATCTGAAACACTTAGATTTAATTTTCCTTTGGATTTAAACTAGTTATATAAATCATATAAAATTACGAAATCTTCGTTGAAGCTATCTTTTTGAAGTTCACCTCGGTCGATACTTTCGAATAGTTGAATTTTGTTATCACCGATTGCTTCACACAGCGTTTGAAATTCATCGTCCGGTGATTTGGGATTTAGTCGACTGCCATATGTAGATTTAGACGATGATCTTCCTAAGCATTTCGATAAATTAATTGCAAATTTGTTGAATGGAAAGAGGCCACATGCCTTGAAGCCCTTCTGAATAGTCTCTTTACACACAGTACTTTCCACAACATCATATAATAATGGTGCAAATTTTTCTTTAGTTAAAAAGGCACTAGGATTATTACGTCGCCATTCTAAAACTTTCCGACTCCAAGACGTTTTCAACGGTTTGAATGCTGCCACATCAGCGGGCTGTAATATTCTAGTAGCATTTGCATATAATGCTACTAAAATAATTTGCAGTTTCACACACAGCTCACTCACAGGTAACGTTAGATGGGTTGAGTGCCCGTCAACAAAATATACAACGGGAAATTTAGTGCCCAGCTGGACTAAATACGGATGCAAAACCTTTGATATATACTCGTAAAATACTTGTTTTGTCATCCACCCGTTGTCACTGATTCCAATTCCCCATCCTTTAGGCAACGATTTACGAATTTCTTCCGGTATTCTTTTATATGGGTAGATTATCATGGGAGGGGTTAACACTCCGGCAGCAGAAAAGGTAAACATGACCGTTAAATTTGCTTTGGCCAATCCTTTGTCAATTTCGTATACATTTCGAGGGCCTTTCGCTGCTAAAACGTTTTTAGTTTTAGGACATAAAAGAAAATTCGTCTCGTCTCCGTTAAAAATTCGTGTTGGATCTTCTAATATATCATAATAGTCGTGATCTTCTAAAAAATTTTCTATTTTATCTAACCATGAATAAATATCTGAAGCAGCAACTGTAGCACTTGCTGCCGAAACAGGATCACTAGCTCGAAGCGATAGAGACGGATGTCGTTTTAAAAAAGCTTTAAACCAACCCTTTCCTGGAATTTTGTTCTCACCAAATGGATGAGGTCTATCAGTATCTTCTAAAAATTCTTTTACTGCTGTAACAACATCCTCGTTTCGCTTCGGGAATCCTTTTTGTTGGGAAATTTTTATTTATTCAACAATGCGTTGCTCTTCTTCTTCGGTTAGGATTGTTGGTGGGCCTGGTCGAGCTTTAGAAAAATTCGACCCTAATCGAAATTGAAGCGTTGATCTAGGCACATTATATTTTTTGGCTGCCGCCTTTTTACTAATTTGGCCGTTTCTTATTTCACCTAATGCCTTTTGAACCTGGTCTTCATCAAATGTGTCTCTTTTTCTTGGCATTTTTAAATTACAGAATTAAAAATCTACGAGTATAATAACCAAAAAGAATAATTACAATTATTGGCACATGATTAAGGTATAACAATTGGCACGTGCCAATAATTGTAGTTTCTTATTAACCAATTATTGGCATCCTAGTGTCAATAATTAAATTTTGACTTTATTGGAACTAGTTATTGGCACACTATTTTTTTAATGTTTAACATAAACAAATAATCAAAAATAACTCATTTTAATTAATTTTATCATATTTAAGAATATTAATCGTACAAAAAAGTTTAATTACACTGCTGTATCTATATAAAACTAGTACTTACATTTCTGGCCTCCTTAACGAAATACGCTATTTTTTACTAGTCGAGACGTTTCTGCGCGTGATGTTTTCGCAATGAAATGTTAGAGGAAACTAAACCTATTAACTACTTTTTTTGTTTGACAATACATAAAAAATAAACTAATTTACACCAACACATTGATAAAACATAATTAGGACTTATTAAAAGAGAGGAAAATGCTATGGTAGTCGGTAGTGCCAATAACTGCATCGAAACTATACAGTGCCAATAGTTGTAGGCGTTACGCTAATTCATTCATCTTTTTATCTACTCTAATTAGCAATAATTTTGACTATAATTAAGTTACAATTCAATACTAATCCCAATATGAACAAATTTTAATCCATGCTCGGTAAATATCTATAGACATCTAGTGCTCCTTAGTATTTAATGTGTTATTATCGGCCATGTTTATGTTGACAACAACAACAATGTGAGACAAAAACAAAATTTTGACTATGATTTAATTTCAATTCAATATTAATCCTAATCTGAACCAATTTCAACCCGAGTTTAGTAAATATTTATAGACATCTTACGTTTATTGTGACAACAACAAAAAAAATTGACAAATCCAAATTTTGACTTTGGTCTAATTATGTCTCAATATTAATTTAATCAATAGAATTGTAATCTGTTTAAATGTTGCAACTCGAGATTACGGGTCGCATATGGATATTCGTTAGCATCACTCAACCCAATTAGACTTAGATTTTTGCTGGTTTATGTATATCTTGTAAGTTCGAATACCCAAGGGGTTTCCTGTAAATGGTTGATATGTTGCTAGATTTTCGATATGTTTGATATAAATTATTTGTTTAGCTCCTGCATCTAAATTGCTTAAAGTAGGATTTTTATCCGTATTATAATCGGTGAATGCCAACCAAGTGAGTCAAAAATTTCGCTAACGTTTGATAGTGTAGTTTGGTTTTATATTTGAGCGCGTCTTCTCAAAGTATTGACTTGTGTCCTTGAATTAGCCCCCGTCTTCAGATCGTCTTCATATATGTCTTGTTGTATGGCGTATGCTGCGACAAACTGACTTCCTTACAGTTTGATATCAACTTTTTAATACAACGGGTTGCAAAAACGATGTTGATGCTGTACCGTATATTAATGTTTGTAATTGTTAGGTACTTAGTTGTTTAGTTGGTTTGTTTCGTCAAAAAATATTATAATACTCTTGATCCTCTGCGTCCTCTCAAACCTGCTTATTCATTTTCTCGACACATTAGCATAGAATGAACTCATACTGCCGGAATTTTTTAGTACAACTAATGAAATATCGTTGAATGATACCCAGTTAACGATTTTATGTACGAGTGGCGAAGACAACTCAGCGCTTCATAATTGTGCTGCTCGTTTTTAGTACCGAATCATTCCCCATAAATATTCGATGTAGCTTCCTAAAATCGTCATCACGATCGAACCGTTTCTTCATTGATTTGTAACAATTAAGTGCGGTGTTGTACGAACTTCCAAACTCGAATGGCAAATTTGACAACAATTTTTTTGTTTGTGTCTTGTCTGGAACTTGTTTGAAATATAATTTGACATTTCTGCTATCTTCCTGATCTTTTTGTAATTCTCGACAATTCTTCTGCCTCCCTGAACCTATGGAACGACTAATCAATATCAATTAAAATATTTAAATTCTCAGCTGTTTTTAACATATGGGCTTATCTCACAATTTGCCTAATGATTGCCCAATTAAACAAGGTACGACTCGCTTTCAGCTAACTTAAATGTGTATTGCTCATATCGTAGGGCTTTGAAACAAATTTTCACCTCTAACATGACTTTACGTGAAAGCTGGATACGCTAGTTCAGTTGCATACAATCCCCTTATCTAATGAAAGCTGTGATGTAGTGTCTAGCAATGATATATATGTCTATATTGACCAGTGTTATTTTTTATTTTAATTGTGGTACTCGCAAGAATACGTTACGAAACTGTATGGAATGTGTTGTTTGTTTGTGGTTTCGGTTAAACTATAATATCTGTTCTTCCCTCAGATTAGGTTGATGCTAATTCTCCATTCGCTTTTCATTCGCTGCATGCAGAGATATGTGATGTTTGCCAAGGCAACGTTGGCATTGTGCTCTCGATCTGAAATCTCGTACTCATTACTGCTACACTAAATTTCAAGATTATATGCTCAATTTAACTGCACATGCTCGTGTAATTGATTGGGCTCGACAACGTTTTATGCTTAAGCTCTTTATTGATTTAATCAGGTCGAACCTTCGCTTAAGGAGTAAATGCAGATATTCTACTGTAAAATATCATTTTCGGCTATCTCCCGTACCCAAAGAGATTTAGTATCATTATCCAAATTGTTTACTTTCACATATATTAATCATGAATCTTTTGGTTCTCCCCAGGAGCTAGTGCCTTCGCTAGATTCACTGGTCCAATCACACATAATTAGGCGGCCAAATCCATAGATGGGAAGCTTTCTAAAATTGAATTGACAAATTGTGAATGCTTTTTTTCGTTTACGATATTTGGCTTTAAACGTATCTCAAAAGATTTATTATTGTTTAGTTTTCTTCTCAGGTCTGAACAACATAATTTTTCCGTGCCTTTTGAAGACTCTGTCTATTAAATCTTTATTTGGTTTTCATTGGCCGCCCATAACATCAATTCATAACGAATAATTTCACTAACGAAAAACATAAAATGGTTATTACAAGCATTATTGGTTTCATTTCTTGTGAAATTCTGCTATAAACATTTCTTGTTTCATTTGATTTTAACGGTGAGGTTTGTGATATGAATAAGGAGGTTTAAAGGTCTAAATGGTTTATCAATGTTTTGAATTTTATTACATTGGCTTTTAAAAAAAAGTTAATCCATAGAGTAACATTGTATAGGATAACTGTTAAAAATGTGTTTTTAAATTCATAGAATTGATTTGTGCTTGTTGCACATCACTTATCGATTTACATAAATCATTGTAAATTCGATTTGACAAGAATGTTCAGCATCTCATCCCACAAATTTCTGTAATCCCTGTTAAACCCAATTTATGGACAATTTTAAATTCTTCTATTGACAATTTGCCTTAAGATCTTACAATTTACTTAAAAATTGAATCTTCAATAAAAGCGAATAGGAAAGCTTTTCTTAAATGGCAAACAATAAAATCAAAATTACCCGACTTTCCTATATCTCACAATATAAAAATATTCAACTGTATACGACCGTATACTAAAGTTAAAAATTGATTTTCCGGTTTAAATTTTCTTTTTTTTTATTACATTTACATATAAATGTACAATTATTGGACACGAAAATGTACAGCAGAAAACCAGAAACGAAAATTGAAAATTATTATTACAAAATTTTCTTATTTCGTATTTTTATTTTTTTAAATAAAATAAAGAAATTAGATATTCAATTTTTATTCTATTCTTTCGAAATTGAATTCAAAAATAAGAAACTCAATTTTAATAAAAATTTTATTCCTACGTATTTTTCGATCGAATTGTTCTTAACTGTGGAAAGTGTGTTTGTGTTGTAGTGTCGGAGGCAGCAACAACAAGTATTTCGATACACAACGGAACAAACCGATACAGAAACATTGGACAATTTTGTGGAACGAATAATATTAAAATATATTGTGAAATCGAAATAAATCTTGGATAATATTTTTATCATACATAATGAATTATGAATTTAGTGTGAGCTTTAAATAAAAAAATAATAATAATTTGCATGTTGTTTTAATAATTTAATATGGTCCAAATTTGTGTTTGTGGTGATTTATGAGGTAATAATTTTAGCTTCTTTATGGCATAACGTTAACCGCGTTAGTTACACCTCGTTCCAGTGTTTTCAATCGAACATGGAGAATTTCATATGCGGCTTTTAATCCAACAAATTATTTGCGTACTCAACTTTTACAAAATTAAGTATAGTAATCATTAACCATTTTGACCACCAGATTTTTTCAGATTTACAATTGGCTATATCGCCAACGTTAAAAAAAGAAGTTTATAAAAAAATTATATGTGTGTGCACGTGTGAGCGTGCATACAAATGTATGTGTCTCTTCTATAGCCCAGTTTGTTTGTTTGATAGGGACGTGACTTCATACTTAAGCTTTATTCAATAATTCGGCGATTCAGTTGGGTTTGGGCTGAAATCGGATTACCTAAAGTAAGAGCTTTCACAGTAGCTTTTTCGTTTTTCGTAAATATTTTGAAAAGTACTGCATTCACGAGAAAAATAACTAATAATTAAAAATTCTTTATAAAAGTAATAGTAATAACCTTCCTGATCAGTTTTTCAAATTTAACCGGCAATTCCCGTTTTTGACAAAATTGGTTTTTATATAAAAATTTGGCCCCTGTACAGCTCAGATGAACTTAATGATCAAGTTGAAACTCCATGCCTATGCTTTTACCATAATTTTCGAGGTCCCAATTAATTGTGTCCGAAATCGATCCACCGGCAGTGAGAGCTTCCAGAAAAGCTTTTACGTTTTCAAACAAAAACTTACAGCTTTCATTGGGGCTTTTTAGATTTTTTTTGAAAAGTATAAAGTTTAGGGAAAAATGATTATGAACTAAAATATCCTAAATTAAAATTATAGCAAAATCAACACTGACCAATTTTTAAGATTTACCCGGACTAAACTATTAAACTAAAATTACTCTTTACCGCCCAGAGGGCGATATTTGACCAAAATCGGTTCACCACAAGTGACAATTTCCATAGGTGGCTTTGCGCTTTTGGTAAATATTTTGAAAATAACATCAATTAAGGGAAAATCGACAATCTAATATATAAAAAGTCTGTCTTTATTAATTGTAATAGCCTTTCTCTGAAATCAGACAGATTAGGATTTTAGCGGTTTGGGTTTTTGTTTTGGTTTGAACTCACTAGGTGGCGCGGTTGTCAAAATATGACGGTTTTTTGTTTCTCAGCAATGAAGCCTTTTAAGAACTGTAGATTTTAACCATAGGCTAGTCTTGTTGCTATTAGAGTTTTTGTAAAATTTGGACCCAATAGGTAGCGTTGTTTTCAAGATATAACAGTTTTTCTGTTTCTTAGCAACGAAGTATCTTAGGAACTTCAGATTTTAACCATAGGTTTGTTTCGTTGCTATTTGAGTTTTTGTAAAATTTACAGTAACAGTTGATGGCACCGCAAATTCTACTATGCAATTGCAAAAATAAACGAAAACTTTATGAAAAATATAATTTGCAATTCAAATTTCCTTGGCAAAATTGAATGAGTAGCCAGAATTTCGGATTGCAAATTGCTTTCCTGGTAGCCGATCGAGTATCTACCCCCTACGTTTAAAAATAAAATTTTACTAAAATAAAAGAGTAAGCAATAACATTGATAGCAGGACGCTTAAAAGTGCATACACTTTCAATTATTGATTATGTTACCAACAACACGAAGTGACAGTTGAAGATAATTCCATTGTATTGTAAATATAATTGTTTCTTTCATAAAAATACGACGCTAAAATATTGGTCGCAACACGCGAAGAAACCAAGAGATTAGACGATATAGAGAAAATATTAATGCTGACTAACAATTATAAGAATTAAAGACACAAAAGCAGCTCAAGAAAGAGTGCTTCTAAGACCAATAGCAATGTTCGAGCTACGATAAGAGCGCAGAATCAGCGAAGAACTGACCAAAAAAATTAGTGCTATGAATCATTACGCTTATCGACTAATGATTAGACTAACTGAAGACAATCACATTCTAAAATGTAAATATTTATACCATCAGTATGTTATCGATATGGATGCCAAAATCGAGACGTCTACGATACATTCGTTTTAATCAGGCAAAATTACGAAGCGACGAATACATTCAATTGCGTGATGCAATAAATGGAAATGTAGACAAAAGTATTAATGCCAATGACATCGGTAATACTTATATTCTTGCTTTATCATACATTGGCAGTCCGCGCCATATGCAAGAGTATAATCAAGACGCTATGACTTTCGTTCATCATTACGGAACACCCGATTTATTTATAACATTCACATGCAATCGAAACTGGAACGATATTATAGGATTATTAAAGCATGGTCAACAATTGCATGATCGACATGACATTATAGCACGAGTTTTTGAACAAAAGCTAAAATCATTAATGGATCTCATTACAAAGTATCATGTGTATGGGCAAACGAATTGTGGGATGTATTCGATCGAATGGCAAAAATGAGGACTTCCTGGTTATGGATTCACCATGTATGATTAATGGTAAATATTCCAAAAGCTTTCCTAAAAATTTTACAATGCATACGATTACTGGAATTGATGGCTATCCATTTTATTGTAGAAGATCCACCGGGAATTCTGGAAAGTCATTCACGATAAATATTCACAGAAATGAATTTGAAATTGACAATAGATGGATTGTGCCTTGTTCGCCATTTTTATCAAAAACGTTTAAGGCACACATTAATGTTGAACTATGCTCATCTGTAAAATCCATAAAATATATTTGCAAATATATCAACCAAGTGAACTGACATAGCAGTTTTCAATATTGAGCGACAAGACAATGTAAATGACGAAATTTTAAGATATCAAACTGGAATAAGGACTATAAGCAGCAGCGAGGCTATTTGTCGTATTTTTCATTTGCAAAGCATGAAAGAGATCCAGCAGAAATTCATCTAGCGGATTCTAGATCTTCAAAATGAACAACGTGTCTATTTTACAGACCAAAATATTGCACAGCGAGCTGCTTCTCCATCTAAAACTACTTTAACAGAATTGTTCAATACATGGCAACAGTAAAATTCATTTACACGTAATTTGCTGTATTCAGAAATGCCTTCCTTCTATGTATGATATAAAAAAATTGGAAACTTCGCAAACGAGGTACACCTGTCGATGGATAACCTGGCATTTTTAAGTCAAATGTTTTAGGCAGAATTTACACCATTCATCCAAATCAAAAATAATGTTTCTATTTACGTTTATTAATAATTAATGTTCTAGGACCTACATCATTGAATAATTTAAAAAGAGTTAATGTAACCAAATTTGATTCAACCTTGCAACCAAAAATGCAAGCATGAATCAAATTAACGAACAAATACAGAGCCAAACTACCAGACACTGCTACCACATACAAGTCATTCGATTCTGTAATCGATACCGATTATGCCGTTAATTACCCGGTGGAATTTTTGAACACTCTGGAGCCACTTAGAATGGCTGCTCATATCTTGAAATTGAAGAAAGGATCATCAATAATCTCTCTGTATCAAAAGTCGTTTGCCAAATGTCATCGAAACCACTGTATTGATGGGGATTGCAAAAGGAGAGGACTTATTCATACCTCGCGTACCGTTGACGCGAACCGAGCTGCCAATTAACTTCAAACCAGTCCAGTTATCAGTTAGACTTTCATTTGCCATAACCATCAACAAATCTCAAGGACAATGCTTTAAGTTTGCAGGCGTGAATTTCGAACGTTTTTGCATCTCTCATGGCCAGTTGTGTGTGTCATGCTCAAGGGTAGGGACTTCAAAAAGTTTGTATGTTTTAGCTCCGGCAGGAAAATCAAAAAATGTGGTTTACAAGCAAGCATTGCGGTAAACCCAACAAATTATTTTTGTATTGATTCATTTTATTTAATTCACTTAAATATTTCGTTATAAAATAAAATAAAAATACCTGTTGAAGTTCAGCAGTTCAATTTGAACCCGGGCAAAGCCGGATACTTCAGCTAGTGAAGTAATATATTCTAAATTAAATTTGCGACAATATCGGCTCGGTTCGAACAGGTAGATTTTTAATAAAAGATTGTATTTCACATTCTCTCACGTAGTTAATGTAGTTAAAGTACAGTAATCTTGAAAATTTTTGACACCAAAATGTTGTAGCTTTATCATTCGCTATATCGCCGAAGTCACAAAAAGTAGTTTTTAATAATTATATGTGTGTGTGTGCGTGTGTGATTGTTGACCAAATCTCTTTGTCGGACGGTGTGCCGGATCTTAAGCTACTCAATAATTCCGAGATCCAGTTTATTTTAATAAACTGGATTTTTATTTTAATAAACTAATTTTTCTAAAATTTAATCCGAAATGAAGATTTTTTACACCATACTGTTTTTCAGAAAAATGTCGGCCCTCTACATCCCAGACGGATTGATTGATCGAGGTGACACTTCATACTTAAACTCCATAAATTTGAAGGTCTTAGTAAATTTTGGCCGCGATCGCTCCTGTCGATTTTGGACCGAAATCAGTTTATCGGAAGAGAGCTTGCACAGGAGCTTTTTTGTTTTATGGAAGCTTACACTTCCGAAGCTTCCATAGGAGCATTTTGTTTTTTGCAAATATTTCGAAAAGTGTAAAGTGCACTCGTGGGATTTGTTAATTTTGCAAGTCAAATTATATAAAAAAATGTATTAGCTTTCATAATGAAGTAGAAGAGAAATTAAAGCTCAGTAAATAAAATAATTTATTTCATTTAAAAAAAAAAATCATATTCCGATAAAAATTAGTTTATTTTATTATTTATTGTTAACTCAATAATTAATTTTTAATTATCTATATCTGTAAATAAATGATTCGTTTTCAAAAATCCAACAATCTACCTAAAGCCGGTTTTCGATCTACAAGTTCACCATACTTATAGAATTTGGCAATAAGTTCCATTGACCCACTTTACATTTTGCAAATCAAACTTCCTAATGCTAAAGATGGAATAAATTATCTCAGCCGTAGGCCACACAAACTATTCAGAATGTAATGTTTCAGAATGAGTACAGTATGGCTAGTTCAGTATGGCTTAATTTTATAATTGTCTATAAAATATCCGCAATTCTGCAAATATCCCAAAATTGTAATGGAATACTGAGTTTTTACGATGGATTATATTTTGGTCGGTCCATTGAATCCTAGCCAGCTTTCAGCTCTACCATACTTCTAAGATTATGCGTATTTTTAGCATTCGGATATGGTCACACAAATTTGTACCAACTATATTAACAACAGGCGAATAGCAGTAAATAATGCAAGTATTTAAAACCGGATCCACCCAGAGATCTCTAGATTCGACAAAACAACCGACACGGTTTATACGCTTAAAACCAGCGAAGCTTTCAGAAGTTTTCGCACAATACTGAAAATATTTTGTATCATATCATATTCCGGCTTAAAAGTATTTTGAACCGCAAGCAAATTTTATAATCGGATCGCAACTACTACGTGTATAGGACTCTAAAAAAGCGCCATTAGTTATAATTTCAAGTTCCAGATGAAACACCAATCCAGATATAAATATTTCAACATTTGTGGTTTATAATTAAAAGGGCGTAAGTCTAAAATGTGTAGTTTTCAGGAGAACGAAAATAAAGTTCAAATTCTCTGGGAAATCGGAGAATTTGAAATTAGCCTAACTTTTGTTAATACCTGATAGGTAAGCTTCTTACTAATTTTCTCTGCAAATTTTGAGCTTTCAACTTTATGTTCCTGTGAGGTAAAAGGCAACTATTAAGTTAAGTCCTTTTCACTCTGTTTCATTCATAGTATGTTTAAACATAATTCAGTTAGGCTCTTTTAAGAAATGGTTTTATTGATTTCTAAGTCAAGTTACGTCTTGTTTAAACAATAATAAATTGGAGAAGTGTCTTCTAAATTAATAAAAATTAAATTATAACATATTTAATTTCTTTTAAAAGTACAAATATTTGTAGTTCAGTTGTACCAGTGAAATATGGGTGGAAATCTGGGCCAAATTCTGTTTGCAAGTTTTGATAAAATGCGTGAAATTCAGAAGAATTTAACGGCAATAAAGAAAGCAACTTCGTTTTTTTGTTTGAATTAATTGGTACTGGTGAGCTAAAGCATCGTACCAAATGTTCTTCTTTGACAGATGCAACACAACGACGTGCAAAATTGATTATTTTAAATGGTTCATTTTCATTTGTAATGCACTTCTCCCAAATTCGTGGTGAATCTCAACCACTTTACGGTTTGCCAAGAAAATTGATTCTTTTCCTTGTCAACTTTTCTCCATTGAAACTTAGATTTCGCTATTTGAATGAAGTCATATACATCATTCTGCGACATTTCGAAGGCCAAAAATTGTTTTCGGGTCGTATAGATCAAACGAATTGATACTAATCCCTCGGAAGCTCAATGTTAAACGTCGTTCTTTTCTTCTGCTTCTCAATTGTCACGTGAACTGTGTCACACTTCATGTAAGTGTGGCCCACAACCAAAAATTTATGGTTTATATGTTTAAAATTATGTGACGCACGAGTCGCTATAAAAAGTGATGTGTTTTAGAGTTTGCGGCAACATTTTGAGATGACGATAGTTGCATGATGCTATACTTCATTGCCGCCTCTTTTCACTAATGCTTCATGCCACATGTAATTATATGGCTCACCAGTTGCACCATCATGTATTGTGAAGTTATAAAAGTCGTTTATAAAATGATTGAGACGTTTCCAGATTTGGCGTTGGTAAACATTTTTGCAAGTCAACTGTATAAAAACGACTGGATTCATCCAATTTTGCAGCCAATTTGTCATTTTCTTTAAATTTGTAAGCATCATCTGCAAGCTGTTGATGAAGACTTGGCTGCGAAATGTATTGCTCCTTTTCAATTCCATCACACAAATCTATTTTTCAACGTATCTCTTGTGTGGCATGTATCAGTTTTCGGTTTTTTAAATTTAAGTTTCATATCGTTGAAAATTTGATGCGCGTGAAATACTTCCTAACTCTATCCTAAATAAAAAAAAAATTAGGAATGGTTTAGGAAAAATTTGATGCTCCCGTGCACAAGAATGAAATAATTCCTAAAAAAAATCCTAAGTAAAAATTGTGTGTTTGTATTAGTGATACACACCAAAAAAACATTTAGGCAAAACTACTCTTTAGATGTAAAATACTTAAAAAAATTTGTTATAAATTATTAATCAATAATTAAATAACAAACATATTTTATGTTTTATTTTAAAATTAATAATATAAAGTAAATTCAATGTACGTGATAAAATTAAACTTAAAATAAAAATATGGTTTAAAAAGTTTTTGCGAATTCATCGGCATACAATTACTACTGGCGAAGTGATCATCGATCTCTCTATGTTTTTATGTTAGATCTATCAAATGCCCATATCCACGAAGGTTTTACGAATTTTGTCATAGTTGTGGAATGGCCAAACATGCATTTGGGCCATGTTTGGCCATTCCACAACTATGATAAAATTCTGAAAACCGTGGTGGATATGGGCATTTGATAGATCCAACATAAAAACATAGTGAGATCGATGATCAACTCGCAAAATCTCGACTGGTATTCCGGTGAAATCGATAAAACTCCAACAGCGGCTGATATAGGCTTCTGGGCCATGTTTGGCCATTCCACAACTTTGACAAAATTCTGAAAATCGTCGTGGATATGGGCATTTGATAGATCTAACATAAAAACATAGTGAGATTGATGATCATCTCGCAAAATCTCAACTGCTATTCCGTTGAAGTCGAAAAAACTCAAACAAAAGGAGTTATTTGCTTCTGGGCCATGTTTGGCCATTCCACAACTATGTCAAAATTCTGAAAATCGTCGTGGATATGGGCATTTGATACATCTAACATAAAAACATAGTGTGATTTATGATCATCTCGCAAAATCCCGACTAGTATTCCCTTGAAATCGAAAAAACTAAAACAGCGGCTGGTATATGCTTTTGGGCCATGTTTGGCCATTCCACAACTATGACAAAATTCTGAAAACCTTCGTGAATATGGGCATTTGATACAACCAACATAAAAACATAATGAGCTCGATGATCATCTCGCAAAATCTCGACTGCCATTCCGCTGAAATAAAAAAACTCAAATAGCGCTAGTTATATGTTTCTAGGCCATGTTTGGCCATTCCACAACTATGACAAAATTCTGAAAATCGCCGTAAATATGAGCATTTGATAGATCCAACATAAAAACATAGTGAGATCGATGATCAACTCGCAAAATCTCGACAGCTATTCCGTTGAAGTCGAAAAAACTCAAATAGCGCTAGTACTATGCTTCTGGGCCATGTTTGGCCATTCCATATCTATAACAAAATTCTGAAAATCGTCGTGAATATGGGCATTTGATAGACCTAACATAAAAACATACTGAGATCGATGATCACCTCGTTATATGATTCTGGGCTATGTTTGGTCATTCCACATCTATGACAAAATTCTGAAAACCGTCGTGGATATGGACATTTGATAGATCTAACATAGAAAAATCGTGAGATCGATGATCACTTCGCCAGTAGTCATGGTTGGGTGCGGTAGATTACTCAATGTAATCTACGCAGTTATCGACACGTAATCTATCACGTAGATTACATAGCGATTTTCAGCGTCCCTGATGTCGACAATGTAGACGCAACGTCAACAACCTAAAAAATGATAAAAAAAACTAAATTTTCTCAATACTTTTTCTTTATTTTACGTTAGATAGTCTGATAAATTTTCCAGGTACTCGTCTTATTATTGAGGGGGCAAAATAAGTTTAAATTTTGACACTAAAACCCGTAAATGTTTAGTTAATATAATAATATAATACGTTAGTAGCAACATCGTTCGTTAGTAGCGAATTATACGGTCACCTAAACCCATTCTCAGTTGCCGTTAAACGTTTAATGAGTTCATGGTCAACATGGATGACATTCTTATGAGTATGATGAACACACTTAAAATTCCATCACAAATAAAAATTTTAATTTAGCACCCTTGTCCATTACCAAATTCGGTCTCATCCCTAATGCAACTGGTTCATATTTAATTGGCTCATTATATTTCAGAAAGAAATACATTAGCTAATTTATGTATGAAAGAAATAATTGTCAGTTCAGAACAAAAAACAAACCGCGCCTGATTATTAAATCACGAAAATATTTATAATCGTAGATTGATAATTCTGTACGAATTTTGCAGACTAGAACTGACTAGCAAATAGATAACTTGATTTCTGAATATTAGAGACATCTATCAATGACTAGCATGAACTAGTTAATAATTTAGATTATTAGAAATTTTAGCCACATTTTTTTTTAAACAATTGTTCGAGATCGCGATAGTTTAAGTCAAATTTTGTCAAATTAAAAATTAAATCGATTTTTTTAAACTAAATACCTTAGATGAAATTGTCCTCTATGCAAAACAGAAAAAACCAAAAGTTCGACAGTCTTCACAATAACGTAACTGTATAGAACAAGGATATTACAAGAAATTCATCTATTTTGTATGGTGAATATTTGATTTTGAACTCGAAAAATTGATTTAAAAATAATTGCCTCTCGACAAAAATATATGACGTCAGGCACACATAGTTAACTCTTAATACGTTGTGCTTGGTACCACTTTTTACGACTAAATTACTGACTAAAGCAGTGCGCCTGACGCCGATACTTTTTTCCGAAATTTTGTTTCACGTTTAGTGATACGTATTTCTAAGATTCAGAAACCGAAACATGCCTGATATTTAAACTTGCAAACTAAGTTGAAAATTACAAATAGCCGATTCGAAACAATTTGGTAAGTGATAAATTTTACTTTATTAAGTAAATTTTAGTTAAACATCAGACGTCGGTTGCTTAGTCTTATCTCTGAACGACTAGTATGAATTAACCGTCTATTTAGTTAGTTGGAAATTTAGACAAAAACGTCGGCATTAGGCGGAAAATATAATCTTCATGTTAGTTCATACCAGTTAAAAATAGATGGCGTGAAACATAGAGTACTACAATTTTTCTAATTTAATATGAATTTTATCAACTGTCGCAATATTTATTATCGATAGTAAACGAGCACGCTTTATGGATACAGTAACAACTAGAAATAGGCTATTTAGGTTAATAACTCATTTAGACTGTGCATATTTTTTTATTGTCTAATTTCCCGACTAACAAATTTAATTGTAGGTTCATACTAGGTCTTCAAGGATGGCACAAAACGAATAGTGTAGTACCCCCGTACACAATTAAATTGCGTTTTTGTTGATTAAAATTTGTTAGGTAGGTTCGGTTAGGTTTCAGTGGTTGCTTACTGCACACTTAGGCCAATTTTTAGGCCCATTCTGATACCACTCATTCACTCCACATCATTAACCCACCTACTTCACCTACTTCACACAACTACAGTATACCACCTGCACATTGCAAGCTCCATGTCAACCTGTACATTGACATGGAAGGTGGGTCGGCGCGTGACACGGAATTCTGCACTCCATCAGAGGGTCTTAGTTGTATTTATTAGCATCACCGATCGTAATCGATGATGAAAATTCGATTTGCATCTAGCCTCTGATGGGATTCGAACCCAGCACCACCCGGTTCAAGTGCCGAAGCTTTAACCACTGCACCACTTGTCCGGTTAAAATTTGTTAACTTATTTAAGATCTATCAATTTCGTCACTATTTTTTTAATCAGCTATTGACAAATCTGTACTAAGTTTGAAGTTTAGATGTAAACTAAATTAGATTTTAAATTTTTATGTCAAAAACCTGTTTCATACATTTATTTTCGTTAATTTTCAATTATACGAGTATAAATCAATAAGTTAAGCAATAAAGAACTTAAGAATTGTAACGATGTAACAAAATTATTTCGTGTCATTTACCCTGTCGCTCGATTAGAGAAACGTTGCCTGCCTAAGCTATAATAAAGCGTAAAAACAGTCATTGACCCTATTCAGGAAGAAATAAAGAACATGCGCTCAGAAATGGATCACTAATCATTATTCCTGTTTTAGACTTCATACCCGTCATATGAACAAATAAATCAAACCATGCATCTGCAAATAAACATCGTGATTATTTTGGTTTAAACCAATTAGAGACATTTAACTGTTAAGAAATAACCTTCATTTTAGTTAGGTGGAAGTTTAGACAAAAAATCGACGTCAGGCATTCGGTATAAGTTACTTGGAATTATATTTCATAGTCTTCATATTCAGTAGATGACGCGTAATTGCACATCTCTGCCAGTAGTAGTAGTATGCCGATGAATTCGCAAAAACTCTTTAAACCATATTTTTATTTTAAGTTTAATTTTATCACGTAAAATTAATTTACTTTATATTATTAATTTTAAAATAAAATATAAAATTTGTTTGTTATTTAATTATTGATTAATAATTTATAACAAAATTTTTTAAGCATTTTACATCTAAAGAGTAGTTTCGCCTAAATGTTTTTTTGGTGGTATCACTAATGCAAACACACAATTTTTACTTAGGATTTTTTTAAGAAATATTTCACTCCGGTAAAAGTTGTGTATATTTCCAAATAGATAATTGGTTTTCGTTAATCTCACGATACATTTTATACATCAGGGAAATGGTTAAGTTGCAATGGAAATATTTTTTTGTTCGTATCGCTTCGGGTATAATGTGGCTCGTGCGCTGGAAAACGGTTAATAAGTGCTTTAACACTCATAATTTTGGCTTCCGGAAGTCTTCTGTGTTCACCTGATCGTTTTCCCACAAATCTTGTAATGAGATGGATCATGATTCGTTAAAAAGCTTTAATGTCACCACACGAATAAACTTTCCTGTTTCCCCTAAGGTTTTTGTTTCCACGCAAACATTTTTGGCACACTTCAATCCTTTGTCCATTTGTCTTTTAAAAGTATTTACATGAAAATCTCCGAATTTTCCGAGAATCGGTTTTTTTATATTTTAATTTGATAATATCGATCAAGCCTTCAACGAAGCTGGCACGTAAATTATACTCCTTTAGCGCCCAGCATTCTTAAAAATCAGCTTTTTGTGTGTATATTCTACTTTGGAAATACATTTTTTAGTTACCTTTTCTAGTTATATAGGGTTCACCAGGATTGCGTTTCAGTTTCCTAAGTTGTTGGTAACCTAAAATAGTTTGATCAATGGGTTTTCACATTTGATTTAGCAATAGATTATCGACTGAATCTGATGATGGTTGAAGAGTTTCGTTCTCATTCTCATTCGTTGGATCTAAATCGCTATCATCAAAGTTGTCATCATTTTCGCTATTATTCACGCAATCCATTTGATTTTGTTGAACTATGTTTTCAGACGACAGTTGTTGATTATGCGTACTAAGTTGTACTTGGCTGAATATTAGGTCCCAATTCGGTTTGCTGATCCAATTTATTTGGTTCCGTTCAAGCTGAAGGACACTGCGCCTGCTCCATTAGGATTCGTTCTATAACAACTATAGGGATGGATTAGTCAAAATGATAATTAAATGGTTATCTAAAATAAAATCTAAATAAGTATACCTTGAGCTGGCTCATTAATCTGAGAATCAATTTCGACCGGAGTTTGTAGTACTGACGGGCCTACTATTACTAATTGGCTGACTTTATGTAGATTTTTACTAAAAACAATTTTTTTCGCCATTTCCACCCTTGCTTTCGATCGCAGAGATCGAAGATGCATAATTTTAATAATCGCATTTTAATTTGATTTCATAGAAAGACTTACCTTAAAAATAAATTGAAACTTTTGCACTGAATAAAAGGAAATAATTTTACTTTTGGTTCACAGAATTTCGAAGAATAATAAATTTTCAGATATTTATCCAAAAGCACGTAGCAATCAATAAATTTATTTTTATCATTAAGAGTTTCACTTAGCAGACTTAAATTCGGCTGGTTTTCCAAATTTTACGTTGAACCGTAAAAATTTATCCAATGAACGATCTGTGTAGCTGTCCGATAACTCACTGTAACCCGACAGTGAACAAGGAGCTAAAATATGTGCGAGTAACGATAATCTTGAACACAATGTTTAGAGTTTGATACAAACAATCTCATACCACCACTATAAAATTAATTTTTTACGCTCACAACCTTTGTAGAAATATTTTTTTAAAACTGAAATTTACTAAGCCGCATGAGGGCAGTCGAATGCAAATACATGCATTGGATTTCATATATTGGCGTTGAATAGATGCTTTTAGAAAAAAATATTTAGACTTAAAACTATTATGAAAGAATTAATGTCTCCATGGAGTCTTGTTAAGTTTGTCACATATAGCGTTGCTGATGATATAATATTTTGAGATTTAAGTGACACAATAACGAAACAAGTTAAATAATATAACTAAAAATTAAACGAAAACGCTAAACTGAATTCTCCATTTGCATATATAGATCTCTAGTTAAAGTGGAGCGACTTTATTTTTGAAAAGACAGCTTTTTCTGCAACAATGAAATAGACAGAATAAACGAGTTGGTGTAGCGTAAATCTGAATTAAGCAGTATTTTGATTAGATTTTAAAACTTTTGTGAATAGTTAAAGCGGTACATCGGCACCAAAAATGGAAAACAACTTACTATGACAAACGCCTTAAACTAGCACAGACTCTAACTAGCATTGTGGTTAAGCTACATAATATGCTGCTAAATGGATATAGTAATCTCTTACCACGGAAGTATTAAAAATAGACAATTTTTTTTTAAACAATACACCAATTAATTCACAGATCTCAAAATAAAATTTATTTCGGTAAAATAATAATTTGAATGGGAATATTAATTTTTGGTGGATTTTTTGGACTTAATAAAAAAATTGTTTATCATCAGCAAAAATTTATAAAATGTAAAAAAAAAACAATACGCAATTTATAATAATACTACTATTATGCAATCGTTATAATTTATTATTTTGGAATGATGCCAATCAAAAAAATTTACGTAAAAAAAATAATTCACAAAAATTCCAAACTGCTGCTGAAAACATAAACCGAACTTTTTTTAATCAGCTATTTTATTCCCAACTAGCAAAAAAAGTTTAATTTATATTATTTTGTTTTCATTTTCGAATTTTATAAATAAATTTTTAAATTTTATTTAACTAACCGAAAAAATATATTTTGATTTAATTACGTGTTTATGTGAAATGCGATGATAAGGGCTAAACACTAACTTGCAATATTTTATGATTTGTTATTTATGTCGAAGCAGAAGTAGCGGCCTTTGGAAATATTTGAACAAGAACATCGACAGTCTCTTCAAAAACACAAATGTGTACTACATTTTTCGTAATACGTCGTATCGTTTCAATTTTCAATGCCTTAGTTATGAATGCTTAGTATATAGTTTTGTGCGTTGAAAATCGATATTGTACGATGTTTGTTTAGTTTTAATTAAATTAAGCGTAATCGTTGCTAAGTACGGTGTTGATATTTTATGTTATGTTTAGTTTGTTGAGTGGTTCTTTATATTTAAGTATAGGCTTTTGGTCAAAATTCAATTTAATCTAGATCTATAAGTGGGCTTACTAAAGTCCGAAACAAATGAACATCAATCTGTCATATGAGAAACACAGTTTATTTCTGGTCCTATAGTGAGGAAAGAAACCTGGAAAGTTTAATCCTACTTAGATTCGTAATAATAAATTTGGGTGACCCAAAAAGATGGATTTGGACTGCCAAAATGCCAAAGTTCGTTGGACAATAAAGACGCCTAGTTATAAATCTCATTATCTTAAAAGTCACGTGATTAAACGTCAATCACGCGTTATTGATAGACCATTTTGTCAATTCACGTCGATGCAATTTGATTTTTGTAATGCCCGTTACACATACTGCCGGATTACGGACTTAGTTATTCCGTGTCTTCCACACGACAATATTTTAGTCTAAAATGCCGATCTTTAGATTATTTCAGAGACAGAATAAGAACATTTATCGTTGTTAGAAATTTAAGCTAGTCATCTCATATGATCCGTGATCATCTGCAAAATTCCTTACTCCTAAAAGTGTGGGGCAAATGGATACGAATGCAGCTATACTGCTTCAATTACTAGCTGATCTATTTAATGTGGTTTTGGAAACCGGTGTTTACCCCGATTGTCTTAAAATTGCTAAAGTGACACCTATCTTTAAGTCTGGAAATTCTAAACTAGTTAATAATTATCGTCCAATTTCAGTTTTGTCGGTATTTGACAAAATTTTAGAAAAAACTATTGCTAACTGGATGATCAACTTCCTGAATAAATCTAATTTTTTCTATTCTCGTCAGTAT
>OY829914.1:75099258-75445899 GCA_963691935.1 Nephrotoma guestfalica | reverse complement strand
TTAGAATTTTTATTTTTGGAAAATTATCTTTTAGTGTGTGACGTTGAAATGAACGAAAATATCAGTAAATTAGGAAATCCAATAGATAATGTTGATAGTAGTTTCTCTGGTAAGTTGTGTATAATGGTCATTTAAGTACTTTGATTATAACTACTAGAGTTTCTGCTCGAAAAATCTCATCTCGAAAATCTCGAGAATATTTTCAAATTTTTTGCTCTCGAAATCTACATACACAATTTTCGAGATTTCCATGTCTCGAGAAATATAATAAATTTTTTTAGCGGCATGCGGCATTAAGAATTATAATAAAAATCACAAAAATTTTGTTTCTAATGCTTTAGATGAGTGTCACTTAAAACATAAAAATGTTTTTATTGCAAAATTCACTTTTGTATAATGGTTAAACTAGCCTAACAATTTTCACTCATCAATCAGTTGTCATTTGTCTATAAATTGTACATGCAAAAAAATATATCCGATAAAATCATGACATAAATATTAATTGTAGTTTTTTAATCAACATAAATAATTTGTTTTTATAATCAAATAATGTTTGTTGATATAATTATGTTAGCTTTAATTAATAAAATTTTCAGTTTGTTGGTAATTTTGTATAAATACAGATTTTTTAATCCCCAAATTGTACTGATATGTCTGAACTATCATATTCATTCGAGAATGTTTGGAAACATTTTAAAAGAGTTAAGCTTGATAAAGATAGAGCTACGTGCTCCCATTGCGCAAAGTTACTCAGTGTAAGGCCTCATCAACGACGAGGTTGCATCGGCATTTAACAAGTGTCCGTAACTTGAAGATAAAATTAAAAGAATCTTCTACCTGCGCAGTTTCTGAACCGACAACGACAACCAAAGAAATTAAACGCATCGGTGAGTATTTTACAACTTCTGATAAAAGACTCAGCAGGAATTCTCGCATGAATTGTTTCTAAACTTGCTGCGAAGTATGGAATTTCAATTAATGCAATAAGTAAAAGTTCATTTATCTGCAAAAGTTTACAATTACAAGGTTTTTCATTGCAGAAAAATCCATCAGATGTGACGAATTTAATATCTAAATTTCACGATGCTGCCAAAAAATCAAATTATTTTCAAGATCAATCAACAGAAAATTTAACCTCGATGAGAATAGAAGGTTCATGCCCTGCCGATAAGGCCATAGAAATGGTTACCAGTAAAATTCGATCGTTTGTCTTGAATTACGAAACAAACATTGTTTCTACCACAAATGATGGAGCCACTATAATGTTGAAATATGGTAGGTAGGTTGTCGCCGGCTTTACAACAACTGTGATATAATCAGGCAATTCACTTCTACGAAAAAAAAGTTTCTTGAGGATTCAGATAATTGAGTCAGATGATTTAATTGAAAATTAATTTCTTGCAGATAACATTTAAATTAATTGTAGTATGCAAATTAAAAAAACGATAATAAAAATAAGGGGAATTGAAAAATTATTCAAAAACTCTCCGTTTCAAAATAGTTTTATCCAAAGTAATATTAAAGAAATGATTTCTGACGCGCACGAATTACAGTTGTGGTTAGATTGTAAGACCCGATGGAATACAATCGAAAGTATGACTGAACGTTTTTTAAAACATAAACCGGCTATTTTAAAAACTTTAAGTGATCTCAATCTTGGGCATCTATGGGATCACAAAACTGATGATGTCGTGGCCTCTATAATATATTTATTAGTCTAATGCCAGTTAAAAAACCTATAGAGGCATTAAGCCGTCAAGATGCGTCATTACTCTGTGCGGAAGGCATTTTAAAATTTTTCTCAAACGTTTTCAGCCATTTAATTCCGAGATAAGTCAAAAATTATTAAGTGAAATTAAAAAGCCGATTTTTAAAAAAAGGACAATTTAATGATTTCACTACTAAAGTTTCTTCAGAATCCTAATTACCTTAATATGCCTGAAGAAGATGAGTTTTTTCATTATGCTCAAAAGAAGAAATTATCGAAACTGCTAAAACATTGCCCCAGAGTTTATTACAAAATTTAGAAAGATGTTCAGCCGAAAACATTTGGAGGAGAGTATTCGGAAATGTACATAATTGCCAACACAAATAATCGATGACTTCCACACTTTATCTACGGAAATGATTGTTTATGAAGTAACTGGTAAAACAACCAGTAATCTCGAAGACTTAAAGAATTCTTTATTGTTAATTAAACCCACATGAAGAGTGCGTTTAAATGACAAGTCATTAGATAGTTTAGTAATTTTTAAACATTACATTTTAAATAACGATAAATAAAAATAACTAGCATGTATAATTTTAATATTTTTGAACAATTATCAACTGTGTTTTTTATTATTTTAAATTTGTGATATTAGTGATATTAATTATTAATTATGTTCCTTGTATTATTTAATTATTTATTGTTTTTGAATAAAGAATTTATCATTAGAATTAATTTATTGTTAAAATATTTTTCATTTCTCGAGGGTAACATTAATATTTCAATATTAACGAGAATCTCAAGAAACATTTTTGGAATTGACGAATTCTCGAGAATTACAATTGTTGGAAAATAATCTCGAGAACGAAAAAATTCGAGAAAACAAAAACTCTAATAACTACTATACTGCGTTGTCTTATTCCGATAGATTTTTCGGACAGTCGCAGCGAGTATAAACCACGTGAGAGTAATCTAAAAAGCTCGTCAGAGGATATTATAAACTCAGTCTTACCAGGTTAGTAAATTGTCCAGCGCAGTTTTATTTTTTAACAGTGTTAAGGTTTTGCCATTTCAATTATGTTTGTTTAGGTAGGGTAGCACCAACCATTCTTATTTATATTACACCCTGTAATTCAGGAACCGAAACTTTTGCGTTTAATCCCATTACACCAAAATTACAGCATCCCAACGTTGTACTCGTAGATGCCATATAGATGCCAATACCACACCAAAATCGTCAAAACTTATCGTGATAAAACGTAAAAGTGACAAACGAAAATGGATTTCCGAACTTTCAAAGAAGGCTAAGAATAAAGGTTTGCCTCATATAAATGAAAGAAGAAGATGCAATCACCTTGTACTTCCTGCCAAAACAAATGTTCAGAAAAAATAGTGGCTAGCAACAAAGAAACTTGTTTTAACCAGTTTTGGAGCCTATAGACGAACGTTATCGCCAAAGGCATTTTATAACTCAAAATACAGAAGAAACTACAAAATTATGTATATTTTAAAAAATCTCCTTAATAAATCTCCAGATATGTGCCAACCGAGAATATTTTTATTAATTTCGAGCGAGAATAATTTGTTAATTTCACAGAAGGTAATAGTTATTTTAACTACGCAAACTTTAATTTACTTTTGTTATTTTAAACTTGTAAAATTTTAGGTATGCTAGGTAATGTTTATGAATACGTCAGATATAAATGGCCAATGAATCACAACAGCATATCAGAAAATAAAATTTGGAGTGGTGTTTTAGATATCGCTCAAAAAAAGAAGTTCTACCGTTTTGAAAACGTGCCTAAGCTGATGATTGTGAAATACATGCCCAAAATAATACCAAAACTGTACACTGTTAAATTCAAAAATATTCCAATTGGATTTATTTTGTAGTGAAATTAAAACATTTTTAGATAATCTTTAACATTTATACTAGAGAAGTCCCTGAATCGCTAATAGTGTCACTGTAAATATCTAATAATTTTCTAAGAATTTTAGACAAACATGAGACAATTGTGATACAATTTACTAAAGTTTTTTTAATTCTAAAGAAGGTTATTTTAGACAATGTTTCTAGTTTTATATCTCCGAATCTAGAGATGTTCACGGGGTCTCACCTATATGGCTGAAAAGCTAAGTCAAAATCTCACGTGTGTGGTGAATAAGATTTAGATGTGATGGTTTCTAACTTGTCCAGTGTATTTTAAATAATATTGGTTTTTGATTTCAATCTATTTTCAAATTTTTCGGTTACCGCTCCTTGAGATGTTTATAATTTTTTAAATGTATTTTAGGATAGCATAGACAAAATTCAATCCGAGAGAATTTTAGTGTTGGCACACGGGAAGAAAAACTAATTTATTTCTCGAAAATGATCAAACGTACCGCAGTAAGCCGTTCGTGACAGTGAAAAATTACAACTAAAAAGAAAACCTACGTTTTATCCGACGCACGCCCGATTGATATCTCGTGCACACAGTCCCGGAGTGCACGCTCATACTTAATGAAAATTCAAATAATTTTCCTGTAAGTTAATTCATATTACACAGATTTAGTGAAATTATCTAAAAAATAAAACCAAAACATAATACGTATACTTTAATATTAAAATATAATGATCCACCGCATTTCTACTACGAAAAATAAGCAATCAAAACCTTAATATACACAAACAAATTCAAGAAACACTTAAACAGATCACTGGAGCTTTAAATGTCCAGATTGTAATATCAAAAAAAATTGAAAAGCGATTAGATAAACTGGAAAATCCTGAGTTTTCCGATTCTGTCAAGGAACTACAGATTTTTGTCGGAAATCCCACCCAATACCTTTCATGGGTACACAATGTTGAGAATATATTGCACGACTAAAACATTCTGAGAAATAAACCAATATACCGGGCTATACTTCAGAATATCCTCCAAAAAATTCGAGGGACTGCCGACGCATCTTTGATCGCCTATAATATTTTCAACGAAGAATGGGCATCCTTTAAAAAATGCCTGCCTTGACATGGCCATTACATTATACCGATAAACGAGATCTGCGCAGAATTGCCGATAAACGAGTTCTCCGCAGATCAGAATTTTTCTGCTACACAGGGCGAGACTCGCGCATCGCATCTCCCAAAAGCCAACTGTCCAGGAGAAACTTTCCACTCATTAATCTGGAATTCAACCCATCAAACTTAAATTTTTGATCCACGTGGATTTTTAAGAAGAGAGGAGTTAACATCATCAGTAATGACACATCAGCACAACGTGCCTAGAGTTAACATCGTCAGTAATATGCATCAACACAACGTGCCTAGCTAGACACGCGAACATCAAATTTGTTGATTCAACAACAAATGTATCAAATGTGTTGCCTTCAACTGTAATATGAATTCTTTACTAATAATTTTAATTTTCTTATAAAAAATGTATTTTATGATACATTTTTATCTTTATTTGATTATAAAGTTGATTTATAATATATATATATATATATATATATATATATATATATATATATATATATATATATATATATATATATATATATATATATATATATATATATATATATATATATATATATATATATATATATATATATATATATATATATATATATATATATATATATATATATATATATATATATATATATATATATATATATATATATATATATATATATATATATATATATATATATATATATATATATATATTATATATATATATATATATATAAATATATATATATATATTTATATATATAATATACATATATACATATATATTAAATTAAATAATTAATTATTAATTAATATAAAAATTTCGATAAACTTGTTGTTCTTTTAATGAATTACCTTCAATAATTTTTTTAACTGAAATTTGGATTTATGATCATGAGTTAGACTTCTATAAAATTCCTGATTACTATACCGTTGGTTGTTGTAATAACAATTATAGAGCTGGTGGTGTATGTGCGTTTTACGATTGTCATTTGAATTGTGTGTATGAATCGATATCTTTGAATTCGGCTGATATAATTAAATTATCGGTGACATTAAATAACATGACTTATATTTTTGTTTGTGTTTATAGGTTGCAATTCATTTCAGTTACAAATTTCGTTTCTGATTTGACGGAATTTTTATCTAGGTTTAATAATCAAAATATTATTATTGTGGGTGATATGAATATTGATATTTTGGATTTACCTCCACAGAGTGATGAATATTTATTTATGCTGTCTTCATTTGGATTTCAATCATTAATTAATTCACCTACTAGAATTACTAGTAGCACTGCAACTTGTATTGATCACTGTTTTGCTCGAGTTAGTAACTTAACCAATTGCAATGCTTCTCTGCATAACTTTCATATTTCGGATCACCATTTACTTAAAATTGACATTGCTCTTTGTTCTAAATTGCCTTCAAATAAATCTTTAATTTGGAAAAAATTTGATAAAATAAAGTTTATAGCTAATATCTCTGAATATGACTTTTCACCGTGGCTTTTCATTAACGATCCTGAATTAATTCTAACTAATTTTAGTTCAATTTTTAGTCGTATAGCTGAATCCTGTTGTATTAATGTTACTAAACACAGTTCTAAGGTTAAGCTTAAGCCATGGATTTCTGATAATTTATTATGTTTAATGAGTAAAAAGAAAAAAATTGAAAGAAAATGTAAGAAACATCCAGAAAACGTTAAGCTCCGTAAATATTATGTTAAACTTTGCAGAAAAGTTAATGACAATGTTGTTTCTAATAAGCACAGTTACTATAGCTTTAAACTTAATAGCTGTAATGGTGATAGTAAAAGGACTTGGTCTCTGGTTAATGACATTTTAGGGAATAGATCTTGTCACAGGATTGTTGAAGTAATATCTATTGATTCGGTAATTCTGTCTGGCTCGAAAACTATTGCTGATGGGTTTGGTAAATATTTCTCACGCATTATTCATAATTTAAGAGCATCTCTTAAGTCATCTTCTTCTTTTAACTGTTGTGTTTTTGATTATGTCAAGGAAAGTTTTTTTATTCATTCTGTGGTGGATTTTGAAGTTGTTTCAATTATTAATAATTTAAAATGTAGTAGTAGTCATGATGTTTTAGGGTTCAATTCTAATATGATTAAACTTACTGCTAACTGCGTTACCCCCATTTTAGTGAATTTTATTAATCAATGTTTTAGTTTTGGTGTTATTCCTGATTCTTTAAAAACAGCAATTGTTGTTCCAGTATTTAAGAAAGGAAAAAAAGACATCATGGATAATTACCGTCCAATTGCTCTTCAGCCTACAATTTTAAAAAATATGGAGAAAGCAATGAAATCCCGAGTGGAGTCATTTTTAAAAAAACATAAAGTATTAAACGATAATCAACACGGGTTTACAGCTGGGAAAAACACTGAATCATTGTTAACACATTTTTTAAGTGACATTCACATTAATCTAAATAATAAGAAATGTGTGGCTGCAGTATTTATTGATATTAAAAGAGCTTTTGATATGGTTGATCATAAACTTCTATTGCTTAAACTTCAGTCGATTGGTGTTCGAGGTGTTTCGCTGAGATGGTTCAGCTCTTACTTAAGCAACAGGAACTTTATGGTTAAAGTGGGTAACTGTTACAGTGTTCCTCACAGAATTGAATATGGAGTACCCCAGGGCTCTATTTTGGGACCTCTGTTATTTTTAATTTATATTAATTCCCTGTTCTTGTTAAACTTAAATGGTAAAATAACTGCATTTGCTGATGATGTAGCTCTAAGTTACAGTGATTTGAGTTCAGATGCAGTTACAAGCAAGATTAATTCTGACATGAAAGTCTTACGTTTGTGGTTTGATGCCCACTCCATGCTACTAAGTGAAAAAAGTAGGGTTATGTTTTTTAAATTGCTTGGTGATCCATATCGGAGTTATATTCCATTGATTTTCTATCATATAGATAATTGTGATTTAAGTAACTGTGGTGTCACGTGCAATAAAATTGAAACAGTGAATTCATATAAATACTTAGGATTAAATCTTGACACTAATTTAAATTGGAAAATTCAGTGTCAGAAGATTAAGGAACAACTTAATTGTGCTCTGAGAGCTATTTATTTATTACGCAAATTTTGTTCATCTCAAATAATGAAAATTTTTTATTATGCCTGCGTTGAATCCCGCTTGAGCTATGGTTTACCATGTTGGGGAGGGGGTTATATGAACACCTTGGGACCTCTTTTCATTTTACAAAAGTATATTTTACGTGTCATGTTTTTTAAGAGTCGACGAGATCATACTTGGCCTATTTTTTTGGAATGCAAGATATTACCAGTTAAACACCTTTACATTTTTAGAGTTTTAAAATTATTTTATTCAAGAAGTGGACAACGGTTGTTGAGATTAATAGCTTGTTATAATGTGCGCAGCAACTACCGAAGCTTATTTACAATCCCTAGATTTGCTACAGAATTATTTCGTAAGTTTTATCTAGTATCTGCGCCTACATTTTTTAATCGTTTGCCGTTGTACTTACGATTGATGATATCTACCAATAAGTTTAATAGTCATGTGAAGGTTTGGTTGCTGAATAATAGAGATGTTGAATTTATGTTTGCTAGATAAGTTTTTATTGCATATGAATGTTTTCAATTTTTAATGCTTTTATATTAAATTAAATTTGTACTTTTTTAATTTTTGTTAATTTTTTACTTAATAGTTATAATGATATGATTGAATTATTTTATATCCCCACATTACAATTAATTTGTTTTTGATGACTGTAATAGGTTAATCGCTACTGTCTTTGACATAGATTAACCTAATTTCTTAGCCTGTCTGTTTTGTTACATTTTTATTGTTAACTGTTGATGTATGATTTTTGGTTGAGAAAAATAAATAAAATAAATAAAATAAATAAAATAAATAAAATAAATAAAATAAATAAAATAAATAAAATAAATAAAATAAATAAAATAAATAAAATAAATAAAATAAATAAAATAAATAAAATAAATAAAATAAATAAAATAAATAAAATAAATAAAATAAATAAAATAAATAAAATAAATAAAATAAATAAAATAAATAAAATAAATAAAATAAATAAAATAAATAAAATAAATAAAATAAATAAAATAAATAAAATAAATAAAATAAATAAAATAAATAAAATAAATAAAATAAATAAAATAAATAAAATAAATAAAATAAATAAAATAAATAAAATAAATAAAATAAATAAAATAAATAAAATAAATAAAATAAATAAAATAAATAAAATAAATAAAATAAATAAAATAAATAAAATAAATAAAATAAATAAAATAAATAAAATAAATAAAATAAATAAAATAAATAAAATAAATAAAATAAATAAAATAAATAAAATAAATAAAATAAATAAAATAAATAAAATAAATAAAATAAATAAAATAAATAAAATAAATAAAATAAATAAAATAAATAAAATAAATAAAATAAATAAAATAAATAAAATAAATAAAATAAATAAAATAAATAAAATAAATAAAATAAATAAAATAAATAAAATAAATAAAATAAATAAAATAAATAAATAAATATATATATATATATATATATATATATATATATATATATATATATATATATATATATATATATATATATATATATATATATATATATATATATATATATATATATATATATATATATATATATATGGATCAGTTATTAACGGCCTTTTTTTAGTGTTCATTAAAATTTATTAGTACCATTTGTGTCATTTTTGTATAACAGATGCCTAACATGGACTTATTAAATCAAAATATCTCAAGAATCATACAGACTAATCCCATGCCCTAATATTAATTAACGAGTTGGCAGAACAAAATCTTGTATATTGATATTCAGACGTATTAAAATTCGCCTAAAAATGTATCACTCCAACAAAAGCAAATATTCCAAGTATTTACCAACGATTTCAAAAAATATCAACTTGCAATAAAAACTTTTGTTGTTTTGTTTTTAACATAACATAAACCTATATACCAATATATCAGCAACAGTAATAATAACAAAAGCAGCAATATAAAAATAAAAAAATGATTGGAGATAACGAAAGAAAGCAGCAAAAAAATATTTCATTTCTAAAATGATAAATTTACGACCTTAAAAAGTACCAAAATAAAAAATACTTAGGTAGTAACAAAACAAAAAATTAAACGAAAAAATCTAGAATGAAAATAATGAATGATTCTAAATGAAAATTATTTTAGAATTGTGTTTATATTGTAAGTCTGTGTATGGTGTAAATTTGATGAAAAAAATGAGATAAGAGAAATTTATAGAAATTTAATATTTCGAATGGAAGATAATTCGGATGAAACAAATTTTTATTTTTTTAGAAAAGAGCTATTGTCTACCTGTTTCTAAGCTTTGAATTATCAGACTTGTGTACTATTTACCTATTATAAATTGATGGTAAGGTAAACTACTATAACTAATATAATACAAAAAGGCTGTATAAAATTGTGGTCACTTCAAAGATTATAAAAGAGCCTCATTTATGAATTATTTATACGACATAAATTTTTGATATTTTTTACTTGAAAAACAATTGACTGGTGGAAATTGTATGACCAACATCAGAATTTATTTTACCACGAATGTATACATATGTTTTGTGTTGTGTTGTTTTATGTTTTGTAATTTTTTCTAAATATTAAATTTTTCAACATGCAAATTTTTGCATTGAATTTAGAAAGCTCTTTTGAAAGCTGCCACTTTTGGTAAGCAGATCTTCATAAAATGTGGCACGGATATCCCAGTTAACCTTCTCTTTGTTCATTGGGGCCAAATTGACCCCAGCCACTTTTAAACTTGGAAAAATCGCATATTTTGCAATTAAAACCGTTCGACCGACAGAGATAGCCTCAATTAATGTCTTATACAAGCAATAGAAAAATAATCTTTTGAAATTATTTATTTATGTAGTAGCTACGATAGATTGAAGGAAACACACTTTCGATACATTTTATTGTTAGTTTTAATTGCTTCGACGTCATCATCGAAATGTTATGCTTAGTCGCTAAACTATTTAAATACTTGTAACTGGTTGTGAAAAAGACAATCATGTTGTATAGTTTTTCTTGTTTTATGAAGATGTGATCTAGTAAAATAATTCTAATAATTTACATATTGAAACTTATAGCACGAAAACGGCAAATTAGTCAGGAACTATGAGATTTGTTCGAAGATGTCTCAACACCAGATATATATGAGGAGGAAAATGCAATAGCTGATGATAATTTTGATGTTTCTTTTTCTGATGGGGATGCAAATGTAGAGCAGATAGACGAGACTCTCAATAATTCAGCCGATGATGCATATATATTGAAGAATCCTTTGAAGATAATGAATTACCTAATGTTGATCAACAATATGTAGAGAAAGGCACTTGGTATTATTCTCAAAATAAAAAATTCAAATGTAAATGGAATTCAAATCCTGCAGAAGTTACTAAAATACGCGATATCTGAATCATGAGAGAATGTGAAAGCCTAACAGGACAAACAGCACAAGAAGTAACAAGTCAAATCCCTGTAGAGGTATATGCAGAATTTTGATATAGCCGGGGTTTATAAAAACTGCGATGAACGTTTGGATGAGTTATATTTTAACGGGCCACAATATTCATGAAGGGAGTGCAGCAATTGTTATGATTTCTTCGACTTGATAATTACCAAACAAGGATCGAACGGTTGAAACTAGACAAAGTAGCCCCATTTCGAGATATATGGAATATGTTTTTGCCCAATCTAAAACAACATTATAAACCATCAGGATACTTAACTATTGACTAACAGCTTGTTCTAACACGAAGCAGGTGTTCATTCAGGCAATACATACCTTCAAAGCTACCTTCAAAATACGGAATTAAAATATTTTGGCTTTGCGATTCCAAAAATGCATACTCTTCAAAGAGTGATGGTGAAATTTCTGTGGGTAAACAACGCGTTAAACTTAGTTCATCGATTATCTGCGCCATATGTCAATAAAGGGCGCACAAATACTATGGACAACTTTTTTATCAGTTGCATATTGGCAAAACAATTACAACTCAAATAAACCCAATATCATCCTAGATACAAACGTAACGAAAGGAGGGGTTGATACGCTAGACAGGCTGACGTAAACACCTGCAAGCGAAAAACCAAACGATGACTGATGGTTCTATTTTTTAATATGGTGGACCTCGCAGGTGTAGTAGCGTTGAATTTGTATAAGTGTACCAATCATTATCTTTTCGATGGTAATCGAAAAGCATCAGAGAGAAAATTGTTTCTAAATAATTTAGCAATGCACTTGGCTCAGGTACATATATTAGAGTGCTTGTTGAAGCCACAAGCAATTTAAAAAAATGTAAAATGTAGGGCGCATTGCACCATCTAAAGAGCCAACAACATCAGCAATTTCGAAACGTCCAAGATGTTATCTTTGCTCTCGGACTGCCAATGCCAAGACTACGATCAAATGTCATTTATGTGATAAACCATGTTGTGCAAAGCACATACAGAATTTATGTACCAAATGCGTCGATCGAAAAATATTGACTCATTTATAAATTAATTTTCGTTTATGTATTTAATTTAATTCTATATTCCATATTTTGAATTATTATGACGAATATTATTTTGAGTCAAATTGACCCCTGTAGACAGACAACGTGACGATAAGGTATGGACAGAGTGAAGGTTAATGGAAAAAGTTTAGGTATAAAATTTCATTCCGAACAGTCAAACCGCCTGGAATGTAAAGATTCAATTTTTCGTTGAAATAATTTTGTGTATCAAAACCTTCATTTCCGAAGAAAATTAACAAATGATCTGAACTAACTTCATTTGAAACTTAATTTAAAATTTTGGGTTTTGAATTATTTTTATCCTAAATATTAAATACGTTTCAAAAAACAAAGTGGCTCGTGTGGCAGCTGTCACTTACGGTAAACCAATTTTCCAAAAATCACTAGAAATTAAAACTTATTTATAAAATTGTTTCAATTATAACAGAGGTTGTCTCTTGATATGTAAAGATTCGTAAACATTGACCGTTATGCTAGTATAACAATTGCTTTTGACAAAGTCTAACCTACAAAGTTAGGTAACAAAATACTAATACGATAAAAACTTTAGTTTAGCTCGATACGAGTTTATATAATTGTTGCGACCCTCCCCGCAATTGGAATTATACTTTCAAGTTGAGATAATCTCGATTGTTTAAAATTAAAATTAAAATCAACTTTTTAAGTTGGTTTTAGTTTTAATTTTAAACCAAACAAAGTTAATTTACCATGAAAGCTTAAAGCTAATTGGAAGGCAGGGGGCAATAATATTATTTTATAGTTTTAAAATTTAAGATTTTAAAATAATTTAATAATATTAGATTTTAAGAATTTCAGAATTTTAGAATTTTAGAATTTTAGAATTTTTGAATTTTAGAAATATAGAATCTTAGAGTTTACAAATTTCAGAATTTTAGAATTATAAAATTTTAGAATTTTAGAATGCTAGAATTCTAGAATATTAGAATTTAAGAATTTAAGAATTTTAAAATTTTAAAATGAATTTTGTTATTTTAGGTTATTTTATTTTTGTTATTTTTATAACTTTAAAATTTTAGAATTGAAGAATTTTGTTATTTTAGAATTTTTGAATTTTAGAACTTTAGAATTTTAGAATTTTAGAATTTTAAATTTTTAGAATTTTAGAATTTTGTTATTTTAGAATTTTAGAACTTTAGAATTTTAGAATTTTACATTTTTATAATTTTATAATTTTATAATTTTAGAATTTTAGAATATTAGAATTTTATAATTTTATAATTTTAGAATTTTAGAATTTTAGAATTTAAGAATTTAAGAATTTTAAAGTTTTAGAATGAATTTTGTTATTTTAGAATTTTAGAACTTTAAAATTTTAGAATTGAAGAATTTAAGAATTTTAGAACTTTAGAATTTTAGAATTTTAGATTTTAGATTTTAGAATTTTAGAATTTTGTTATTTTAGAATTTTAGAATATTAGAATTTAAGAATTAAAGAATTTAAGAATTTTAAAGTTTTAGAATGAATTTTGTTATTTTAGAATTTTAGAACTTTAGAATTTTAGAATTTTAGATTTTTAGAGTTTTAGAATTTTAGAATTTTAGAATTTTAGAATTTTAGAATTTTTAGAATTTTGGAATTTTAGGATTTTAGAATTTTAGAATTTTAGAATTTTAAAATTTTAGAATTTAAGAATTTTAGAATTTTAAAGTTTTAGAATGAATTTTGTTATTTTAGAATTTTAGAACTTTAAAATTTTAGAATTGAAGAGTTTTGTTATTTTAGAATTTAAGAATTTTAGAATATTAGAATTTTAGAATTTTATAACTTTAGAATTTTAGAATTTAAGAATTTTAGAACTTTAGAATTTTAGAATTTTAGAATTTTAGATTTTTAGAATTTTAGAATTTTGTTATTTTAGAATTTTAGAACTTTAGAATTTTAGAATTTTACATTTTAGAATGCTAGAATTTTAGAATATTAGAATTTAAGAATTTAAGAATTTGACAATTTTAAAATGAATTTTGTTATTTTAGGTTATTTTATTTTTGTTATTTTTAGAACTTTAAAATTTTAGAATTTTGGTATTTTAGAATTTTTGAATTTTAGAACTTTAGAATTTTAGAATTTTAGAATTTTAAATTTTTAGAATTTTAGAATTTTGTTATTTTAGAATTTTAGAACTTTAGAATTTTAGAATTTTACATTTTTATAATTTTATAATTTTAGAATTTTAGAATATTAGAATTTTAGAATTTTATAATTTTAGAAATTTAGAATTTTAGAATTTTAGAATTTTAGAATTTAAGAATTTTAGAATGAATTTTGTTATGTTAGAATTTTAGAACTTTAAAATTTTAAAATTGACGAATTTTGTTATTTTAGAATTTAAGAATTTTAGAATATTAGAATTTTAGAATTTTATAATTTTAGAATTTGAGAATTTTAGAATTTAAGAATTTAAGAATTTTAAAGTTTTAGAATGAATTTTGTTATGTTAGAATTTTAGAACTTTAAAATTTTAGAATTGAAGAATTTTGTTATTTTAGTATTTAAGAATTTTAGAACTTTAGAATTTTAGAATTTTAGAATTTAAGATTTTTAGAATTTTAGAATTTTGTTATTTTAGAATTTTAGAACTTTAGAACTTTAGAATTTTAGAATTTTACATTTTTAGAATTTTAGAATTTTAAAATTTTAGAATTTTAGAATGCTAGAATTTTAGAATATTAGAATTTAAGAATTTAAGAATTTGAAAATTTTAAAATTTTAAAATGAATTTTGTTATTTTAGAATTTTAGAACTTTAGAATTTTAGAATTTTACATTTTTATAATTTTATAATTTTAGAATTTTAGAATATTAGAAATTTAGAATTTTATAATTTTAGAAATTTAGAATTTTAGAATTTTAGAATTTCAGAATTTTAGAATTTAAGAATTTTAAAGTTTTAGAATGAATTTTGTTATGTTAGAATTTTAGAACTTTAAAATTTTAGAATTGAAGAATTTTGTTATTTTAGAATTTAAGAATTTTAGAACTTTAGAATTTTAGAATTTTAGAATTTAAGATTTTTAGAATTTTAGAATTTTGTTATTTTAGAATTTTAGAACTTTAGAATTTCAGAATTTTACATTTTTAGAATTTTAGAATTTTAAAATTTTAGAATTTTAGAATTTTAGAATTTTGTTATTTTAGAATTGTAGAATATTAGAATTTAAGAATCAAAGAATTTAAGAATTTAAGAATTTTAAAGTTTTAGAATGAATTTTGTTATTTTAGAATTTTTGAACTTTAGAATTTTAGAATTTTAGAATTTAAGAATTTTAGAACTTTAGAATTTTAGAATTTTAGATTTTAGATTTTAGATTTTAGAATTTTAGAATTTTGTTATTTTAGAATTTTAGAATATTAGAATTTAAAAATTAAAGAATTTAAGAATTTTAAAGTTTTAGAATGAATTTTGTTATTTTAGAATTTTAGAACTTTAGAATTTTAGAATTTTAGATTTTTAGAGTTTTTGAATTTTAGAATTTTGGAATTTTGGAATTTTAGGGTTTTAGAATTTTAGAATTTTAGAATTTTAGAATTTTAGAATTTTAGAATTTTAGAATTTTAGAATTTTAGAATTTTAGAATTTTAGAATTTTAGAATTTTAGAATTTTAGAATTTTAATTTTTTAGATTTTTAGAATTTTAGAATTTTAGAATTTTAGAATTTTAGAATTTTAGATTTTTAGAATTTTAGAATTTTAGAATTTTAGGATTTTAGAATTTTAGAATTTTAGAATTTTAAAATTTTAGAATTTTAGAATTTTAGAATTTTAAATTTTTAGATTTTTAGAATTTTAGAATTTTAGAATGAATTTTGTTATTTTAGAATTTTAGAACTTTAGAATTTAAGAATTTTAAAATTTTAAAAATTTAGAATTTTAGGAATTTTAGAATTTTAGAATTTTAGAATGAATTTTGTTATTTTAGAATTTTAGAATTTAAGAATTTTAAAATTTTAGAATTTTAGATTTTTAAAGTTTTTGAATTTTGAATTTTATAATATTAAAATTATAGATTTTTATTAAATATTATAACAAAAATAAGTAAAAACTATTCTGTTACTGATACATAATAATACTTTGTTCAAATTAATGTATCATCAATATAAATTATGTCTTCTTCGTTAGCTGTATTTGAGCGCCCGTCCTGTCCTTAAAATTGTATAATACTTATGTTTAATAGGGAACGGTGGAATGAATTTTAACAAGTCCGTCATATCTATCCTTTTTTCTCTTGTCACAGTTCTACCTGTTGGATGTAATAAAGGCTGGTCTACATTTTTCAGACATGCTAGTCAACACAATTTCTTATGTTCGTTATCTTCGTTAAGTCACACTTCAATTGTATGAAGTGGGGTTTCGACTTTTCTAATTTAATCAATTGCATTTTGAGCCAATTTACTGGTATCCCGGTAACTGATACCTTCGTGTTATTAGTAGAATTTTCTAAAGTAGATTTGAAGTAGAATTTTCTTGTAGAGAAAAGTCATGGTGTGTCATTTGAACCATATGAAACGGTGGTTTCATTGTACAGGTTTTTATACCAATCACCTGGCGAAAAAATGTTCTGGAATTTTTTTGCTTGAGATAAGATAACAGCAAGTTGTCAATAATTAGGCAAGTAACTGTGTCCACTTACCAGAAAATTTGATTTCAGAAATTGATTCAGCTTGTATTTCTGTACTTTGAAGAAATTTCAATAAACTTAAAATAGTTTTATTATTTCTATTTTGTCCCGTACATGCGTCTGAATAGGTTATTATTTTTTACAGTTTTTAGCACAAATCTTTATATACTTTACTAGACATGAAGAAATTTCCTGAGACCCGCGAGGTCCTTCAGTTTCTGGCCAAACGAACATGTGACTTATATTTTTATTAACATCGTGGATTTCGTTTATAGTAAGCTACTGATGTAGCCAATTTTGGAAAGTGTAAAGCTTTTTCCAAGTCAAAAGAAAATACAAAAATGTCTTCGGATGAGATCTGCAGCCATTTGGTTACGAGCCTCTTCAGCCGTTTGCAAGTGAGCGTCCTTTTCGATTTTTCCCATATTCATTTTCCCACTGCCTGAAGACTCAATTTTTATTTGTAGAGAATCACAAATGTTGCACGTATCTTTGGACGGTTGTTTAAAATGCAAATTTAGTTAAGAATACCTTGTATTAATATTTTTCTTTCACTGGCTCTATATTTTCTTTTGAACATTGCGCGATGTAGAGTTCGTACATTTTCTTAATATTTATGTCCGGATTTAAGTAGTTTCTCTATGGATTATAAGCTCTTGTGTATAGTGACTTGTGAGGGCCAGAAATGAGTTTAAATGTTTTAAAACATATGCGTCATCGATTTTATTGCCTAGAACATGGTATCTGATAAGTATCCTTAAAATATTGTTTGCAAACCGAAGTATCATCTGTTCCGCTTCGTCGGAAATAATATTTACAAATCTCTTCTTCTTTCTCGTCCAATCGAATTATTTGTTGTGATTTTTTCATTGGTATGATCAGATGACGAATCCATCGTTTTCTTGAGCCGAGCTTTCTGCAAATAATTTGTATTGATGAACCACTCGATTCATTTTCCTCGTTCAAATAATTCTTATTAATATCTTCCATCTGAATATTATAACGGTTTAATTTTTTGTTTTCTTAAAAACACCTCACAATAAAATTGAAATTAATAAGTATTTGTTTCTTTGGCAGTTCGAATACAATTGATTTATAATTTATTTTTCTCGTACTTAAGTACCAATAGGTTCATGTGAGCGATAAGGTCGGATTTATATTTCACTTTTTTTATTCAATCATTGATTCCACCAAGAACGGGTGAAAGAGATAACATTACATAAAAATGAAAGAGACGAAAATACAAGCAACGCTTTTTGATAATAGAAGAATACCCTATGAATACTCAGCTCAAAACAAATAAAATTTCGTGAAATGCTTTATGCCCCGTCTACTAGTTCTACACTCAAGTAGAAATATTTTTATCTTTTTTGTTGGTTTATTACGTTTATGCGATACCACGGTATTTGTGCCGCACCCGCTCCTGCACATATGTATGATGTTCTAAACATACGTGCGGGAACGATTGCGGCACTAATACAGCGCACTCGTTCTCGCAGGTATGAATATATAGCTGGGAGAGATTGTGTGGTGCATAACAATTCTCATCTAACGGAAACAACGAAATTAAACGGACTACTTTTAGATGTTTCCGTAAAAAAAGAGTGCAGTGGGTCAACTAGATTTTTATTGTATGCGTCCACACGGGAAACCAAAGAGCAGTTTCATCTTCTTCTTTTTCCCCGTTTACCTATAAAACCGGTTTTAATTGTGATTCATTTTGCAGCCAAAAATTTTTCGGTGAATCAGAACTAACACAAATCAAAATGAAATTAAAAAAATGTCAAGAAAATATTTTTAAAACAATACAAAACCAATTTGTGTCTAAATATAAAATAAAGGTTTTATTGTAGTAATAAGGGATTTCCAGCATTAGGCATGTGTTCTATAATTTAATTTAATTTTTCAAGAGTACCATTTATCCAGTACATTTTTGACCTGAATTTTTACTTTTATTAAAAATATATAAAAAAAATTAATTGTGTGACATACCATATGTATGCATAAGAATGACGTTTCAAAAAAGTAAAAATTCTCAAGCACATTTTTGGCCCCCCTCTGAAATAAATTATTTATTATTCAATGACTAAAAAAATTGTCATTTAGAGGTATATTAATACTTGTTATTTCAGAAATTTATTTTGAGTCTATGCAGTTAATAGCCAATCAAGTACATCGATATTAAAATTTAAAAACATTCAATAAATGGGGTTAGTCGGTTTGGCTTGTGAACCATCCAAATTTCAATAAAATATTAACTGATTTCAGAAATTCAGATTCATCAAAACATGAACTTTGATGGTTCCAACGCATAGATAAATTTACTTTTTTCGAATTACCGGAGGCAGCCTAAAACAGATATTTCACCCTTTGTAATTGTAAAAATTTATTCTGCTCAATATCTGTAAATAGTCGAACACAATAAGATATATTTTTTTACTTTTCGCGTATACGTAGATGCAGTTTAACGAAAATTTACCAATTCAAATTAAAAATCTCGCTTGATTTTCTGTATGCTAAAGTAAACTACTTTTCAATGTGCTTTATTTAAAACTAGATTTTTATGTAAAAGATAATTATGTTACGTATATTGCACAAACAATAAATTTACTATGTGGCTTTTCATAAAACACAAATTGGTAGCACCCAAAACACTAGACAAAAATATCAATGAAGTTGCCCTCGTATAATTATTTCCAAAGCTGTATCACACTTGTATATTCGGACATTTTTTGTGTTCATAGTATCTCATCTATTACATCGCAAAACTGTATAGTTTATAAAAAAAACTTAGTTGAAACATTCATGTTAAATTTTAATTTTTCTACACTTTCTGGATTGTTAGTTAAAAACTTGACCATTTGTCTTTTTATATTCATTATATAGTCCATCAACGAGTTAAACAAATTGTTATGTACTCGGTTATAAATAAAAGCAGCATATATTATTTTATATAGACGAAGAAGACCTGGTATGTACACATAACTTTCCACAAAAAGCTCACAATAAAATTAATCGTGTGGCTATGTAAAAGACAGAAAAATGTTTTATGCTCGGAGTTTTTTTTGTCAAGTTTTTTTTTTCCATTCCAGTGAGCATCAACAGTTTTTTATGTGCATATATACATACATATTATATATTTTATTTTTATTAAAACATTGGGAGATAATACAAAAAAAATTCTAAAACTATTTTTCGAGAAGATTACATTTTGTATATTCCTTGGAAATGCATGAAACCGGTTTTACTACAATGATTTATTTCGAGTCTAGAGTATCGTATGAAGGATTCTCTTAAACAGAAATGTGGAAGAATATTTAAATTTAATAGAAAGTTTATTATCTCGAGTCCAGACGAATTATCCTAAGTTATATGTACAAAACACAAGAAGAGAATCACATTGATATGAAGGAAATTAAGTTAAAAAACTATAAAAATTAAAACAAATTTATTGCTGGCTTCTCCTCTTATAATTTTTATAGGTTATTATTATGCAAAACTATTTTAAATGTTTTTATAGAAATTTCAGTGTATTTATTCGTGTTTCTTAAAGCTTAAAGCGTCCCATCTACAATAAATGTATGAGTGTTTTAATAAACGTAGCGCTTTCAAATCAAACGGATCATTGTTGTAATAATAAGTTTGGTTCAAAACTTTAAAATGGCCGAAAGGTAATGATACGAGTAATGAATATTTAATATGAGTTTTACAAAATCATTAGGCATTTTTGTAAGAACCTTTGTGACTTACGACATCATTACATACGCTTTTCAATCGCTAATACAAAATTTTCAATAATTTAAAATTTGTGAATATAATTTAATAAAATGAAATAAACAAAGTTGTTAATATAATTTCCAATACATTAAATTGTTCTTAAATTTTTGTGGGTCTAGCGAAAGCAGAACCATGTTCGCTAGTCAAAACCCAAAACACAGCAAAGTCAAATCATAAACCGTTCTTCAAACTGTATAAGCCACGTCATATCAAATTTGAATGAGCTTCCTAACGGTCGGCCTCATTCCTTAAGGAATAATTTAATAATTGCTCTGTACCGCGGGATTGTTTATTGGATATTATTTTATTCGCGTTAAGCTAAATTGCTGCTTGGAAACAAAATGGCTTTCATTATCAAAAATAAGAGCAATGATGAAAATTTTAATCATGCTGGAGGACATATACCGCCTAATTATTTTAAAAGAACATTCAATTTTTCCAAAATTGAGAAAGTGCATCCATCGCTATTTTTTTGCGGGATAAATACAAAAAATAATAGATTTTTTTCAATTCTTGGAATATTTCGATCGATTTTGAGTGGTTAGTTAATTTTGAATAAAGTGTCGGTTAGATTAGATTAGGACATCGTCCGGTTTCAATTTAATCGACGATTACGTCGACAAATGAGTTTCAATATACTAGTATGAGGAAATTTCGAACTACTCATACATCATACGAAATATCACACACCTCATGCATAATTGTATACCTAGTCAGGTTGACTGTCTGATTACGGGAAACCTTATGTCATCTTATTTCGGTATAACATTTAATTTTATCACAAATTCAGCATAAGGCACTCATTTACACGTATTTTGTTACTCAGATTGACAGTTTGAACACAGAAAATCGATATGCCCTTTAATTATGACAAGATAGTTAATGTTTATACAAATTAAGCAACCCATATATTTTGAATTCAATAAACATTTAGCCAATTGTACATGGCTAGTTAATTTTGAATATAGTGCCATTTAGATTAAGAAAGAAATTTTAAATGTTCTTTTGATAGAATTTCGAACTCCCTTTTCATAATATGAAGTACCGCACTCCCTTTACATAATTTGTACATATTGTGTCAGTCAGGTTAGAATACAAGAATACCATTTAATTTTTGAATAAAGTGGCGATTAGCGAACGACTTATATGATGAAATTGACAGCTCCCAATACATAATATTGAATATCACACACGTAATACATTACTTGTCAGATTGACAGTCTGAATAGCGGAAACCATATGCAGTAAAATTCCCAGCTCACTGAGATTATCACGAGCTTATCATTTTAGTGAGGCCTCTCCAAGTTTCTGGACCTGCCCAAAATGTTAGGAACATGGAGGGTTAAATATGTTGTGGCCAAAACCCGATTTTATTTTACCTGCATCAATCGAGAATAAATCATTTTTCATTTCTAATATGAAAAACTACAATTCCCGCAATTCTGGTAACACTGTCTTGTATGACCAAAAATTGATTTTCCTGCTTTAATTTTAGAAAACAGTTACAGGTGTAATTTTCATTTCGAGATAATATTTTCCTCTTCCGTTTGTTTGGGGTAAGGTTGGAATGTTTCTTCAAGGTGATCTGCAAACAAATCTGCTTTTTGTTTAGCTTTTCGAACCCAATTTTCTTTATTTTCAATATGAGGAACCTGAAGTTTGGGTCTTTTAAGATTCTTAGTTGCTTTCCATAATGAATAATCAGTATCTTTTTGCCAAGTTAGAGTATTGAGGTATTTACTAACGGACTGATTTTTAATGTCTTTTATTAGGTATTTTAATTTGTTGCACAAATGGTTAAATATAAATAGTGAAGTAGGGTGATATGGAATTGCCGGTGAAATGGCATAGGTGTAATTTGTGTCAGTTCTCTATCAATAAATCATCAACTGAAACTTTTATTTTGTTAGTTTCGAAATAAATTTCAAACGATACAGGTCTGTGCGTGTTGTGACTAATACTTTTTAGTAATTTTACAAAATAAAAAATAAAAAATATTTGTAATTTTGTTTATGTGTGGTTTTATGGCATGTGTAATTCGGTAAGTAAGCGTCACAGAAATATGAAATCTGTTTCGAAATCAACAGAAAAGATCACTTTTTGATAATTGCTACCGATTTATAGGTTATGTCTACGTTTCGTGTGTGTTATTCTTATTCAACCGTGTTAATATCATATGGGTGAAATGGCATTTTCAATTTGGAGGAGATGAGAAAACAGCACTATGCCATTTACCCTATAATAATTTATTTTTATTTATTTATATAGTTAAGTCTGTTTATTTTGTAAAGGAATGCCTACAGTATATAAAAGAAAAAGTTGAGCTAGATCCAGTTGGACAGAATCACAATTGACAAATGCAATTGAACGCATAAACAACAATATTTGTACAATTAATGAAGCGGCCAAACAATTAAAAAATTCCGGGCACTACGTTACGAAGGCATTTAAAACTAAAAACCATAACCAAACCCACTCTTGCATCTCCTTCTTGTTTGGGCGCAGAATATGAGTCAAAATTAGTACCACATATAAAAAAGTTGCAGGCCCATGGATTTGCACTTACGAGAGATGAAGTATGTTGTATGGCTTTTCAATTAGCTGAAAAATGTAAAATTACACGCAATTTCAATTTACGAACGAAAAAAGCCGGGACAGATTGGTTTACTCTTTTCATGAAACGTCACCAAAATGTATCTTTAGGAAAATCGGCATCGGGATCTTTTTAGAAAAATATGGACTAATGGATAAACCTGGGCATATCTATAATGTTGTTGAAACCGGTTGTCAATTAAATAACAAACCCGGTTATGTGATTGCTGAAAAGGGGTCAAAAAACATAACTAGCATAACATCGGCTGCGAAAGGAGAAACAATTACCGTGATAGCTTGTTGTAATGCCGAAGAAAATGTCCTTCCACCAGCATGCGTTTTCAAGGGGAAAAATAAAAAAATAGAATTTAATGATGGAATGCAGCCCGAATCGGTTGTTTATATGAGTGCAAAATCAGCCTACGTTAACAGCGATTATTTTTTATTTGGTTGAAAGATCATTTTTGTGTTTCAAAACCGAAGGGCAAGGTGGTTTTAATATTAGACGGCCACTCGTCCCACTGCAATAACATTGAAATGCTTGAATATGCAGCCGAAAATGATGTGATCCTCTTGTGTTTACCACCGCACACTACCCAGTTAGGGGCAACCCTTGGATAGAGCATTTTTAAGTCCTTCAAATTACATTTTATTGACGCATGCAATTTATTCATTAAAGCGAATCCTACGCGGAAAATAAATCGCCTTCAATTTGGCATTTTATTATCCAAAGCTTGGAGCAAAGCAACTAATACAAATATCGGCGTGTCGGCAATTTTCAACAATACCGGAATATCCTTTTATTAGCGTCCAGCGTGAATCAGACTATACTGATCTCGACCAATAATGGAAAACTTTGGTTCAACTACCTCGCCACAACAGCTGTTGGCAAGCTCAAATATTACTCCACAACGCAGCCTTATAACACGAGACAAGTTGTTAGATATAATTTCGCCAGTGCCTGCAACATCAACTGTTTCCGAAAATGTGCGAGTGTGCGTAGGGAACTCGCGCGAGTTTTGACTGCTATCGAAAATTTGGCTAGAGTAAAGCAAAACAAATTAAAAAGGAGCCTGAAGTTAACCAAAAAAAAAACCAAAAAAAAACTCCAAGAACAAAAAGAGAAAATCTGTTGTTAACCCAAATTTGACATCTTCAGAGAAAGATCAAGGGCCGCATGAATTAAATGATGATTTCACCGGCGCTGAAGATTTCGAATTAAACAGACGAATGGATTTAATGCGTAACATGTGAAAGGTGGTCGCATGACTGTTGTACAGCATTTATTAACACATGTAATCCATGCGGAAATAAAACTATCAAGCAATCCTGTGTACCGTTTCACCCTGCACTTAGTGTTACATCACCCGACAGTTAGGGTGATATTGTAATTTCGACCTATAATTCATTTTATATTTTTTAAGGTGTTTACATGAATTTTAGGTAATTTTTACAATTTATATTTTTTAATGAATAAATGTAAAGTATATTTGTTTTACTTTCAATATAAAATCTCATGTATTTTTGTACTTATAGCAAATTTACAAAAAGTATGCCATATCTCCCTACTTTACTATACCCTTTTATTTTCCCGGTTTCGAAGTTTTGTGCCATTTCTTCTATGCTTTTCTTTTAATTTTAAGAAGTTCTCTCACTCCCTCTGGATAGCTAGCATTGCGCTTCATTTCCTTGCTATTATTAGGAGCGCTTTCCCACGCAGCTTTTTGGATATTATGGATGAGCTTATCTAGTCCGTCTTCTATTTGGGCTGGTCCCTGTATTGGGTTCTGCAGACAAATTTTTTCTGCTAAATGTGTTTGGAAGAGATTTCAATTTGTTTTGGTGCTCGTAAATTTCGGGTTGCTCTCTTTTATAATCATTGATTGGCTAAATGTTTTAATAACTGGTGAATGATCTGACGACAGACTTTCACTGTTCTCTATATATAAAGGGTGTTTTTTTAAGAGGTTGCCGATTTTTTTTTTGAATAAAACACATATAAAATTATGAAATGACCAAAATTTTTTTTTATTTGGTAGATAATTTTTTGGCATTTAACATTTAAACACAATTTCTGGCATATGGCTACCACGACTATTTTTCACAAATGTCATTCTGGAGGTCCAATTTTCCAGCACTTTTTCAAGCATTTGAGGGCGTATGTCAGCAATGACACGTTGAATATTGGTTTCCAAAGCGTCAATCGATTGAGGTTTATCCACATAAACCAATGACTTCACGTATCCCCACAAAAAGTAATCGAGTGGCGTCAAATCGCACGAACGCGGAGGCCAATTCACCGGACCATTTCTCGAAATAATGTTGTCGTTGAAAGTTTCTTTCAATAAGTCGATTGTTTCACGTGCTGTATGGCAAGTGGCACCATCTTGTTGAAACCACATTTCATTCATATCCATATCTTCAAGATTTGACAACAAAAACTCATTTAACATGGTTCTGTATCGATTTCCATTCACGGTAACGCGTCGTCCTTCCTCATTTTTAAAGAAATATGGACCGATGATCCCACCAGCCCATAGACCGCACCAAACAGTACATTTATCAGGATGCATTGGTAATTCTAGAACGGCGTGTGGATTATCTTTGCTCCAAATGCGACAATTTTGTTTGTTGACGTATCCATTTAACCAAAAATGCGCCTCATCACTGAAGAGAATTTTACGGTAAAAAAATGGATCTTCGTTCAATTGATTTAACGACCAATCACTGAATTCACGGCGCAAACGATGGTCGTGTGGCTTTAATTCTTGCACCAATTGAATTTTGTATGGCACCAAACCCAAATCTTTACGTAAAATTTTCCATAAAGTCGATGGACAAAGTCCAATTTGCTGAGCACGACGACGAATCGATAAATTGTCGTTTTCTTCGACACTGGCCTCAACGACAGCAATATTTTCTTCTGTACGAACTCTTCTCATTCTTGTCGGTGGCTTGGCATCCAAAAGAGTGAATGTAGACCGAAATTTGGTAATTACGTTCTTTATGGTGGTCTCTGACGGACGATTATGTGCACCATAAAATTCACGAAGTGCTCTATAAACATTTTTAATTGAACACTGATTTTGAAAATAAATTTCCACGATTTGAAAACGTTGTTCTGGAGTTAACCTATTCATAATGATTTGCCAAACAATACTGAGTAGAAATGCCACTTTGAGCTGTCAAAACAACTGTCATAAAATAAAACGACATCTATCGGAAAAACAAACCTCCTAAAAAAACACCCGTTATGAATATAAGTATCTGAAATTCCTCTTGTAATAATGAAGTCTATAAGATATGGAGTCGTACTGATATTCGTAGGCCAATAGGTTGGTGTACCGCCTGAGGACAACTCGCATTTTAGTTGTTTGCCTGCTGCGAACAGTTTTTTCCTTTAGTAATCGTTTAATCGTTAACCGTGCCCCCAAAAGATATTTTTTCCATTATAGTCACCTCCAATTAAGAAGACACTTCCTATTGTTTTGGGGAGATTAGTATAATCCACTTGTTTGAGATTGTATCTTGGATGGCAGTATATTGCTGTGATACTATAAGTTTTGTTTATAATTCGATTTTATATAATTTATGTTTTGATTCACTCGATTTAGGTTTTCTTCTACTCTTTTATTACTAGTTTGTGATTTCATTTCTTCTCGTGTGTTCTAGATCAGCCTTTTGTTGAGGTTCTCTAGATTTCTCAGTATTTCCTGTAGAAACAGATCCACTTTTAACTGTTTCTGCTCTGTTTGCTGAACTATTTGCGCGCAAGTAACATTTACACACCTTCTTTGTATGTTGAGATTAGGAGTTGAAGATTTAGGCTCCGTGGTTTTTTTTATAGATTGCACATATATTGATGTATCTGGTTTGCGTGATTTATCTCTCATTTTCTAAAGTTCTGCTGCTACTTCACATCCTCTGTAGTTGGATGGATGCTGGCCTTTACAGTTGATACACTTCGTTTGCATTTCGGGGAACTGTGCAGTCGTTTCCAGCGTGTTTACCTGAACATTTAACACATCTTGCTTCACGATGGCAGTACATTTGTGTATGATTACAATCTTGGCAGTTTTTACAGTGAGGTATTAGTCCAGTGACCTTTCTCGGTATTTCTATTTTAGCTCTGAGCTTGAGGATATCTACACATCTACATATGAAAAGTGGGAGTCCTCTTCTCATTATTTCATCATTTCGTTCCCTATTTTCTCGTCGCTTTTTCTGATGATGTTGACTGCATCGATTATTTTCAAGCAATAATTTCATAATTTGAACAAGTTGGATGGAGACCTCTTGTCATTACTTTAATTGGTCGATCATTTTGTTCCTCGTAGGTATACTACTGGTGATCAAAAGAATTTAATTTGCTAGCTAGAGCTTTATAATCTTCAGGCTCTGTTGCGTTTATTTTCCAGATATTATTACTGAGCGATATTACTTTGTAGTCCCTGATTTGTTATTCCTATAATATTGATCGGGGTGGAACCTGTTTCTTCGTTTCTGGCTCCTGCACTTTTGGTGCAGTAATTACATTGGCAGTTTTAATGGGGGTTTGAATTGGCTCAACTTCTGGTGATGATTCAGCTTTCCCCTCCCTTGGATTGGTTTCTTTTTTCTAGTTTCTAATTTGCTCTCTTGGATTTCTATAGTCTCCCCCCCCCCTCCCTAGCTCATCTTGAACCGTGTGGTCTTCGTCTAGATCTGTGAGTACTTTAAATTGGTTGTTCATTATTGCTGAGTTTCCTGCATTGTTATTTTTATTTACTGTTTCCTTTAGCATAAGGTTTTTTTTCTTTAACACGGCAACTTCATTGTTCAGCTGCGCGATTTATATCACCATTTTTTTCAAATTTATTGATTAACCCCGCGTTGTTTATTATAACTGTTTGTGCACTGAGCGTGGCTTCAGAAGTTGGCACGAAATATTTAAGCTTGAAAGAAGAGGTATATTCCTTCTCATTGTTATGTTCATACAGTGCGGTGCTCTCTGGCGGTGGGTTGATGGTGGTGTTCTATGCAGTGCCGTACTTCTGCTACCAAACGGCCATTTTTTTATCGCTTGTTCCGTACTTCTAGTAGTACTAGGTGATAAGTAAATCGTGTCGTCTATAACTTTTCAAATCAAAGCGATTTAAACAAAGTAAAAATTAAAAATGAATTAAGGAGTGACATATATAATATCAAAAGCATTGTATTACACAAGTCTTTATAAATACTATACTGCCCAACGACTATTGTATCCTTTACTATTACCTCTAAGCGATGGAGGGGTGGCAACGAAGAAGTGGTGTCACCGCTTAGGGTGAAATAAAAATCCACTGCACGATCAAACATAGTGCAGTGACGCAGTTAGTGTTGGGAGGGGAATCCGTGCAATCTTAAATATTTAATAATTTAAGTATTTACTAAACCTGAGAGCCTTATGATAGAAATCGTTTCTCTTGAAACGATGATCGAGCATACTAGAAACACAAAACTTACTGAGTCTAAATTTCGGAAACTAGCTAATCACATTAAAAATATTAAAATTCAAGTTCTACAGGTGGTTGCGGAAACTAATCTGGTTGTTGGAAAACTGGAGGAAGCACGCAACCAGAAACCAAAACCATTGGTTACTGTGGAAAAGATAACAGAGATGGTTGCACAGGATTCAATTCCAAGTGCCTATCCAGAAAACACAATCGAAGTTGTAATTACCCAAAGAGAAAATGAATGGCAAACGGTCTGTAACAAACGTAAGAAACGGAGAAACAGAAAGCGTGGGCAGGATAAGACGAAAACAAAACGGATAATTATCTCAGCTAGACATAATGATTCCAGCCTTTCGACTACCAAAATTACAAAGGAAATCATGGAAATCATACGTCCTAGTAAATCTATCATAAAGGTTCACTATGTAACTAACGCTGGACCTAATGGCGTTGCAGTTACAGTTGATTCTTCCTCGAATTTGAAGGTTTTCACGGCAACACCAAGTTGAACTAGAACCTATTAAGATATTACCTAAAGTGATTATTATTGATGTAAGCTCTGAGTTTCATGGTGACATGGTAAAAAACAATCTAATAAACCAAAACAGCCTAAATCAAAAAGATTTTAAAGTTCGGTATAGAACCGTTGCGAGAAATAAAGAGACCGTTCACTGGATGGTAGAAGTCGAACCAGCTACCAAAAACATGTTGCTAAAGTGTGTGCATCACGGTTATGGCTATAGGGGCTGTCCTAACAAAGACAGACCAGCCAGTTGCGCAAGCAGCAAGGAATTACAAAAAACTCATGGCCACCAAGTAGGTCGCGTTTCATGTAACGCATACAAACGTGCTGTGTAACGTCCAAAATTAAGAACTAATCATGATGATTAGTCAAAATCAAAGACATTGTAACAGCAACCTGCGTATCGCCCACCTCAACATGCAGGGCGCTAAAATAGTCAGATCAGAGATATGTGAACGCATCTCCACTCACGACATAAATAAACTATGTATGAAAGAATCACACTCAGTAAGGCTAGGTCAGTTCTGTGATAACCACTGCACATGTGTTGAAATATCATCGGAAGTTGGTCCACTCTACCTATTTTCAATATATGCCCAATACAGTGAGCCGATCGAGTATACCATCTGCTCAAAATCGGAACGATCCTATGCGCTACATCGGGTAAACAGAAAAAGGTAATGATCCGTGGACACTTCAATGCAAGAAGTAAAATTTGGCATGACCGTATAACCCGACGAAAACGGAAGAAAAAAAGAGGACTTCGTGTCTAGGACTGACCTTTTCAAAATGAACTTGCAGGGGCACCCAACGATGTTATCGTCCAATGGGAACTCCAATATCGACCTAACCATGGTCAATGGTGCCTTGCTAAGCTCGATAGTTGAAAATTGGACATCTAGTGACCATAGAATCATCACGTTTGATTTATCAAACTCGCCACAGAGCAGTCCGCTAGCAAGTAGCAAAACTCCGAGATTTGCCATTAAGATGGGGACTATTTGCTACACACTTGGTTGCCTCTGGGGACAGTGTAGAAGCACTTCCGGAAATATATTCGATAGATGAAATTGATGCTCGTGTGGAGCTGATCTCAGCACAATTAGCCAGTATCTCCAACAACTCAATTCCTAAGAAAAGAGTTGCAAAGAAACGGAACAGTCGGTGGAACTGTAATCTAAGGAAACTTAGATGTTCTATGCACAAGCTTAGAAGAGCGAACCAGGCGCAAAGGAACCAAATAGCAAAAGAGTTAAAATTATTTTGCTTATTGCAAGTATTTATTGCAAAAAAAAATAGTTTCCAGCGGTACGTCACGGGACATGGTAATAAAGACCTCCCATTTACGTGGGAGTAGGTCACCAGTGCTTTAACTTGTTTCAAGCGTAATAAGTCCCCCGAACTTGACAACTTGAACGGTGAAATAATCCAGCTGGCATGGCCCATCATAGGGTCTAGCATAGTAAAATTATTAAATAGCTGCTGGAAACCTAGCGATAGAGATCCACTATGTTCAAAATCTTATCGACCCATAATGTTACTGCTTACGTGGCCTAGTCTCATTGCACGTTTATCGGTCTATAATCTCCCTAGAAACAATACATTTATGGTTCTGTATCAAATCAAATTATAAAAGGATGTCCTCAGGGCTCCATTTTGGGTCCTCTAGTCTGGAATATCGTGTTTAACACAGGCATGATCAACGACTTTGAGGTTACTGCATTCGTGGATGACAAAGTCATTCTGGTGCACGGCAACTCGAGACTCGAACTTCAGCGCCAGGGCCAAATCGCAATAAATAATATGATCCAATGGTGTGACGCAAAGAAGATGTCACTATCAGTAGAGGAAACAGTGATGCTGCAACTAAATTGCAAATTTGACTCTAGTCGACCACCAACAATATTACTAAATGGTAGAAATATGAAAATGGTCAAGTGCGTTAGATATCTAGGTGTTGACCTTGATGAACGAATGGGCGTAGCATTCCACGTTCTTAGAGTCTGTGAAAACGATAAGATGCTATTCCACCCTTTGGCGAGAGTGTCAAAAGTGGAATGGGGACTTAAACGCAAAACACTGAAGTTAATATACAAAGGTGTGGCGGTTACGCTTCTCACGCATGTGGCGGCTGGTTGGTATGATAGGTTAAACTGTCACCATATCAAATCACTAGAAAGTGCTCAGAGAAATATTCTGCTAGGAGTAACAAAAGCTTACCGAACAGTATCTAAAGATGCTGTAGTGGTTCTAGTCGGCGTACTCCCGGTTGATATTATAATCAAAAAACGAGCGAACTTGTACCACCTAAGACGTGGTCAAAATGATACAGGTGAATATGTACATGCTACTGATAGTAGTCAGGATCAATATAATAGTAAAAATGATATAGAAGCGATGGCGATTGACTTTTGGCAACGAAGGTGGAATGAATCAGACAATAGAAGGTATACCTTTGGCTTCATTCCAGATATAAAATAAAGACTAGAAATGAAATTACCACCGACGAGCTCGATGTGCTAAGTTATCTCTGGACATGGTAAGTTTAAATCATACCTGCAGTTAAAGCTCTGCAAACAAACCAGTATCAATACCTATCCGGATCGAAAATAGAAGACGTTAAGCACCTACTTTTCGAATGTAACGAGGTGACGGTTATGTCACTGAAACATAAGTGGCTTGGTAATATGAACATACAAGATTTACCACTGTCTATATTTCTAAGCAACGATTTACTCCCAAAGTTTCAGCCATATTGTGCTGAACTGATCAACGTCTTACAATAGTACTGTCGTACAATAGTAGACCGGTAAAACGGAATGTACATGTCCCTCCGTGACTAGGGACGGTAACGTTATAATTTTTGAACGGCTGAAATGTACAACATGTACAACATGAAAAATTGGTTACGTAAACTGATACAAATTTGGATAATTTTTAGTAAGTTATACCTAGGTATAAGAATTGACGAACATTTTTCCGGAAATGTTGACTACGATGAATGAATGAGTACTAGAAACAGGCTCAACTTCGTTGCCTAACGATGGTTTCCCGATAAACCGGGGATCAGCAGCCCGATAAATCGGGATGGGATTTAGAATCTAAGATCGGACCAACCTGGAGTATGTTATTGTTTATAACCGACATTTCATTTTTTTTGTTGACTATCTGCTATACAGTTTCTCTACTACGTAGAGGTTGGATACCACAACCGTTTGATCTACAGCACATTGCCCAGGATGCGCCACGAGGAGGCTGTCAACTAGCACCCCTTATAGATAATTATTTATATATTTTAAAATACATCACATTTTAAAATAAAACCTAAAGTGGGTTTTGTGGACTTACGCCAATCAATGGGGCGCGTAACATTCTTTTGCGGCCTCTAGCGTCTGAATATTTCGGCTAATGTCAGGTCCTTAACTGTCATAAATATCTTGAATAATAACTTAAAATTTTCGTCGTACTGTTCTAAAGTTTTTTAAAACTTGTTCAAAGCCAAATGCCAAAACCACATGCCTTGGATCCATTTTGAATTATTTGTGGCGTGATGCAGTTATCAAACGCGTTTAACAATAAAGGGGCAAACTCCTCTCTTGTAAATTGAGTACCTAGATTTTCTTTGCGCAAGCAAGACAAGCAAAAGCTGCATAGCCACAAGGTTGTAAAATTCGAGTTGTGTTTGGGTATAAGGCAATAATTATTATACCCAACCGCACACATAGATCACTTACCTTTAGTGTCATGTGTGTGCTATGACCATCAACGAAAAAGATATCCGGAAATTTTATGTTGTGACTTACTAGATATGGGTGGAAGTGCTTCGTTATAACGGGTGATTTTTTAAGAGCTTGAGAACTTTTTTTTAAAAAAAAACGCATAAAATTTGCAAAATCTCATCGGTTCTTTATTTGAAACGTTAGATTGGTCCATGACATTTACTTTTTGAAGATAATTTCATTTAAATGTTGACCGCGGCTGCGTCTTAGGTGGTTCATTCGGAAAGTCCAATTTTGGGCAACTTTTTCGAGCATTTCGGCCGAAATAGCCCTGAATTTCTTCGGAAATGTTGTCTTCCAAAACTGGAATAGTTGCTGGCTTATTTCTGTAGACTTTAGACTTGACGTAGCCCCACAAAAAATAGTCTAAAGGCGTCAAATCGCATGATCTTGGTGCCCAACTTACCGGGCCATTTCTTGAGATGAATTGTTCTCCGAAGTTTTCCCTCAAAATGGCCATAGAATCGCGAGCTGTGTGGCATGTAGCGCCATCTTGTTGAAACCACATGTCAACTAAGTTCAGTTCTTCCATTTTTGGCAACAAAAAGTTTGTTAGCATCGAACGATAGCGATCGCCATTCACCGTAACGTTGCGTCCAACAGCATCTTTGAAAAAATACGGTCCAATGATTCCACCAGCGTACAAACCACACCAAACAGTGCATTTTTCGGGATGCATGGGCAGTTCTTGAACGGCTTCTGGTTGCTCTTCACTCCAAATGCGGCAATTTTGCTTATTTACGTAGCCATTCAACCAGAAATGAGCCTCATCGCTGAACAAAATTTGTCGATAAAAAAGCGGATTTTCTGCCAACTTTTCTAGAGCCCATTCACTGAAAATTCGACGTTGTGGCAGATCGTTCGGCTTCAGTTCTTGCAGGAGCTGTATTTTATACGGTTTTACACCAAGATCTTTGCGTAAAATCTTCCATGTCGTCGAATAACACAAACCCAATTGCTGCGAACGGCGACGAATCGACATTTCACGGTCTTCAGCAACACTCTCAGAAACAGACGCAATATTCTCTTCTGTACGCACTGTACGCATTCGTGTGGTTGGTTTAATGTCCAATAAAGTAAACTGAGTGCGAAACTTGGTCACAATCGCATTAATTGTTTGCTCACTTGGTCGATTATGTAGACCATAAATCGGACGTAAATCGCGAAACACTTTTCGAACCGAACACTGAGTTTTGTAATATAATTCAATTATTTGCAAGCGTTGCTCGTTAGTAAGTCTATTCATTATGAAATGTCAAAGCATACTGAGCATCTTTCTCTTTGACACCTTGTCTGAAATCCCGCGTGATCTGTCAAATACTAATGCATGAAAATCCTAACCACAAAAAAATCACCCTTTACTACTGTGGGCAAAAAGTAGTAAGACTTTCTAATTTAAATTTCACGCGGAAAACCATTCGTCGAAATATTTTTTTTTCTATGTTGGTATGACTGTCAGTGACATTTGTGCCAGATGTCACATCAAAATAGTCATTAGTGGTTAGTATACGATTGTCTTTCTGAAGTACAAAAAGTGCATTCGGCGATTTTTACAATGAGTGAAATTATTCAAAAAAGAAGTTCCATGTTGTAGAACATCAACTGATGATCAACACGTTAATAAAATCAAGGAATTGGTGCTCGAGAATCAACGATTAACAGTCAGAGACTTTACTGGCATCGTTGAAATATGAAGAAAAGTGAAAGCACGATTGGTTCCAAAATCACTTAATTTTTCTTAAAAATCACTTAATCGCGTTGACGTCTATGAAACAATGCCTTCCGAATACCAGGATGTCATGAAACGTATTATAACTGGCGATGAGTCTTGGATCTATGCTTACGACCCAGAAACAGACGATCAATCGGCCGAATATGGCGCCAAAGGTGAGCCGAAGCCGAAAAAACCACGTCAAAGCAAGTCAAAAATCAACATGATGTTGACAGTTTTTTTCGATTATCGAGGTGTGGTGCACTCCGAATCCCTTCCGACCAGCCAAGCTGTCAACAAGGAATACTATTTCAATTAAGAGGCCGGAATTATGGGTCTACAACTCTTGGTTTTTGCACCACGATAATGCACCGTCTCATACTGCATTGGTTTTACGTGATTTTTTCGCCAAAAGTTCCACCCATATCGTTCCGCAACCACCGTATTCGCCTGATTTAGTTCCGTGTGACTTCTGGCTGTTCAGCAAACTCAAACGACCGCTCTGGGGAAACCGTTTTGAGTCGATTGAAGACATTAAACACGAATCGCTACGCGCATTGGAAGCTGTTCCGGAAATTGACTTTAACAACTGTTTCGAGGATTGGAAAAAACGTTGGCACAAGTTTTGAGGGGGGCGAAATAGATTTGGAGACATAAATAAAGAATTTTAAAATTATGAACAAAGTCTTACTTTTTTTTGGCCACAGTATTATGGTTTAATTTAGATCCATATAAACTGGAACTCATTTTCGTTGACTTAACCATTGCAAGAAATTTTTCGAGATTTAAACTTCTTACTAATTTTTAAATGTTTTCAAATGTTTAAGTTAAGCGACTTTTACTAATAAACGTACTTGTTAAATTTCTACGATGTAAACTAATGATTTAGTTAACATGCTATTTACATATTTGCACCTAATGAAGTGTTCCGTAAATTGCATATACCTAATTTGATTGCACTCAATAAAATTGGTATTTATCAGCAATTTCCCATAATAAAATGCCAACACTCGTTATACTGTGCAAAATGCAATAAAATCTGAAATCGATAATGCAAACATTAGCTGAATATTTAATTTTAAAAAAACGGCAGCAGCAAAAAATAAATCTCAAAATTTATATAACCTGATTAAATTTGATAACGATTTTAAAATTGATAAACTCTCCAATCTCCATTATATTATACTAGATACACCGCTGATAATCCATCATATAAATAGAAAATTCATTTTATAAATATAAATATTTATTTATTTACTTACATAATAAAAAATAAAGCTACAGTTTAGTATCAATATCATATATACATACATTACACTAAAAAGCTTTATAAACTACTTGAAAGCTCATAAATTTTTATTGAAATCTTGTTTTATGGTTTTTTAGTACTGTTGGGTATTATTGAAATACAGTACAAGGATACTGTTTGGTGTCAGTTTGGCACATATCAACAAATTAAATCACCTCAAAAATTTGTTTAGTCCAGCTTTAAAAAAGATCTAAGAATTAGCTTTCATAATCGACAAGGAACACGTTGAAATGACCCTGAAACTCTTAATCAAATCAAAGTTTTATTAGATTTTGATTAAATATTTACTCAACTATTATATTATGTATGTATGTATGTATGTATGTTTGTGTTTAACTATAAACATATACACTAAATAAATAGAAACATTTTTTTATAAAAATGATAATTTTCTTTTTTTTTATTTCATTTGGCTTTTATTTTTATACTTTGTTCAGGTGAAAATTGAATTTTATTATATTGTGTCCACTTCACCGTATACATAAAACGTAGCCAAAATTTAATCCAAAGTCTAACCAACCATTCAACCAAAAATAAAATTTAATGCAATAATAAAAAGTAGGAAAATCTATAACATAAAAAAGTTAAACAAAAAACCAACGAAATTACGGAAAAAGGACAGTAGAATTTTCCTTTTACAAGTCGGAATAAACACACAAAAAAAAATTATTACAAATCAAATAATAGAAGGAGTAAAGTTTGAAATAAAGTTGATGGAGAGTTTTTTTGTGTGCCAGAGGAAAAAAAATATAGGACGTACTTAACTAGATTTTTTGTTACGAAACTCGTAACTATCGAATTGAGTGTGCAGTGACGACATAACAATAGACACTTTTACATTACTGTCTTATGATTTTTTTTTTGTTTCGACACAGGGATATTGAACAATTTTAAAAGGAATGGGATTTTTAATGTGGTGCGCAAGGGCCCAGTTGCATTAATCATATCTGATATAAATATCAGTGTTGGCGTCGAAAATACCGTGGGTAATTGATTTTTGAGTAGACAAAGTGTAGATGATTGCTATTTTTTCTTGGTTTTTCCTTCGATGAATAATTTTATTATTTTTCAGTTTAAATTGTAGTTTATATGTAAGAAGTAAAATTCAATTGTTACAAAACAAATAGGTGCGCACTAGTTTAAAATAACTGAATATATTTAAATTTAAATTGCTATATGAATTTATGATTAACAAACTCTAACGTCAACTGGATAAGGCCTATTCTGGTTCAGATTGCCTTATTGTAATAGATTTGGTAATGTGCTCTTTATAGCTCCCCTAGAACTGAATTCGCATTGTCTATATAATTTCATCGTGCAGAGGGATTATTAGTACATGTTTCGATTTCTTATCACAGTTAACTGCATACGAAGTTATCTAGAAATCAAGAACTCGCTCTTTTTGGACACAATTTTATTTCTTGGAAAACAATTTATAAAAGAGTGCAATTTTAACAGTGTATTTATTTTATATTAAAATAATTCGAAATAATTATAACAATAAATATTAAAAAAATAAAAGAAATAGTTTGAAATTAAAAAACCTAATATTATTATAAATTATTAAGTAAATAAATATATCACATACCATACTGTATAAAATGATACACCAAATAACAAAAATATCAGAGATTGGCTCGCATAGTGACTACATACTTTCGAAAGGGGAGACATCGAGCTTTTTAAATCAGTAATTTTTATCTGTATATGATGAACAATTGGAAAAAAATTGGATGAAATGAAAAAATGTTTCCAATTGAGCGAGTCATGCATATTCACAGATGTTCTACTACACTAACCCAATGCGCAAAAACCTCAGAGACTGGCTCGCATACTGACTATAAACGTTCCAAAGAGGATTCATTCCTCATTCCTATTCTAATCAGTAAGCTTTATCTCAATGTAATGAACAAGGCTCGTGAAAGGAATTTTTAAAATGTTCCCAATACAGCGAGTAATGCAGATCCACAGATGTTCTACTACACTAACCCAAATAGCAAAAATCTCAGAGAATGGCTCGCATACTGGCTATAAACGTTGCAAGGCTAATACATTGAGCTATTTAAATCATTAAGGTGTATCTCGATATGATGAACAAGGCTCGTGATTCGATGTTTTAAAGTTTTTCCAATTCAGCGAGTAATAAATATCCACAGATGTTCTACTACACGAAAGCCAAATAGCAAAAATCTCATAAATTGGCTCGCATACTGACTATAAATGTTCCAATGGGGATACATTGAGCTATTTAAATCACTAAGCGTTATCTCGATATGATAAACACGGCACGTGAATCGAAATTTAAAAATGTTTGCAATACAGCGACGACTATACACGATTCCACGGATGTTTTACTACACAAAGCCAAATAGCAAAAATCTCAGAGATCGGCTCACATAGTGACTATATAAGTTCGAAATAAGACACTATGAGCTAATTAAATCAGTTAGCCTTACCTTGATATGATGAACAAGGCTCGTGATTCGGGTTTTTGAATTTTTTCCAATATAACGACTCCACGACCCCATGTATGTTCTACTACACTAAGCCAATTAGCAAAAATCTTAGAGTTTGGATCGCATAGTGACTATATATGTTCGAAAACGAACACTCTGAGCTTTTTAAACCGGTAAGCTTTATCTCGTTATGATGAACAGGGCTCGTGAATCGAATTTTTAAAAATTGTCCGTGCAAAAGAACATCTGTGTATAGTCGACGCTTTATTGGAAAAAGTTTAAAACTTCGATCCACATACCTTGTTCATCATCTCGAGATCAGGCTTACTGATTTAATTAGCTTAATGGGTCCCCTATTGAACGTATATAGCGTAATAATTGTTTCGAATTATTTTAATATAAAAAAATACACTGTTAAAATTGCACACTTCTATAAATTTTCGGCCAAGAAATAAAATTGTGTCCATCATAAATCCACAATGAACACTGGCATACATTTTTATTCTAAATCTTTTGTCCAAGAACTTCACACCAGTACGACCAGTGCCAGAATATTTTCGTAATTCTCTTGAATATGTCATCAGCTTTGAGAATTCGAAAACACCATCATACGCAGTGTTCCAGAGCGCGGACTCAGAACGCAGCCCAGGAAAACACTGTTTTGAACCTCCTCATTTTAGATTGCGCCTCCATACATTGAGATACAATAGAATCGCGAGTATGTGGAATAAAGCAGCCCAATCTAAAATCAGATGTTCTCTCCTATATAATAACGGGTGTTTTTTAAGCCTGATAGAACTTGAAAGTGTAAAAAACAAGACAAAAAATAAATTTTATAAGAAAAATATACTCTGGCAGATCTCAGTATACTCTGACAAATCATTATGAATAGACTCACGCTTGATCAACGCAACGAAATTATTAAAATTTAGTTTGAAAATCAGGCCAGGGATCGCGTTAAGGTCAATGGAGATTGTCTCCGCACCATGATCAATAATTTTTTGTTTTCAAATATGGATGACATTGATCCGCACAAGATGTGGTTTCAACAGGATGGAGCTACGTGCCATACGGCGACCGCACTCATCAACTTAATAAAATCAAAATTTGGCGATAAGTTGATTCCGAGAAATGGATCTGTCAATTGAACTCCAAGGTCGTAGATAATTTCCTGAGAGGCTACGTGAAGTCACTGGTTTAAGCTGATAAACCGGCAACAATTGACGCCTTGAAGGCCAGCATTATTTGTGTTATTCGTGACATACGGCCAGCAATGCTCGAAAAAGTGGTCCAAAATTGAACGTCCAGAATGCGTTTCGTCAAGAACAGCCGCGGTGCCCATATGACCGAAATCTTATTCAAATTTTAATGCCATGTATTGATCTTTTGAATACAAATATTTTTGGTTACAATTTAATTTTATGTGTTATTTTTTACAATTACAAAGTTATATCGGGCTTAAAAAACACACTTTATCTCTCACCAAATCCTTCGTTTGAATAGCCAAGCAATTTAATCCACTTGAAAAAAATATCCTCCTTTATTGAGAGGAAGAGATCATCTTGAAGCTCTGCACTTCCTGCCTACATCGTTTTTAGCAGCCATCTAGGCGATCGACTTCCACTTACCTCCCTGTATTCTAAATAGTTTTCGTTCCTTAACTAAAGGTACGGTATCTGCCTTTAATGCATGTAGCAACAAGCTGGTTAGAATAAACTAGAATAGTGTTGAAGATCCAAAAATCGATGATTACGATCAGTCGATATTCGTTTGCTATAATACCACAGGTTCAGCAGAATTCTGTTAAATTCAAGGATGAAGAGATTAAGATTTTTACATCGTAGCTTTTATCGAGGCAGCCCTTCAACATTCTCGTGAAATGCTATACTGTTGTTACACTCCGAGAACATGAGGGCTCTAAATATGTAGGGTATGCAATGAAATTTGATAATAGACATTTTGACAAAATCAAATATAAAAACCATTGAATCCATGCCTTTGGTAAAGATTTTGTTTTAGGGGCCAGATACTCCTAACATTATTGAATGTGTGACTTCTTTTAAGAATTCGTGAGAAAACTCTTTTAGTAACGGAGATCCTTAATCTACATTTGTATCCGACAATATACCCAACCAATCTTACGTTTTTTATTCAACATTGTTTTTTTTAATATTCTGATTGATATTTATTTCCAATAAAGTTACCTTTCTATACTGTTTCACATCAGACTTTACAGTTCAATCTTCGTAGTCATGTATAAACTTATCACTGCTCTCATAGATCATTAACCTTTTTCCTTATCATCTTTCAATGTTGCTTGCCTTCGTCTTTCAGAAAGCGATTTTTATGATGTTCGAGTTGTCCTCAATAAGATTTTCACCCGGGTTTCCAGCGAACAGATAAATCCTATTTTGATATTCTTTACCTACGCGGTTAATGTAACAACATTTCAGTATTTTAATGTTAGTATTTAATTCATTCCATATTCGTTTCACTGAGCTTTTAATTAATCTGTGCTAATTAATATCGTGTACATCTTGATGTGGCAAAATGTGATACAATGATGCCTGTGTCCCATTCACCACCTAAAGTAACGTTGCCAAATCTGTAGGGGGCAATGCACAATATGCAACATTCTCTGCAATTGCTGTGCAAGCAAGTTTGTTCCAAACGGAATCAAAACTGATTGTTAACTGAACTCGCAAAGCGTATCGACAAAAAATTATACTAAAATAAACAGTGATGGAGGACAGTGTTTAGTTCAAACGGGTTTAGACAGGTATATTACTGTGCAGCCCAAACGAAAGAGGAGCAATAGATTAGCAGCCAATACTAGCATTAATAAATTCACTAAGCTAGCCACGGTTGAATGCAACCGGTTTTCTAGTTTAATAAACGCCGATGAAGCTGCTGTACCAAAAACACATCAAACCGCCACCAATCTATTTAAGGGCAGAATCAAATAGAGATTTAGCAAGAACCATCGACACTTTAACGGAGGGTAACTTTATGTTTCCGGGGGTTAAATGAAGAAATATAAAAGAAACCAAAATTCAGCCGTCAAATATTGAGACATACAAAGCCTTGACAAATCATTTTGATGAAGTGGGAAAACACCACAGGAATAAGGAATTGTGAGCTTCGTCGACCCAAACGAGATACAAGCTGCTCTCGCTGAAAAAAAGTTATAACTAATATTATAAATCGGGAAAAGGTGTCATAGCTCCAATATTCCGTCTGGAATTACAATCAGATAATAAAAAAAACAAAGTGAAGCTTGAAATGTATGATCTAAAATATATTCTACATAGAAGGATTACTGTCGAAGTACCCAGAAAAAGAACTAGACCGGTGCAGTATGTTAAGTGCCAAGAATACGGCCACACTAAAGCTTATTACACTTTGAACGATGTTTGTGTACGATAAAAATAAATCTCAACCTTTTGTCCGACAATGCAGTAACTGCTATGGAAACCACAAAGCGAATTTTAGAGGTTGCCCAGTTTATATTGAATTGAAAAGGAGAATTAATCCTAGACAGCGAGCTGATCAACGATTGCTTAAATTACATTCAGAAGTTTAAGCTCAAAATGGAACCCAGAATATAAAGATAAACAGTATGGTGCATCACGGGGTTGTTTCGTACGCGAGTGTATTTAAGGGAGCCTTCCAAAAGTGGAGGCAAGTGAGGAAAGTAAAATCTCATCAGCTTTAAACAAGCTATTTGGTATGATGGAGAACTTCATGGCGATGATGAGAGAACTATGGATCTAATGATGCAGAATATGAACACGCCTATGCAGATAGTTGTTCAAAATCAAAAATGGCTCTCCTCAAAATAGCAATATGGAATGCAAACTACCTAGCGCAGCATAGAGCGGAGGTTCAACCATTTCTCATTGAGCACAATATTGACATAATGTTAATAGCTGAAACGCGCTTCACCAACAAGAACTACTTCAAAATTAATGGTACTCTATTTATGACACTAAGCATCCGTATGGCAAAGCGCACGGTGGCACTGCTGTATTGATTAAGAGAAGACTAAAACATTATGAACTTATGAAATATGAGCAAGGTCATATCCAACTAACGAGCATCTGTATAGAGGAATGGTTTGGAAATTGTGTGATAGCAGCAGTGTACTGCCATCCAAAGCACGCTATAAAAAAATTGAAGTTCATTGATTATTTTGGTCCTGGGCAATAAATTTCTCGCGGGTGGTGATTACAACGCCAAACATACACAATGGGGTTTAAGACTAGCAACGCCTAAGAGCAAACAACTTTATGAAGCCATAGAGGAACAGGCCCTGAATTTTTTATCTACCGGACATCCTACTTACTGGCCCCCGGATAAAAACAAAGTATCTGATCTAATTAATTTCTGCGTAACCAAAGGCATTGCGCGTACGTATGTTAAGGCCACCGATTGCTATGACCTGTCGTCAAACATTCATCAATAATAGTAACGATGAGTACTGTTGTCTTAAAATCAGAAACAGCGAAACGTCTGACAAACAAACGAACTGATTGGAATCAATATAGGAGATTAGTCGAAAAAAATTGTCATCTTGATATCGCACTAAAACACCAGCAGATATTGATGTGGCTGCAAAAAAGCTAACAGAGGCACCGGCAACCAAAGATGATTCTGAAAAAAATAATAAATATTCACATAATATCCAGTCAATAATCCAGGAAACGCGGAAAATTCGACGGCAATGACAACAAACAAAATCACCATTGTTGGAATGCAAATTAAATTGAGCTATCAAACCCTGAAATTTGCACTGCAGGAAGAATAAAACCAATGTCTCCAAAATTATTTAAGTGAACTCTCGGCAACAGAGAAGACTGATTATTATTTGTGGAAAGCAACGAAAACCCTAAAAAGGCCTACAAAGTCGAATCCACCGATTAGACTACCAACTGGAAATTGGGCAAGAAGCGATGAAAAAAAGCCGGAAGCATTGGCTTTTTTTCATCGCTTCTTTTTTCGCTGCACATCTAAAGACAGTGTTTTCACCTTACGAAGAATAATATCGTGCTGCCTCACCAGATGGATGATGATTAAACCTATAAAGTTTGAATGTAAGAAAGTGAACATCACAAACAAAACTTGCATTAGTCCGGAAAAAGCGCCAGAATGTGAAAGATATCTTTGATCACAATGGTACATAAGCCTAGGAAAAATGAAACTCAAATTTCGTCTTATCTTCCAAAAAGCTTGCTTCCCACAATCTCAAAGCTGTTTAAAAAAATGTTAATAACAAAACTGAAACCAGTATAAAAGTAAAGAACAGCAAAACATTCCAGACCACCAATTTGGGTTCCGAAACCAACATGGTACCATAGCGCATGTGCATAGAATTTTAAATTCAATCAGACAAACCTTTGAGGCAATGCGAAATAAAATAAATTAAAGCGCAAAATTTAAAGCGCTCCAGCCGAAGAATATTTACTCAGTTCTAGAAAACTATCTCGTCCAAAGGCAATACATGGTCCAACAAAATGGTGCACCAACTGCTCTAAATGATTTAAGCACAAGGAAGCGTTCTGGGACCTATTCATTACTTGTTGTATCACATGAAATCCCGCAAACAACCTCAAGAGAAGTGCAAGGTCATCTGAGCAAAATTGAAGATTGGCTCAAGATCTGGCGAATAAAAGTAAACGAAAAAAGTCAATTGATGTCACATTCACGCTGAACAAAAACTTCTGCTCATCAGTACAATTAAGCGGTGTTTAAATTCTTCAACAAACCAAGGTTAAATACCTAGGCTTACACCTGGATAAACGGCAAACGTATAAATAACATATTGAAGCAAAACACAACCAAATAAAAATGATATTTTCCAAAATGGAAAAAGGTCTTACTTTACAAAGCGTTAATCAAGCCAATATGGACATATGGTATTCAGTTATGGGGATCCACCAGTGCATCAAATAGAGGACTCCTGCAACGAACTCAAGCAAAAATACGCCGATGTATCGTTAATGCTCTATGGTATATCCGAAATACTAACATACGCGACAACCTTCGTATTAAATCCGTTAAAGAAACAATCAAGGAATTCAGTTCGAAATACGACTCAAAGCTTCAGACACATCCACCAAATTGGCCCGGGATATTCTAAAACAGCAGCTATTTAACCGACTGAGAAGAGCAGATCCACTCGAACTATTGAACCTGTAAAAGCATTACATGTGTAGATTACGCTTATAAGTAGGATCTAAATTAAATTGTGAACACTAATATGAAATTCAAGAATAAAGCCAAGTCGATAGTGCAATTTTATCATCTTTTTGTAATCTTGGAACATGGCCTATCTTCAAAGATTGAATATTTAATAGTTTCAGGGTTCCCCTGTATTTTTGCTCTCCTGGTTTGCGGGTACAAATAAAAAACCCTCTGTATCCGCTACCCACCATGCTATTGCGAATAGGTTTAGTTGTCTGAAAAAAATACGGGCTGTGCATCTTCGTCAGTGGTAACCATGGGAATTTTATTGTGTGGAAATCGCCGAGTGAATCCATCCACTGTGGGTGTGGATATTTGTTTTTTTTTTGGTGCATCGAAAACTATGCAACACTGAGTGGTTAAAATGACTGGTTTTATTATGCCGTGGCTCGGTAAATAAAATATATTCGTTTGATTATCGTTATCTGCAGTAACTGACTTCATGTGATCCAATCTGATATACTCGTTTATGAATATAACGTTTTGATAAGTTATCGCTTTAAAAGGATGTGTGTACTAGAAAAACGACGCCAAAACGATTTATGTACTTAGTAGTACATGTTGGGTAACACTGGTATGAATTTTTATAAAAAGGTCCTAGCATGCAGGTGAAAAATGAGGTGCCTTGATTTGTCACAGGTTCGAGTTCCCTTAGTTGTTTAAATTTTTATTGAATTGTAGTGTAAACATATATGTGAGGGAGTTGTTTCATCTTTCACTTGCGCCAACGACGAAACCGAATATTGTATTATGGAGTACAGGGTTTTATACCAACGCACTCTAGGCCAGCTAATTTTTACACAACTGTATTTAAATGTTCTGTACCAATTCAAAAGCAGAAGAAAATTAAGAAAAACGTGTAGAATTAGTTACATTTAACTAATCAAACACAGAGCAAAATACTAAAAAGAATTAAAGTAGCAAAGCATAAAATGAGATTTATTCTCGTACATTTCCTAATTTTTTTTTGTCTATTGCACAAAAATAATACATCATGGATTATGTATGAGATATTTTACTGCATAATATCATTTCATTCAACAAGACTTTCTTTTATTTTATAAAATGTATATCTATTCCATTTCTTGACATGGAAACATAACATCATCCGTAACAACAACAAAAATGAAAAATCATATGAAACCGAAAGAAATGAAGAAAAAAAAATGAAAATATATACTCCAATTGGGAGACAAAATGAAAAATATCAAATGAGAAAAAGTAACAACTTAGAAAAATATGTATACGAAGTTCGAATTGAAACACAAACCCTAGCACCAAGCAGAAGTAAAAACATATAATAAACCATAATACAACACACAACTGTATACAATATGGATATACATTGTATATGTTCTAAGGAACCAGCAGAAGTAACATGTAACATCACCATCATGAACAAAACATGACAGTTTACAATATATTAGTAGCATAAAAATGAATACAAGTAAATAAAAATGTTACACAGTAGCACATAAGATCCAAGAAAATTGTATATGAATGTGTTGTCATACTTTGTTTCTTCTCATTTTCCATAATATGTGATACACGTATATACAAGAATTTGTACCTCGTACAAGGCAATAGATATTTTTCATCTTTGAATCTATTAATTCCGTATTGTTGATTATATTTGTGATTTACATTTGAAATTTATATTAAACGCTAACTCGTATATCCTAAGGAACTGTAAAGGTACAATAACGCTTGGGAGAATTACAAGAGTATATATATATAAATATATATATATATATATATATATATATATATATATATATATATATATATATATATATATATATATAACTTCGTTATATTTATAACTTCTTATATTTATAACTTCGTTTTAAAGTCAAACTACCTAATCTATGTAATTTGTGAAACTTCATTAAAACCCGGCATAATGAGCAATGAATTTTTTGGCCGTGATTACGTTGTTTACAGATGTGATCGGTCTCCCGAAGCTATCTCAAAGAAATCGAGTGGTGGTATATTGACAGCAGTACATTCTAAACTATGGAATGGTCCAGTAACTTTAACACCAGCGAGAGTCGAACAAATTGGTGGAAAACTCAAATTTAACCAATCCATTCAATTCATGTACCATCCATTTACCGCAGCATATATACCACCTCAATCAAATAGTGATTATTACGCAATTTATGCTGATTGATATTTTTATCTGATTCCAGCAGTTCATAATATACCACATCTTTTTAATCCCACCAGATACAGATCATAACCTTATTGTAATGAATATCTCGCTTTGGTTGCGATGGATCAGCTACATTAGGATTCAACCAAGACTTTTTGCGTTTGTGGTTCTTATAATAAATCTATTTTGCTCCAGTAACTGTTAGATGCAAAAAACCTTTTCTTTGTTGCCTTTGAAGCAGTATTTCACAAATGGTTTATTAACGTCTGAGGTCTCTTTCTTTTAATTGTCAAGTGGAACCCAGTTTCTAGCTTTTTAAACCACTCCGATTGTTGGTAAACGTTTGAAACAGTTGATCGATCAATATTTAAGGCTACCGTCAATTCTGATTGTATTTGAAAATAATCTTCAGCCAATAATATTTGAAATTCAGCTTCAAAATTTTAGGTGGTTTTCCATGCTCATTATTTTCAATGCCAAAATCATCAATTTTAAATCGTCAAAACCATTATTTGCGTGTTTTATTCGTTGAAGCATATTCAACGTAAATTTTCACATTCAATCGATAAGTTTCAGCTGCATTTTTCTTTGCAATAAAATAATGTAAAAAAACTTCCCGCAAATGATGTATATTTGAAATAAATTTCGACATTCTCAAAAAATTTACAATACTAGATGTTGCGTTTGACAGCTGACATCAAGTCAATATATACAATATAAAAAATATATAAAAATATATACAATATATAAAAACAATCTTCAACCGATTCACCCAAACTCACCAAATGTATATATACGAATTGTAAAATATCTTTGATATCAGGCGAACAATCATCCCTCTCTAACTAACGTATTATTTTATCGGTGAACCGATAAACAACAACAATGTGAGACAACACAAATTTTTGACTTTGGTTTAAATTTAATTCTATACTAATACCAATTTGGATAAATGTAACTCCGATTTCTGGAATTATATATAGACATCTAGTCCTCATAAGTATTAATTGTGGTGTTATCAGCCATTATTACCTTGACAACAACAACAATGTTTGCAAAAATAAAATTTTGAGTATGAGTTAAAAGTAATTCAATATTTACCCGAATTTGAACAAATTTAAATTCGATTTCTGGGATTATAAATATATAGACGTCTAGTCGTCATAAGTAATTAATGTGATATTATCGGCCATTATTACTTTGACAACAACAACAATGTTTGACAAAAACAACATTTTGACTATGGTTTAAATATAATTCAATATAAACCCAAATTTGGATAAATTTAAATCCGAGTTCAGTAATTATATGAAGAAATCTTGTCCTCATAAGTATATGTTGTGTTACTAACGGCCATTATTACTTTGACAACAACAACAATGTTTGACAAAAACAAAATTTTGACTATGGTTTAAATATAATTCAATATAAACCAAAATTTGGATAAATTTAATTCCGATTTCTGGAATTATATATAGACATCTTGTCCTCATGAGTATATGTTGTTTTATTATCGGCCATTATTACTTTGACAACAACAACAATGTTTGACAAAAACAAAATTTTGACTATGGTTTAAATATAATTCAATATAAACCCAAATTTGGATAAATTTAAGCCCGATTTCTAGAATTATATATAGACATCTAGTCCTCATAAGTATATGTTGTGTTACTAACGGCCATTATTACTTTGACAACAACAACAATGTTTGACAAAAACAAAATTTTGACTATGGTTTAAATATAATTCAATATAAACCCAAATTTGGAAAAATTTAAGTCCGATTTCTAGAATTATATATAGACATCTTGTCCTCATAAGTATATGTTGTGTTACTAACGGCCATTATTACTTTGACAACAACAACAATGTTTGACAAAAACAAAATTTTGACTATGGTTTAAATATAATTCAATATAAACCCAAATTTGGATAAATTTAAGTCCGATTTCTGGAATTATATATAGACATCTAGTCCTCATAAGTATATGTTGTGTTATTATCTGCCATTATTACTTTGACAACAACAACAAAGTTTGACAAAAACAAAATTTTGACAATGGTTTAAATATAATTCAATATAAACCCAAATTTGGATAAATTTAAGTCCGATTTCTGGAATTATATATAGACATCTAGTCCTCATAAGTATATGTTGTGTTATTATCTGCCATTATTACTTTGACAACAACAACAAAGTTTGACAAAAACAAAATTTTTACTATGGTTTAAATATAATTCAATATAAACCCAAATTTTGATAAATTTAAATCCGAGTTCAGTAATTATATGAAGAAATCTTGTCCTCATAAGTATATGTTGTGTTACTAACGGCCATTATTACTTTGACAACAACAACAATGTTTGACAAAAACAAAATTTTGACTATGGTTTAAATATAATTCAATATAAACCCAAATTTTGATAAATTTAACTCCGATTTCTGGAATTATATATAGACATCTTGTCCTCATAAGTATATGTTGTGTTACTAACGGCCATTATTACTTTGACAACAACAACAATGTTTGACAAAAACAAAATTTTGACTATGGTTTAAATATAATTCAATATAAACCCAAATTTGGATAAATTTAAGTCCGATTTCTGGAATTATATATAGACATCTAGTCCTCATAAGTATATGTTGTGTTATTATCTGCCATTATTACTTTGACAACAACAACAAAGTTTGACAAAAACAAAATTTTGACAATGGTTTAAATATAATTCAATATAAACCCAAATTTGGATAAATTTAAGTCCGATTTCTGGAATTATATATAGACATATAGTCCTCATAAGTATATGTTGTGTTATTATCTGCCATTATTACTTTGACAACAACAACAAAGTTTGACAAAAACAAATTTTTACTATGGTTTAAATATAATTCAATATAAACCCAAATTTTGATAAATTTAAATCGAGTTCAGTAATTATATGAAGAAATCTTGTCCTCATAAGTATATGTTGTGTTACTAACGGCCATTATTACTTTGACAACAACAACAATGTTTGACAAAACAAAATTTTGACTATGTTTTAAATATAATTCAATATAAACCCAAATTTGGATAAATTTAACTCCGATTTCTGGAATTATATATAGACATCTTGTCCTCATAAGTATATGTTGTGTTACTAACGGTCATTATTACTTGACAACAACAACAATGTTTGACAAAAACAAAATTTTGACTATGGTTTAAATATAATTCAATATAAACCCAAATTTGGATAAATTTAACTCCGATTTCTGGAATTTATATATAGACATCTTGTCCTCATAAGTATATGTTGTGTTACTAACGGCCATTATTACTTTGACAACAACAACAATGTTTGACAAAAACAAATTTTGACTATGGTTAAATATAATTCAATATAAACCCAAATTTGGATAAATTTAAGTCCGATTTCTGGAATTATATATAGACATCTAGTCCTCATAAGTATATGTTGTGTTATTATCTGCCATTATTACTTTGACAACAACAACAAAGTTTGACAAAAACAAATTTTTACTATGGTTTAAATATAATTCAATATAAACCCAATTTTGATAAATTTAAATCCGAGTTCAGTAATTATATGAAGAAATCTTGTCCTCATAAGTATATGTTGTGTTACTAACGGCCATTATTACTTTGACAACAACAACAATGTTTGACAAAAACAAAATTTTGACTATGGTTTAAATATAATTCAATATAAACCCAAAATTTGATAAATTTAACTCCGATTTCTGGAATTATATATAGACATCTTGTCCTCATAAGTATATGTGTGTTACTAACGGCCATTATTACTTTGACAACAACAACAATGTTTGACAAAAACAAAATTTTGACTATGGTTTAAATATAATTCAATATAAACCCAAATTTGGATAAATTTAAATCCGAGTTCAGTAATTATATGAAGAAATCTTGTCCTCATAAGTATATGTTGTGTTACTAACGGCCATTATTACTTTGACAACAACAACAATGTTTGACAAAAACAAAATTTTGACTATGGTTTAATATAATTCAATATAAACCAAAAGTTTGATAAATTTAACTCCGATTTCTGGAATTATATATAAACATCTTGTCCTCATGAGTATATTTTGTTTTATTATCGGCCATTATTACTTTGACAACAACAACAATGTTTGACAAAAACAAAATTTTTACTATAATTTAAATATAATCAATATAAACCCAAATTTGAATAAATTTAAGTCCGATTTCTAGAATTATATATAGACATATAGTCTCATACATATATGTTGTGTTATTATCTGCCATTATTCTTTGACAACAACAACATTGTTTGACAAAAACAAAATTTTGACTATGGTTTAAATATAATTCAATATAAACCAAAATTTGGATAAATTTAATTCCGATTTCTGGAATTATGTATAGACATCTTGTCCTCATGAGTATATGTTGTTTTATTATCGGCCATTATTACTTTGGCAACAACAACAATGTTTGACAAAAACAAATTTTACTATAGTTTAAATATAATTCAATATAACCCAAATTTGGATAAATTTAACTCCGATTTCTAGAATTATATATAGACATATAGTCCTCATACATATATGTTGTTTTATTATCTGCATTATTACTTTGACAACAACAACAATGTTTGACAAAACAAATTTTGACTATGGTTTAAATATAATTCAATATAAACCAAAATTTGGATAAATTAAGTCCGATTTCTGGAATTATATATAGACATCTTGTCCTCATGAGTATATGTTGTTTTATAATCGGCCATTATTACTTTGACAACAACAACAATGTTTGACAAAAACAAAATTTTGACTATGGTTTAAATATAATTCAATATAAACCCAAATTTGAATAAATTAAGTCCGATTTCTAGAATTATATATAGACAATATAGTCCTCATACATATATGTTGTGTTATTATCTGCCATTATTACTTTGACAACAACAACAATGTTTGACAAAAACAAAATTTTGACTATGGTTTAAATATAATTCAATATAAACCAAAATTTGGATAATTTAATTCCGATTTCTGGAATTATGTATAGACATCTTGTCCTCATGAGTATATATTGTTTTATTATCGGCCCATTATTACTTTGACAACACAACAATGTTTGACAAAAACAAAATTTTGACTATGGTTTAAATATAATTCAATATAAACCCAAATTTGGATAAATTTAACTCCGATTTCTAGAATTATATATAGACATATAGTCCTCATACATATATGTTGTGTTATTATCGGCCATTATTACTTTGACAACAACAACAAAGTTTGACAAAAACAAAAATTTTTACTATGGTTTAAATATAATTCAATATAAACCCAAATTTGGATAAATTTAAATCCGAGTTCAGTAATTATATGAAGAAATCTTGTCCTCATAAGTATATGTTGTGTTACTAACGGCCATTATTACTTTGACAACAACAACAATGTTTGACAAAACAAATTTTGACTATGGTTTAAATATAATTCAATATAAACCCAAATTTGGATAAATTTAAGTCCGATTTCTAGAATTATATATAGACATCTAGTCCTCATAAGTATATGTTGTTTTATTATCGGCCATTATTACTTTGACAACAACAACAATGTTTGACAAAAACAAAATTTTGACTATGGTTTAAATATAATTCAATATAACCCAAATTTGGATAAATTTAAGTCCGATTTCTAGAATTATATATAGACAACTAGTCTCATAAGTATATGTTGTGTTACTAGCGGCCATTATTACTTTGACAACAACAACAAAGTTTGACAAAAACAAAATTTTACTGTGGTTTAAATATAATTCAATATAAACCCAAATTTGGATAAATTTAAATCCGAGTTCAGTAATTATATGAAGAAATCTTGTCCTCATAAGTATATGTTGTGTTACTAACGGCCATTATTACTTTGACAACAACAACAATGTTTGACAAAAACAAAATTTTGACTATGGTTTAAATATAATTCAATATAAACCCAAATTTGGATAAATTTAAATCCGAGTTCAGTAATTATATGAAGAAATCTTGTCCTCATAAGTATATGTTGTGTTACTAACGGCCATTATTACTTTGACAACAACAACAATGTTTGACAAAAACAAAATTTTGACTATGGTTTAAATATAATTCAATATAAACCCAAATTTGGATAAATTTAAGTCCGATTTCTAGAATTATATATAGACATCTAGTCCTCATAAGTATATGTTGTTTTATTATCGGCCATTATTACTTTGACAACAACAACAATGTTTGACAAAAACAAAATTTTGACTATGGTTTAAATATAATTCAATATAAACCCAAATTTGGATAAATTTAAGTCCGATTTCTAGAATTATATATAGACATCTAGTCCTCATAAGTATATGTTGTTTTATTATCGGCCATTATTACTTTGACAACAACAACAATGTTTGACAAAAACAAAATTTTGACTATGGTTTAAATATAATTCAATATAAACCCAAATTTGGATAAATTTAAGTCCGATTTCTAGAATTATATATAGACATCTAGTCCTCATAAGTATATGTTGTGTTACTAGCGGCCATTATTACTTTGACAACAACAACAATGTTTGACAAAAACAAAATTTTGACTATGGTTTAAATATAATTCAATATAAACCCAAATTTGGATAAATTTAAGTCCGATTTCTAGAATTATATATAGACATCTAGTCCTCATAAGTATATGTTGTGTTACTAGCGGCCATTATTACTTTGACAACAGCAACAATGTTTGACAAAAACAAAATTTTGACTATGGTTTAAATATAATTCAATATAAACCAAAATTTGGATAAATATAATTCCGATTTCTGGAATTATGTATAGACATCTTGTGCTCATGTGTATATGTTGTTTTATTATCTGCCATTATTACTTTGACAACAACAACAATGTTTGACAAAAACAAAATTTTGACTATGGTTTAAATATAATTCAATATAAACCCAAATTTGGATAAATTTAAGTCCGATTTCTAGAATTATATATAGACATATAGTCCTCATAAGTACATGTTGTGTTATTATCTGCCATTATTACTTTGACAACAACAACAAAGTTTGGCAAAAACAAAATTTTGACTATGGTTTAAATATAATTCAATATAAACCCAAATTTGGATAAATTTAAATCCGAGTTCAGTAATTATATGAAGAAATCTTGTCCTCATAAGTATATGTTGTGTTACTAACGGCCATTATTACTTTGACAACAACAACAATGTTTGACAAAAACAAAATTTTGACTATGGTTTAAATATAATTCAATATAAACCCAAATTTGAATAAATTTAAATCCGAGTTCAGTAATTATATGAAGAAATCTTGTCCTCATGAGTATATGTTGTTTTATTATCGGCCATTATTACTTTGACAACAACAACAATGTTTGAAAAAAAACAAAATTTTGACTATGGTTTAAATATAATTCAATATAAACCCAAATTTGGATAAATTTAAGTCCGATTTCTGGAATTATATATAGACATCTAGTCCTCATGAGTATATGTTGTGTTATTATCTGCCATTATTACTTTGACAACAACAACAAAGTTTGACAAAAACAAAATTTTTACTATGGTTTAAATATAATTCAATATAAACCCAAATTTTGATAAATTTAAATCCGAGTTCAGTAATTATATGAAGAAATCTTGTCCTCATAAGTATATGTTGTGTTACTAACGGCCATTATTACTTTGACAACAACAACAATGTTTGACAAAAACAAAATTTTGACTATGGTTTAAATATAATTCAATATAAACCCAAATTTGGATAAATTTAAGTCCGATTTCTAGAATTATATATAGACATATAGTCCTCATAAGTACATGTTGTGTTATTATCTGCCATTATTACTTTGACAACAACAACAAAGTTTGGCAAAAACAAAATTTTGACTATGGTTTAAATATAATTCAATATAAACCCAAATTTGGATAAATTTAAATCCGAGTTCAGTAATTATATGAAGAAATCTTGTCCTCATAAGTATATGTTGTGTTACTAACGGCCATTATTACTTTGACAACAACAACAATGTTTGACAAAAACAAAATTTTGACTATGGTTTAAATATAATTCAATATAAACCCAAATTTGAATAAATTTAAATCCGAGTTCAGTAATTATATGAAGAAATCTTGTCCTCATGAGTATATGTTGTTTTATTATCGGCCATTATTACTTTGACAACAACAACAATGTTTGAAAAAAAACAAAATTTTGACTATGGTTTAAATATAATTCAATATAAACCCAAATTTGGATAAATTTAAGTCCGATTTCTGGAATTATATATAGACATCTAGTATATATAATATACAGGATGCATTATCTTTTATGTCGGTAAGTAAACATTGAATAACAGTGACATTTGTCACCCGATTGACTTAATTAGACATGATTTTTGAAAAGTCCATTCAGTAGAATTTTTACCATGAATCCCTTTACACTGAAACAACGCGCCTAAATAAGACGTTCCAATGAACAGAAATTGGTCAGAGAGAGCATTGCCCAGAACCCTAAAGCGTTGTCGTCGCCGCGCTCAGCACTTCTGTGTCAGTGGAATGTCGTAGACTTGTTGCAATTAGCACAAATAATATTGCCATCAGACCGTCCACGTCGCTTGTAATATGGCCAAACAGTCACTCGAATCGAATGATTGACACTGAACCTGATTTTTGGAAGCACATTTTGAAGACCGACGAGGCACATTTCACTCTCTCTAGCGGCGTTAATAATCAAGGAACGAAAAATCCACATGAGATCCATAAAACGCCATTAATGAATGCCGGCGTTTGCAACAAAATCATCATTGTGCCATATTTTTTCAGAGAAAAGGAAACAGTCAACAAAAATCTGTATCAGTGGATGTTGTCTTATTATGTCTGCAAGCAAGTGCGTGAAAAAGGTACACTGCAAATAAAGCAATTCAGTTTCTGCAACGAAAAATTCTCTGGTTGTCTAATGTCAAAAGGAGGCGATATTGACTGGCCTCCCATATCTCAATATTTGACTCCTCTGAAATTCTTTTTGTGAGGACTTTTGAAAATCAAAATGGTAGACCACTGACGAGCTCAAGGCAAACATTCGTGCCGAAATCAATGCTATACCATCCGAGATGCTCGCAAATATATTGGAAAACCCAGAAAAAAGTGCACCTGTTATTTATATATATATATATATATGATATATATATATATATATATATATATATATATATATATAGTTATAATTACATAAATTACTACATCAAATAAATAACTCAAGGCTACAATGTTCTCACGATGTGTCGAACATTGCCCTCATCATTGCAACCGGAGCCCGATCATATTTACAAGGGAAATGCACAAGCATTGTCTTATTTCTTGATAAGCACTTTTATAAGTTAGAAACAACATAATTATAATTATCCTTAGTTAGCATTTTTTATTTTAGAACGTTAAAGTAAATTTTATGTTAAGTTTAGTTTTAAGATCTAACTCAAAGTTGTAACAAGTAAAATAAAAATTGTGAAATAAATTGTGAAAATAAATTTTTTTCGACGTTTTATTAGCGAGAAATATAACTGGCGCAGCCGTCCGGTTAGTGTTGTGATAGTGTAAGTGTAAAACAGTGCAAATAAATTAGACATAAACACTAATTTAAAAAGTGAATCCGCGAGTTTTATAAGTGAAAAAATTATAAACAGTGCATCTCAGGCTAAAGGTGTAAACCGCCCAGAGGAGTTGAGGTTCCGCCGCCCGCACCACACTAGACATCGCTAGAACCTATAGGACACACGACTACATAAGGTAACAATTTTTTATTATTATTATATATTTTTTTTTAAATTTTTTATATAATAATTGTGCTACCACCATTGGCTAAATTGTGTACTACGAGATAGGCACAGAACTGCCCTCTGTATACTACGAGATAGGTACAGTACAAAATTTAATAAATAAAATAAAATTAATTCTGGTGAATGGGAAAAAAGTCAGAACGAAGATTTGACGAAAATCGTAATTTCGAAGACAATTCACTTCACAGAATGAATCCTGAAACAATGACAGCGATAAACGAGCTCACGGAGCAAATAAAAGCTGTAATTGAACAGGTGCAAAAAATGGCAGTCAGATCGGAAGAACAAGACCGAACTCTGGCCTTTTTGCAACAAAAACCAGCGGACAATTTTGCAGAAAAAGGTGCAGAAGCACAGCAAATGACGTTCGATGCGTTTAGGATCCCTGATCCAATAAAATCGATACCGGAATACGACGGTAATCGAAAACAATTAAACGCATGGCTTCAGACAGCGGAAGATACACTTATGGTATTTCTACCCCTCGTCTCGGAAGCACAATTAAGGTTGTATTCACAAGCTGTGAGCAACAAAATCAAAGGTAGAGCTAAAGACGCTTTATGTCTGGCTGGAAACCCACAAAGTTTTCCGGAGATAAAATCTATTCTCCTAGAAACACTTGGCGACAAGCAGGAACTGTCGTTTTACAAGTCGCAGCTCTGGGCGACTAAACAAACCGAGAGCATGACGGTGCATTCATATTTTAACAAAATTAAAGAGAATGTACAAAATATAAAAACTCTAGCAAGACAGAACGCTGTATACAATCATGCCTGGCTTGCTATAAACACATTTATCGAAGAGGATGCTTTAGCAGCATTCATTTCGGGGTTGAAAAAACCTTACTTCGGGTACGCCCAAGCGGCAAAGCCCAAAAACATAGAGGAGGCTTACGCCTTCCTATGTAAATTTACAACGAACGAGTTAATTTCGAACAGTAATAAAAAACCGGTTCAAACTTTTATTCAAAATAATAACAATATGCAACCAAATAAATTTAACAACTTCCAGCCGAGAAACAATACGAACTCGGTAATAAATCGGAAACCGCCTCTCTCAGAAAAAGGTAAACCGACTCCCATGTCGATAGACATTTCGACGAGGTCGAAAAATACTCGAGCAATTAACACGCACGAAATTCTCGCAGAACCCGAGAATTCTCAACACAACGAGCACGAAAACGAAGAAGATTCTTCACCTGAATTCGAGGTATACTCGACAAATTTTCAGGAGGACGAACAGGTAGACACGGAAGATTAAACTATCTACCATATTTAGTATGTAAAGACATACACAACAACAAATCAATTAAGCTTTTAATAGACACCGGGGCAAATAAAAATATCCTAAGACCCGGTATTATTTCCAAAAATCTACTAAAAACCCAGGAAGTCTCAGTAAAAAATATACTTGGGACACACTTGGTAAATAAAATGTGTAAAATTAATTTGTTAGGTTTCGATATTCCACCGCAAAATTATTTCGAACTAGATTTTCACAGGTTTTTTGATGGAATCATTGGTTCAGAATCAATGGCCACATTAAACGCCAAAATTGACTTCCCAACAAATCACTTGATTTTAAATAACCACAAACTCAAATTTTTCCGCTACTACCCAATGGGCAACCATTATAATCATTTTGTCACATTCCAAACGTCGAGTGACGGAGAATGGTTCGTTCCCGAATACCAAACGTTTTACCAAAATTAAAATTAACCGTTAACAACTTCGAAACTTTAAAACCTATGCCAACAACTAGAAAAGCTATAATCACTAAGCAGGATATAGAAAAGGTTATTAGAACCGAACACCTAAGCATCTACAAATGATAGCAATGGAAACCAAAAACGTAACGGACGTCACCACAGCCCTTAACAAATATTTCACTCTCTTCGGAATACCGAACAGTATTGTATGTGACCACGAAACCACCTTCCAATCCATTCAAATGAGGGAATTTCTAAATAACCTCAATATCAGGATAGAATATGCCTCATCATCAGAATCTAATGGGCAGATTGAAAAAACCCATGCCACGGTCATTGAAATATACAATACCAACAAACATAAACTACCAAACCCAAATACTTCAACTGCCATCGAATTGTCAGTTGCACTTTACAATAATACCGTGCATTCAGCGACCGGCTTCACGCCGAATGAAATTATTTTTAACCAAAACAATTTCATTGATCCCACGCAAATTCAAACACGGGCAAACCAAATATTTCAGACGGTCAATACCAACTTAACAAAAGCAGCTGAAAGAATGCAAAAGCAAAACAATGGTAAAGAGGACCCACCCGACCTTATAGAAGATCAATCCGTATTCCTTAAACCCAACATTAGAACAAAAACCCAACCGAGAGGAATTGAGACTAAAATTCGAAATATTGAGTTAAAAACATTCCGTACAAAAAGAAATATAAAACGGAATAAAAATAAAATAGAAAGATTGAAAAAATGAAATTGAAATTGAAATTGAAATTGAAATTGAAATTGAAGTTGAAATTGAAGTTGAAATTGAAGTTGAAATTGAAGTTGAAATTGAACTTGAGTAAAAAAAATTGAAAGAAAACAGAATTAATTAAAATCAATTCTATTTATCATTTCAGGCAAATTGTAATACAATAATTAAATAAGAAATAAATATAAATAATTTAATCTAAAGTTGATGTAAATAAAAAACTTTTAATTAGAAATTACCATTCTAGATAGTACACGTAGAAATATTATATTATAAATTAGATAAGCTGTCAGTTGCTTTATATACGAGTTCAATGCATTTCATTATAAGATTATTAATATTAACTATAATTATAGAAATCTGTAAAAGCCAGAAATTAGAAATAAAAAATTTAAATAGCGATCCAATTTTAATAATTAAAACAAACGATTGCAAAATTCAAATAGGCAATATAAAAATAGTACATCCAATCAATTTACATAACTTTCAAAATACAGTAGAATCAATAAATAAATTCATTTATAATAAGCTAGATGATAAGAATGATAAATTAGAATTATACAATATAGTAAAACAAAAGTGCAAGAAATTATACGACAACCTACAACAAATAAAACCCACACGACGTTATAGACAAAAACGTTGGGATGCACTCGGTTCCGCGTGGAAGTGGCTGGCAGGCAGCCCAGATGCATTAGATCTACGAATGCTGGAAAGCAAAATGAATGAGCTAACAAACGAAAATAATCAGCAAGTACAGATAAACACCCGGATTGATGAAAGAATAAGATTGATCACAGATACGATCAACAAAGCGGTGACGAACACCAACACAGCTAATAAAATAATACTCAGTGAGATAGAAATGATAACAGCTATCATAAACATAGACACTATAAACAATATATTAGAGGACATACAAGATGCCATCGTCAGAACAAAAATTGGATTAGCAAGCAACAAAGTACTTTCGCTAAAAGAACTAATGACGATAAGGGATCTAATGATAAACCAAGGAGTCAATATAAGTATACCAGAAGAGGCACTCCAATACGTAATACCGAAAATTGCCGTAAATGAAGAAATGCTCCTGTTTATTCTAGAAGTACCAAAGCTGGAAGATGAAGTATCAACATCAACAACGATCATACCGTTAACAGTCAAAGATACAATAATAAGAGAGTACCCACAACATATCATAATGACGAAACAAAAACTATTTACATCATTAAACCCTAACAGTTTCGTACAAAAATATGGAGAAATAAAAGAATTCGACGACGAGTGTATCAAACCTCTGATAATGGGCACGAAAGGTACCTGCAACGTAACAGCAAAGTCGGACACCACAGTACACTATATTTCAGAGGACAAACTTCTGATAGATAACGCTAAAGAAGAAACATTATCATCGGATTGTGGACCGAACAACAGGACGCTAACGGGAAACTTCCTTATAAGCTTCTGGAACTGCACTTTGGTAATTAAGAACAAGAAGTTTCAGTCGCTCGAAATTAAGAGCGAAGCGGAAGAAATTCAGGGTGCACTACATAATCTTGAGATAGCACGGAGATTGGTTAAAAAGGAAATTGATAACGCACATGAATTTACAACAGGAGAATCAACAATATTGGATATGGTCCCTATCAGGCGGTGTGTCTATCTCATCACTAGGGTTAATACTCGTAACAGTATATGCGTACATCAAGGTTCGCCAAAATATCACAAGAGCAGTAAGACGCAATATAAACCAGCAGAAGTTAGAGTGTTCCAACAAAGAAGATACGAGATTCTCAAATCTAGTAGCAAAATTAGGAATCAAAGTTAAGGACGAGGACGCCCTTTCTACACCCCCGGGAGGAGTTATAATTACATAAATTACTACATCAAATAAATAACTCAAGGCTACAATGTTCTCACGATGTGTCGAACATTGCCCTCATCATTGCAACCGGAGCCCGATCATATTTACAAGGGAAATGCACAAGCATTGTCTTATTTCTTGATAAGCACTTTTATAAGTTAGAAACAACATAATTATAATTATCCTTAGTTAGCATTTTTTATTTTAGAACGTTAAAGTAAATTTTATGTTAAGTTTAGTTTTAAGATCTAACTCAAAGTTGTAACAAGTAAAATAAAAATTGTGAAATAAATTGTGAAAATAAATTTTTTTCGACGTTTTATTTGCGAGAAATATAACTATATATATATATAAAGGGTGTTTTTTTAAGAGGTTGCCGATTTTTTTTTTGAATAAAACACATATAAAATTATGAAATGACCAAAATTTTTTTTTATTTGGTAGATAATTTTTTGGCATTTAACATTTAAACACAATTTCTGGCATATGGCTACCACGACTATTTTTCACAAATGTCATTCTAGAGGTCCAATTTTCCAGCACTTTTTCAAGCATTTGAGGGCGTATGTCAGCAATGACACGTTGAATATTGGTTTCCAAAGCGTCAATCGATTGAGGTTTATCCACATAAACCAATGACTTCACGTATCCCCACAAAAAGTAATCGAGTGGCGTCAAATCGCACGAACGCGGAGGCCAATTCACCGGACCATTTCTCGAAATAATGTTGTCGTTGAAAGTTTCTTTCAATAAGTCGATTGTTTCACGTGCTGTATGGCAAGTGGCACCATCTTGTTGAAACCACATTTCATTCATATCCATATCTTGAAGATTTGACAACAAAAACTCATTTAACATGGTTCTGTATCGATTTCCATTCACGGTAACGCGTCGTCCTTCCTCATTTTTAAAGAAATATGGACCGATGATCCCACCAGCCCATAGACCGCACCAAACAGTACATTTATCAGGATGCATTGGTAATTCTAGAACGGCGTGTGGATTATCTTTGCTCCAAATGCGACAATTTTGTTTGTTGACGTATCCATTTAACCAAAAATGCGCCTCATCACTGAAGAGAATTTTACGGTAAAAAAATGGATCTTCGTTGAATTGATTTAACGACCAATCACTGAATTCACGGCGCAAACGATGGTCGTGTGGCTTTAATTCTTGCACCAATTGAATTTTGTATGGCACCAAACCCAAATCTTTACGTAAAATTTTCCATAAAGTCGATGGACAAAGTCCAATTTGCTGAGCACGACGACGAATCGATAAATTGTCGTTTTCTTCGACACTGGCCTCAACGACAGCAATATTTTCTTCTGTACGAACTCTTCTCATTCTTGTCGGTGGCTTGGCATCCAAAAGAGTGAATGTAGACCGAAATTTGGTAATTACGTTCTTTATGGTGGTCTCTGACGGACGATTATGTGCACCATAAAATTCACGAAGTGCTCTATAAACATTTTTAATTGAACACTGATTTTGAAAATAAATTTCCACGATTTGAAAACGTTGTTCTGGAGTTAACCTATTCATAATGATTTGCCAAACAATACTGAGTAGAAATGCCACTTTGAGCTGTCAAAACAACTGTCATAAAATAAAACGACATCTATCGGAAAAACAAACCTCCTAAAAAAACACCCGTTATATATATATATATATATATATATATATATATATATATATATATATATATATATATATATATATATATATGAACGAATGGCGCACAGGTAAATACAAATTGACTTTTATACATATGTATTTATGACAATGTGAAAACCTTGTCTCTTTTCAGGGGAAATTCAAACAATTTTAAAAATTTATGACAAGAGGGACATTTTTAATGCCGACGAAACAGGTGTATTTTATCAGCTTCTGCCTAATAAAACTTTCACAATACAAGGCGATTCTTGTAAAGGTGGAACAAAATCTAAACAGCGGCTTACCGCATTGTTCTGTTGTAACGCCACCGGAACGGAAAAATTGAAACCACTAGTAATTGGAAAATCACTGAAACCACGATGTTTCAAAAATATCCGGTCATTGCCTTGTGAATACCGTGCCAATAAAGAGCTTGGATGACACAACATATTTTCAACGAGTGGCTTGTCGAAGACAATTGCTCGGCTCATAACTTAAATTGTCAGTTGACAAACGTCACTGTTAAATATTTCCCACCTCACTGCACAGCGGTTTTACAACCCCTTGACTTGGGAATAATCCAGGCAGTTAAAATTAATTTTCGAAAAAAGTTAGTTCAAAAATTACTCCTAAATTTATTGAGTGATACCAAACTCATGTCAAAGAAGGTTGTGAGCTATTTACAGCGGCTTGGTGGGATGTTCGGGAGTCAACCATTATGAAATGTTTTCTTAAAACCCAAATTTTTGAATCAGAAGCTGACCCCATTGAAATTGAATTAATTGAAGGTGAATCAGAGCAAAATGACATTAATAATGAATTGGAGGATTTGTGGAAATTAGTCGATGCACCTGGTATCACCTTTCAGGATTATGTCGATGTCGATAATAGACTTTTAATATCACATGAGTTTACTAACGACGAAATTATGAAAAGTGTTAAAGATGCGTCTAATTCAGTGGGATTAACACTTGTAAGCGGCTATAGTGACAGCGATGCTTCGGAAGAACCTATAAATAAAACTAAAATGTGTTTTTGTACAGCTCTGAATTGTTTAAGCAATGTTAAGTTTTATTTGTCGACAGTTAATAATGCTCCCGAGGAAGCATTTCAAAACATTCAGGCCATCGAAAATTTTATAATGAAAACTGCCACTAAGAATATGCTACAAACCAAACTAACCGATTTTTTTTTGCTCAATAGTTATGTATGTACATATTAGATACATAAGTTTAAGTCTGAATATGTGAAATATGTAACGTACATACATTATACGAGTATGTACAAATTTATGAATATGTATGTGATTTACTATGTATAAGTTTAAATAAGTATTTGAATTGTTTTTTTTATGAAATCTGTGATTTCTATTACCATTACATAATAAGTATAATAATTAGATGTATGAAATAAAACTGTGATTTTTCCCGTCTTCATAAAAATTCGTTTTAACGAAATTCCAGTTTAACGAAGTAATTTTGCCGGTCCCTTTGAGTACGTTATAACGAGATTTCACTGTATAATCCAAAAATAACATAAGTCTGAAAGGTTCAACTTTTCGTTGTTGCTAGTAACCTGTTAAAGTTTTTACAGCGTAGATCACTGCAATCAGATTTAGATTGATGATTAACCACAATAACGTATTTACTCTCAATTTTATATTAAAACAAAGAGTTTTTTAGAATTGTTATACTTTCATCTTAAATGGTTTACTTGTTTGCGTCGTATTCTAACTATTCTTCTACACTTAATGTTCAGTTTTTTAATACATTTACTCAAAGGTTATACTCAGAGAGTAAAAACACTTCATTCTGACAAGCCATCATATTTGTATAAAATTCAGCAATAACAAATTTAATACTGAACATAATAATCTATCTGCGTTCTTCTCGAAACCCTTTGTGGCCTATTAAGCTTTATTATTCTATTACGACTATATAATTTAATCCTAATATCCTTACAATAAATCAACAATATCATTATTGTCTTATATAATTTATGTGGCCATAGTTTATGTGTACGGAAAATTACAATCGAGATACACAAGTATGTTACACCAACAAAACATATTATAAAACTGAAAATGAAATATGCCCGAGAATCAGACACACAACAAAAAATATAGGCAAAAAAAACTATTCGGCAAATAGAAACAAAACCAAGCGACGGACGGACGGCGAGGAAAAATTCTAACGAATGTCCAAAAATTTATTTTATTATTATGATTATTACAACTATTATAGTGTGACAATTTGGATAATATGTGACACGAATTTATTTACTATTTTCCTTTTCTTTTTCCTCGTAATAAATTTTTTTTGTCTCTTTTCCCAATGATTTTCCTTTCACATATATTGTATACAAACAAAAGTTCTGTTTGTGATGTCCAAATACCTATGTGTGCATAGTGAGGACACACATATTTTTGAACGACAAAAAAAATAAATAAAAGTGACAGCAACAACAATCCATTGTAATGTTTTGAAATGACAACCAACAGAACACAACAAATTCGTTATTTTTTGTGGATATTTTGTGATTTCGATGATAAACTATCCCAATGGGAATTATCATTAACAATCATATGTATACGTACATATACGGATAGATTAGGGGGCTGATGATTTTGGTTTTGTATACGTACTGTCGTTATGTTCACATCACATCCTAGACAAAACAAATTATTCTGGGAAGTAAGTAACAAAAAACCGAACAATCATCCTGAAATTTTAGAATTTTTAAAACAAAAACAAAAAATGTATGATTATTTAAAAATGTTATTCACAAAAAGCTTTCTTTAGTCATTTGTACGAAACGATTATGACGTTGATAGCAAAAAATGTTTTATAAAACGAAAGTATTTTTTTTTTGTTCATCATGGAGCTTTGAGATGGTGTCTCTGGTATAAAAAATATTTATTTTTGTTAACATGAAAATTGTCGTGTATTCTCTTTCTCTTTCTCTCATATATATGTATGTGTTGCGACATCATGATATGATAAGATCTGAATCGATAAAATTAAACTTTGGACTGGATTTTTCACTTGACACCATAATATCAAAATGACACAACAAAACAGCCAAACTGTAATGGATTTTGTTTTTACAATTTTCCGGAGTTTAAATGCTATTTAGGCATAATGTTTAAACTTATAATACTAATTGGACAACATTTTTATTTTTACGTTGTTGAGACTCAGTGCTTAGTAATTTAGGGTTGTCATTATAAGAATTAGATTCCAGTACTGATATTATATAAAAAATAATATTTTTTTATCGTTCGTAACCATCACCATTGCGTCATAAATATTTAAGAAATAATCGTAGTTCATCTCTACTAAAATATTCGAAGCTAAGGATATCATTAAATAGAAATCTTGGTTTATAATTAAATTACTATTAGTTATTGTTCAATCAATTATTAATTTTAATGTTGACAAGACCATGGTGATATACATTTACATAATGCAACTCAGCATTAAATATTATCCATACTAACGCAAAAATGTTTTTTTTTTCAGTGCTAGTGATACATCTAGTTGTCATTTATGTCAAAAATAGTGTTTTGTTCATAGCGTGAACAGTTATTAACGATAACCAGTTGTCATACGAAGACATATCGCAATGCAAAAATATTTTTTCTAGCAATAAAATTGTCGAGCTTTGTGCCAAATAAACAGCATTTGTGGGAAGCCTTGCTTTTCTTCCTCAACTTGAAAAAAAATGCAGCTGAAACATGTCATTTGCTTGAGGAAACCACCAGAAATGGCAGTAACTTTACCATCAACTTCAAAAGAGGTTTCCAGAAACCAGTTAATCATCAAGAAACAGCTAGCTCTAGAACAACAACCAGCTAAACCAAAGGAAAAATCACCTCCACCAATAAATGTCGCCGGGATATCAAACTTCTCCACTATACAATCGATTATGAAAACGATTAAGGTAGTCAATTATAAACTCGTATCTCTAAACAATAGTGTCTGGAAAATTAATGTTGTAGACTCTGAAACCTTTAGAGCTTTGGCTACAAAGCTTAATCCCGAGGGGCATCAGTGGTTTACCTATGAGGTTAAGAATGATCGCTCTATCAAAGTTATGGCAAGAGGTCTTCATTTAACCTGGTTATCAAATAGAAAATGCCGCAAACATCATCAAGAAAGAAAAAATCTAAACTGAACAAGGAGTTCAAATTAACAAAAGAGGGCTTCCACTATTTATGCTCGCACCTTTAATTATAAAAAAAGTGGAAGATGTGTATAATATCAAGGCAATACTTAACATGAGAGTTGAAATAGAACCTTTGAAAAAAATAGCGGATTAATAACGCAGTGCAAAAAATGTCAAGGTTTTAATCATTTGCAGTGATATTGCCAAAGAGAGACTAGATGCGAGAAATGTGCCGGAAAGCATCATGCTTAGGTTTGCACGGTTGCATAGTTAGTAAAAATATTGCTGCAAAATATGTCAATTGGAATAAGCCACATTCCGCAAACTACCAGGGAAGTGAAATAGCTAAAGAGCTACAAAGAATAAGCAATAAAACGCGAAAACAAAGTCCAGGAAAAAATTATCAAACTTCCACCAAAAAGGAACCTAAACCTCATGCTAGTAAAACGGGAGAACCAAAACTATACTCGCAAATAGTCATGACAAAACCAGATATTTCGGAGGGCACTACTGAAGTTAGAGCAGTGCTCCAAGAAATGCCTCCAAGCTCTAAGCAACAGGTTAGATAAGCAAGACTCTCTAAATGAAATGAAATCCATGCTCTATTAAAATGATGCAAACAACAACAAATAAAACATTAAAGATAGTAACGTGCAATGCAAATGGCCTAATGCAACATATTCCAGAAGTAGAAATTTTCCTAAATACTGAATAAATAGATTTTTGCCCTGCATCGGAAACCCGTTGTACTTCAACTTCATCATATCTTAAAATAGATGGATACAGTTGTTACCACGCCACTCATCCAGCAGAAAGGGTAAGGGGAGGATCGTCGCTGGTTATAAAAGAAAACATCAAACACTATATTGTAATTCAATGCAAAATTTGTGGTTTGATTTTAATGCAAAAACACCTAATGAGGATCAAGAATAACCTCTAAAAATTAAGAGGGCTGTTTGCATCAGGAAGACTGCAATTGCGATTTTCATTCTACAGATCAATCAACTTATTGGCCTACGAATAGAAACAAAATACCCGACATCATTGACTTCTTTATCACAAAAGGTATAGACGAAAACTACATATACCTAGAAAGCAGCAAGGGGAATATGTCGGATCATACGCCTGTTATTATGACAATCAGTGCAACGATTATTAAAAAGACTAGTCCACCTTCGTTAACGAACAAGAAAACCTGCTGGGAGAAATTCCAGAAACTTGTTGAGGATAAAATTCATCTTCAGGTGCCAATTAAAACCCCGATAGAGCTAGAAGAAGAACTAGAACAACTCAACAACAGTATACATGAAGCAGCGTGGAGTAGTACCCCCTCAAGTTCAAAGGAAATGCGCCGAAATGCTATTTAACCTCTAGAAGTTAGGGAACTGGTTGCAGCAAAATGAAAAACAAGAAAGGCTTGGTAAAGAAGTCGAGCGCCAGAATATAAAACAACTCTAAATTTTGTATCCCAAAAATTAAATTGTTTAATTAAAGAAATCAAAATCGAATGTATTAATAAATACTTGAGTGGCCTTACTGGGGAAAAAGATACCGAGTATGTAACGCCCCAGCAAGACAACCTAAGTGACTAACTAGGTTGTTAGCAGAATTACTGACACAGGGATTTTGGGCGGTCAGTTTATTCCGGTTAGGGATCAGCGGTGTCGTGAGGTTATCAAAATATGTGCCAGCCTGTGTTAGACCGCGTACACGAAGAGGGAGTAACAATAATAAAAATAAAGAGGCTAATTTAAATCATACCAGCGATCAGTTAACCTACCTCGTGTTCATTGTAAGCCTACCTCTACATCTCAAATCATCCTTTTGATCGAGTTTACTTCATCATGGCAAATTTAACACAACCAAAAAAAAAATTAAACAATGTTTCATCGACTATTAACATTGGAGTTTAATTGAGATGAAAATTGAAAATAATCTAATTTATATAAAAAAAAAATTAAGAAAATTTATACCGAAACTAATCATTATCAGCAATTGAATTTCACATAAAAATAAATGTATTCCCTACTTCCATATTAAATATTAAAGTGCACTTGTACTAATACCTAAAAATAATTACACTATACTTTAAAACTAAATAATTTAGTAATTTTATCTAAAAAATACAATCAATTTATGTACCTTAAGATTAAGTGTTTATTCCAAAATAAATGATGAAAGGCCAGTTTGAAAATCCACGTATGTAATTACAAATCAGTGGTGATTACGCTTTTGATGTTCGTTGAGTGGTAGCATTACATCAATATATACAAGTATATGCAAGTGCATCACAATACAGTTGGATTAATAATTTTTGCTACGACTGTTATATCGTTGACAATGATGTAATTTTGGTTGGTGTTATTTGTGCGATATTGTCGTGGTATACCGCTCCAATTAATAACGCTGTACAGTATTGTTGTAGCTTGCGAGTGTATTATTTATTAATAAACGGTTTGTTATATGCGGCACAATATTGTTGCATATGTGACTTTTTATACTGTATCACTTTATGTATAACCATGCAGGGCTCCGCCTTTCTAGCACCCCATCCAAAGGTTTTGGCAAAAGTGATGATTGAATTCGTTTGGTCATCGTTTGGTCAGGATTGGTCACTAGTTTTTATCGTTTGGTCACTTACGATTAAACGGTAAATGAATAATGAAAAACTCAAAAAAAAATTCCCAGGTGGCACCTCATTGCAAGAAAATCATACTGTTTTTATTAAATTTCGTTAGGTAATCGTTAGGTCAGGATTGGTCAATACATTTTGGCGTTTAGTCACCACTGGGTCAGTTTTTATTGCGGAAAAACAAAATCAAAATTGCATTAGTTCAATAAAATCAGGTTCGTCGCTTATTTGGGAATTTCATTTTACAAAACTAATAAAAAATCCAATTGGAATATACCATTTAGATAAAAATATTTATTTTTTCAAAGAAATGTAACTAAAGTGCACGACTTAAGATATAATCATTTAAATTTTTTGGTTTTCCATAACTCGTTCAGGATTGGTCACTAGTTGGTTTCGTTTGGTCATCGCGACCTAATGATTTATTTCGAAAATTCTTTAAAAACTCATAATTTTCACACGATTCGAAGTGTTCGGGGCTGGAATCTTGTCCAATTCTAATATTTTTATAAATCCAACGATCGGAATCGTTTGGTCGACTGTCATTGAAGATTGGTCACTAGTTGGTTTCGTTTGGTCATCGCGACCTAATGATTTATTTCGAAAATTCTTTAAAAACTCATAATTTTCACACGATTCGAAGTGTTCGGGGCTTTGAAAAATCCTATTGCATTGCTCGTATAAGTATTTTTATGGTTGTTTATCATTTGTGGTAAATTTGAGAAACATTTAAATCCAATTAATTTAAAATTGATTTTATTATACATTTCATTAATTAGCAAAATATAAATATTTTTTGTTAAGTTCATATGGCTTCTTTAACCGCGTTCACATCTATTGCTCTGGTGTTCTGTTTGTTTTCGGTAAGAGATTGATAATTAATAAACTTATTTAAAGTTATACTAATTAATAAAATTTACTTATTCAGTTTTTGTAAAAATAGCTGCGATAGGTGTAATAAGCCGGTACCGTTTCGCAGATTTTATAGATACAGCTAAATTGTCATGCGTTTCCCACCAATCGTTTGCTCTGCGACAATAAGCAATAAAATGTCCAGTCGAATATGAGATAATACCTCTTAATCTAAACATAAAATACACATTTAAGGTGAAAATACACATTTAAGGTGTGTAAGTTAGCTGTTTAATTAAATAATTTCAAAATAAATATAAAAAAGTACCAAATAAGATAACTTACCGATATTTTCCATTTAAATTTACCGTCGTTGGAAATTCATCTAATTTGCACTGCAGACCTGTTGTTGCCATTTCCATACGAATATCCAATTCTATACAAACATGTTGATTGTAAGTATTATTTATTTGTAATGGAGACTCGCATGTACTACATTTAGTTGTAGTTTGTCTTTCTATTATACATATCGCATCCTCCAACTTTCCAATTCTTACTCTGAGGTAGCATGGGAATTTAAATGGTTTGTGATCTACAAACCCCAGAAATGTATTTCGACTGCGCTTGCTTAAACATTTACCTTTTACTGTTAGGTGGTGAGCACTATCCTCGCTTTCGTACATTTTAGCATTTTTAAATCCGAAAGCACAAGGCATTCGCGTCAGTTTATAAAATTCCTCGGCTAGTAAATCAGCCCACATAAATCATTTTAAAACACTGTACTTCCTTTCCTTATATTGGATTGCGTCAGAATCTTGTAATTTGTTCCACAATTCTTCACTTAGCGGCACCATTATGTTATCTAAGCCTGGGGCTTCCCAATCATCATCATCGGAACTATTACTGCCGCACTCATCTTCCATTCTTCGATGATTTGAATTGTCAAAACTTCCATTTATTTCTGGTTTAATTGACACCATCTCTAATTCTCGTGCTTTTGATAAAATACCACGACGACCCTCGCGCACTTCCCGGTAAACATCCCGAGGAGTCCATTTTTCATTCAGGCATTTGCTCATGTCCTTCCATACTGTAGCACTAAGTACTGGAAATATTTCCGTTTTAAAATAAGAAATAAATTTTCTTATGACGGCAATTGCGTCTGTTTCCAAAACTTGTGAAGGTCTAGGCATAACTTTAAAATTGACAGTTTTAACTGTTTAATAGATAAGAAAATTATCTTTATTTTTCTTAACTGATTTTTTCAAAGTTAATTTCAAGTTCAATCAATAAAATTTAAGACGAAATCAAAAGAAAAATATTCAACATATAAGTCCTGTTTTAAAATAACCGTATATAAATAATTAAATTTACTTCACTTACCTTTAATAATTTATTAAACGGAGTAAATTTGCTTTAACAAAATTGGTATACAATTTTATACACACTTAAATATCACTTCTACAGAAAATTTAACGTAGCACGTGCAATATACTCGTAAGTGTATATTATAAATTTTTATTAAAGTTCTCTTAAAAAGAGAAAATAATATGTTCCTTAAAATAAGAGGTAGTATATTACGAAATGATGAGTTTTAACGAATTTACGCAATAAATCATTATGTCGCGATGACCAAACGAAACCAACTAGTGACCAATCCTCAATGACAGTCGACCAAACGATTCCGATCGTTGGATTTATAAAAATATTAGAATTGGACAAGATTCCAGCCCCGAACACTTCGAATCGTGTGAAAATTATGAGTTTTTAAAGAATTTTCGAAATAAATCATTATGTCGCGATGACCAAACGAAACCAACTAGTGACCAATCCTCAATGACAGTCGACCAAACGATTCCGATCGTTGGATTTATAAAAATATTAGAATTGGACAAGATTCCAGCCCCGAACACTTCGAATCGTGTGAAAATTATGAGTTTTTAAAGAATTTTCGAAATAAATCATTATGTCGCGATGACCAAACGAAACCAACTAGTGACCAATCCTGAACGAGTTATGGAAAACAAAAAAATTTAAATGATTATATCTTAAGTCGTGCACTTTAGATACATTTCTTTGAAAAAATAAATATTTTTATCTAAATGGTATATTCCAATTGGATTTTTTATTAGTTTTGTAAAATGAAATTCCCAAATAAGCGACGAACCTGATTTTATTGAACTAATGCAATTTTGTTTTTGTTTTTCCGCAATAAAAACAGACCCAGTGGTGACTAAACGCCAAAATGTGTTGACCAATCCTGACCTAACGTATGATTTTCTTGCAATGAGGTGCCACCTGGGAATTTTTTTTTTGAGTTTTTCATTATTCATTTACCGTTTAATCGTAAGTGACCAAGCGATAAAAACTAGTGACCAATCCTGACCAAACGATGACCAAACGAATTCAATCATCACTTTTGCCAAAACCTTTGGATGGGGTGCTAGAAAGGCGGAGCCACCATCTGGTTTGTGCTGCTTATCTGACTTTTTAACAGACGAAGAAAACTTAGTTACGTGGTTAATTTAATTAATCCGCTTTATTAATATTAATTACGATTTATTCGATTACAATTAATTAAAATTTTATTATTATATGGTTTACTATTAAGGTTTTCTTTATTATTTTAAAATTACAGGACTTTTAATAACGATTAGATTTTTATTTATTTTATCAGTAGTATATGTATATTTGTAATGGAAAGTGGAAAATAATATTCTGAACTACTGTTCTTTTCCTGACTTTCCCACAGCACGTTACATTTGACCTTGCACAAACCACAGTTTATTTGGCATTCTACACCCACCGTTCACAATTAAACACGTTTCTGTTTTGTGTTTGCGCCTATTAATTTGTGTTTGAATTTTCAAAATTAGATCACTTAACTAATTAATGAAAACCACAAAATTTGTACTACTAAAACTTAGTACCTATCGAACTAAACAAAAAATTACTTCAACTTCTTAATAATATTTTTTTTGTTTTAATTAGATTTAGCTTTTAGTATACGATTTATCAAAAAAAAACATTTTGAGGCACTTGGCTCATCGAACTCTGTAACTAAACTGATCTTTTTCGGTTTTCGTCTCAAAACCAGTCCAACTTTTTTTCCCGCCGAAACATAAAACAAAATTATTTTTATTATCCTAAATAACTCCCATGGATGAACAATATTGGAACAAGCAGCGTTGCATCTAACATGTTGGCTGTGTTGGTTTATAATACTTTTTTTTTAAATTTTTTTTTTTTTTTGGAAACAATTACATTACAGCAAAAATATTGCAATTAGCCATTGTACATCGGTACAAGTACTCCCTTTGGAAAGCGACAAAAAGTTTAAAACGACGAAGTGTAAAGGAGCTTTTCCGATTTCTGTGATTATTTTAGGTTCGTTTATGGTCATCTCCATTTTTGAAAAATTAGCTTCATATCTGCTCGTACATGTAAAAAACTTTAATTAATAGTTTAGGTAATTGATAACAGAACTCTCACAAAAAGTATATCGGAAAACATAATGAGCCAAACAAATTTAATTAATAATTAATTCTCCCATTATCATGTTTTAACTAAGTGCATTAACTTTTCGTGTTTGCACGATTTATTTGGAAAAAAATTTATAATCGAAGAACAATCTTTTTTTGTAAAGCAGAACTCATAAATATTCTGTCTCATATAGATTATATAAATTATAATTTTTTCTTCGCAGTCCTTGAGTTTATTTACTCAGTTGGAAAATATGAATCCATATCTATAATTAGATTTTCTTTTAAAAATATTGTAATTTATGCACGCCGAATTCGAGATGGCGAGATGATTGGATTTTATAATGTAGGTATCATTCGGCAGCGAAGTCAGGATGGTTGGCTCATAATAAAAGGCACAAAAACATACAACAACAACGAGTACAACATAATCATAAAAATAATGGTAATAATAATTTGCAAAGATAACTTGCACCCATAGGATGACTTTTAGCGTCCAACGTGAGCGAACAAAATTAACAAATTATTTGAGAATATCTTATAATCAACTAAAGTAGCACAACTACGTACAAACGTATATTTCTATAAAGAAACTTGTGTTGAATGTTATATAAGGAGTAGACAATAATCTTGAATTAAAGAGCTGTTCGTTCTTTGATAATATTTTCCACTTCTTTCATTTAATTTAATACTAGAGATGAAGTAAAAATAAAAGATAAACTCAGCTTTAACATTTTTTTCGTATTTTGTCTTGTTTCTTAGTAGCATCTTCAGTTACTTCTGAATGATTATAATAATATATAAAGATATAAACATCCAAATCTATTTATTGATTAGGTTTTATTTTATTTTCAAGTGTATTATATTGTACGAGTACGAGTACATCTCTTCTTGTTCAAGTCGTCTCAGACCTTTCAATATTTTCACTTTTTTTTTGTATTTTCATATCAGCTCTAAAGTATTTATCATTTTCAGATGGTGTCATTAATCTAAATATAATCTTCAAATTAAATTAATATTCATTTACAGCAGAAACATGTCATTTATAATTTTCAGAGACAATATAATATAAACAGAAAATTTTAAGACGGAAACTCAGCTCAGCTGCCCATTAAAATACAAAACACAAACAACAAATTCATGGAATATAACAAACAGATCATTTTTATCTTTAAAATATTGTAATATACGCTGACACAGTGTTTATCGGGGATTTTTGTTGATGTTGTTTTTGGTTTTCTTGTGTAATATCGAGAGATACTGTATAGATTGACGGACAATAAATCATTTGACTTAATCTTTTTGTTTTTCTTCCACTCGTGCTGATAAGATCAATGACCATTTTCGTGCGATGAAATAGTTTGGTCGGTGTGGCACAGGGATTTCAAAACGAAAGGAATATAAATGGAAATACAAATACTAATGCCTACTATAAACCAGGATTAGGGATAACAAATGTTTTACCAATTATTTTCAGACTCGAAATGCAACTATAATTATAACTACTTTTGCGTATTAAGGGAATGATTTATATGAGTGATTGTGGTGGTCAACATCCTACTAAAGTAAAAAATTTAACCTACCTGTTTTATGGTAACATTTGTCTTGTATAATTAAAATCATTATTTAGGCTTAAGTTTCAGCAACCAACAAGGGTTCAATCCTGGTTATAAATTTAATCGTCAATGCAAAAATTGAAAAAACTCCTACGGAAGCTGCCATTTCTGAAACATAGATGCGTCCACCACATTTCACATGAACCTTCAAATTTAATGAAAAATAATTAGTATTCCGAAGAGTCAATCCATCTAGTCTGTAAAGATGACAAATTTTATAAAATTAAATTTTAAATATGATCTTAAAGTTAAAAGTTAATTTACCAGTTTTTTTATTAAAGCGTTTTTTTCATAAATTAAAATATTTGCAATAGACGAAAAACCTCTTATAAAAGGTGCTAGTTTCGGGAGACCAATTATGGCGAAAACCATAGGAATTACCGAATTTATGGAAAAGGTTTAAATATGAAGTTTCATCTTGATCAATCAATCCGTATGTGCTGTAGTTTTTTTTACAAAAATCGTTTAGGTATGAATTTTCATCTCGATCAGTCAATTCGTCTGGACTGTAGAGTGCCAATAGATATTAAGACAACACGCAAACACACAGAGATTTTATAAAATCCACTCCTGTTGTTTTCGGTGATATTGGGAATCTGCAAAGTAAAAAAAACTAAAATGCCTCAGTCAACCTTGGGAGATTAGTGAAAAGTGCTTTATATTAGGCGACTGTTTGTATAAGTCAGATGGGACTTGGTGTTTATCCAAGAACCTTTGATTAACAATAACAGCTACTCTGAGAAGATCAGATCGTTTATTTCAGTGAAAAGTAATTTGAATATTTTTTTTCTTCCTCAATTTAGTAGTAAATTTAGTTTAGTGGCTGTAAAAAATTATGGCTAGCATCAGCCTTTATGGATCTTGAGAAGAAGGTTTTGCCGGATAACCTAGGGAAACTGATCCGGGAAGCAGGTCAAAGAAACGCGCATCACACAATCTGGGGAAGCACAGACATTAACGAGAGGGGTGAGTTAGTTTTTGATTACTTAGAGAACCAACATTTGTTATTAAAAGTCGACAGCGGGTATTAGATGTGTCCTTTGCGTCAGAAACAATTGTCCATATGGCCAAAGGGTGGCGAGTGGCGAGAGAGCACTGATTCTATGATCACTGATATGTAACATATAACCTCAACGTTTAATCTCTTATCCGGAAAGCATTCAGGAAACTCAGAAGGACAAACAGGAACAAATATGGGGAGGTGTTGGAGGAAATATTGACGCTAACGATATCTGGACTTCTGCCGACAGTAGAAGAATTAGACTGCACGGTTGGTATTGTCACGAAGGCATGCAATCTTTCATTTAATGCTGCGTGCTCCTGATAAAGCATAAGAGCAGGCAGAAATCGACAATGTGGACCACGGAGTTGGTAACCTATGACAGGGCGTGTAGAACATCCTTTAATAAAGCCAAGAATACAAGGGAGGTTCGGGATTGGAACTCTTGGGCCTAAGAAAGTACAAAAAAGATTTGAGGAATGCTCAAAGGGGCTCCTGGAGGCTCTTCTGTTGTAGAGTGAGATTTCTCGCCTTAGGAAAATTCTATCTACAAACCCAGCCAGTCCTAGTTATTTAATTAGACCGGACGGGTCATGAACAGCTTCAAGTGCTGAATTATTGGAGCTTCTCATGGAAACCCATTTTCCGGGAAGCTTTGATGACATGATGAAACCTGGAGCTCATCGAGGAACACCGTCAATATATATGGAGGGCATTGTAAACAGGGAACGAATCCTGTGGGCACTGAACGGTTTTAAGCCTTATAAATCAGCAGGGCTGGATCGGATTATATCAGCAGAGCTCCAAAGGAACTCGTCAGTCATCCTCCCCTGGCTGAAGGATATATTCGGCGATGTCTGAAACTGGTCTATATTTCTAAGAAATGGAAGTAGGTAAGAGTAGTCTTTATCCAAAAATCGGTAAAGAGCTCACATGCTTGCCCACAGGGCCTAAGACGTTTAACTCTATCATTCAGATTTAGTTATTCGAACAAAAATTGTACTGTAAGGGTAAGTTGGTGGACACAGCTTTGCACAATCTAGCATGTACGATTGAGAAGTCAGTTTACTCGCAAGAGTTTTGGTGTAAGCATTTCTGGACATTGAGGGTGCCTTTAATAATGTAAAAGCATAGGCAATCATGGAAGGATTGTCATTTTTTAAGGTGGACTACCCTATAAGTAGGTTGATAAACCAGATGCTGGTAAGCAGGATTAATACCTTGGAACTGGGGGAAGAAGATGGGTGTTTAGCGGAACCCCGCAGAGAGGTGTAATATTCCCCTTTGTTTGGAATTTAGTGATGAATGGGTTGCTGTTGGAACTGAAGATAGAGATGGGACAGAGGTGGTAGCGTATGCAGATAATGTAGCGATAGCTGTCTCAGGCAAATGTCTGGATACGATTAGGAATGTTATGCAGAATGCATACTCCAGCACTCCTGATCGTTACGAAATGGGTCAGAAAATGTGGATTTGGGGTCAACACTTACAAGACGGAGTTGGTACTATTTTCTAGTTGGTACTAGTTCCAGTAGTAAGCCTTCCTACCATGAACGGCATTAAACTGGCTTATATACGGGGTGGGTGTGTGGTGGCCAGCTCTGGATAAGGTAACATATATGGGGATGATGAAGAAATTGCAAAGAACGGCCTGCATGCGTAAAAGCAGAGCGCTTAGGACAACACATACACGCGCTTTAGAGCTTATGTTCTACCTTATTCCAATCGAACTTTTTGGTAAACGCAGATGCCTCTCAGTGAAAGTGTCGTCAGGTGGGCCACTCGACGATAGTTGGGTCGCTAAGGGATGAACTGGCGAATCTAGATTATATTAAACCAACGTTAATCGATCAAACAGGCACTCAGCGATCAAACAGGCACTCAGTAAAAAAGAAATCGCCTCGACAAATGAGATGTAATTCAATACTCTCACGTGCAGGTTAGCAAAACAGGTTTGGCCAAAACTGGACTTGCGTCTCTATCGGGCACTAGTATCCTTGGGAAAACAAGAGGTAAGATTAGTCGAAGGGATACTGACAGGACACTGCCTGTTTGGGGAATATGGGAGAAGGCTGGGTCTACAGACGAATGCCTTTTGTAGGAGTTATATAGACGAAGATGAGGAAGAGACTTTGGGTCACTTCCTATGCTCATGTCTGGCACTATCAGACATAAGGCATAAGTACTTAGGAGTGTACGGTATAGACAGTCTTTTGGAACTCGCGGACTTTGGAGTGTGAGATATTTTACGCTACATAAGTAGCTCGGGATGGTTTCAAAGAGAGTAAAGTGGAGATAGAATCCTATAGTATCACAATGGGCAACTATTGGCCTAAGTATGTGATAGCAGCCACTCTAACCTAACCTAACCTAACCTGTGCGACTGTTTCTAAGCCACCTATGTAGAGTGCGAGCAGATTGTGGATGGAAATGAGAATAACGAAAAGTTCAGTCAGTTTAAATTGATTGAACTTAATAAATGAATTGAATCAGATGTAGAAATGGAATGAATTGAGCAAAATTATAGGTAGTGACGCGGTATCCGAAAATATCTCTACTTGACGAGCATGACAAATTTTTAGAGCTAACACAGTAATTATGTTTTCTTCTATATGTTACGGTAACAGACCGCAATCGGTAAATGTCCGAATTGAAAAAAAACTGTTTTGTTGCTACAAAATCTATTAAATAAAAGTCCATTACTCTCGAAATGATTCACACTTCACCCCACGGAGTATTTTTTATGGTTTTAGTGCAAATTGGAATATTTTGGACTAACGGCTGTCCTAACTGTCACGGACTAATTGTGCCACTCATAACGCTAAGCCCTCTGTTGAGTAATTTATTAAACTACGGGGATGTAGGGGAAATGTCAATCAACATTTTGTTACATTTGGACCTCGGGAAACCGGTATTTAGTAGTGTAAACGAATTTAAAAAAATTGAAGTTCGGACATTCACCAACTTTCGACTTTAACCAGAACAAATATACCAAGTGTGTATTATCATTCAGATATACAAATATCCATTTCTAACTTTGTATACTTATTTTATGTGTTATCGATGTATTTCCATTTCCATCTGGAAAACACTTGTAAAATAAATATCGTCATACGATGTGCAATGAATATTTTACAAATCAATTTCACAACTAATCTGGAGACTGATATAAATGAAATAAAAATTTCCAAATTAAAATGATAAGCAAAAGGTTAGGTGGGGGTAAAAATGCAGTGCTTCAAAGAAACATTAGTAAAATAATTTCTTTTCTCGCTTTGCCGTTTGCAAGTGTTTTAATCTATTTCATTCTGCAGAAGTTTCGATACAGTTTTGTATATTTATCGGTAGTAGTTTTTGAGTTGTTTGAAATAATTCTTTGCCTGATTTGAAAAGATTTTTAAATGTAGGGTTACTATAGTAAATTACTATCACACTTACAATTTTTGATTGTTTTATTAATAATTAATATTTATCCTACTAAATCTAATCAAATATGGCAAAACTGATGTCTTTGGAAAATACTTATTCAACATAAGACATTACCGTGACGATATTTAAAATAAAAAAAATTTTAACTTTGAAATCGGAAAGTTTTTCGAGATTCCCATATTAACCCCAAGCAAATTCCAAGTTTCTAAACGAAACTTTTTATCAGATAAATTAAATGCTTTCACATGATTGATTGAAGTAGATATGAAAGGAAAAGTTTCGTAACACACAAAAAATTCACAAACAATTCTCCTTATTTTATATTTTTCAAGCATAAAATGTTTGTACTTCAGAACAGAATGAATATTCTATTGGATTATAATATCCAGAGGCGCGTATAATTAAATCAGTAAGATTTAGGCTACAGTGAATTTCGAAACATTTATTTTTGTATTTTGATTTGGGTGTATTGATTTTATCTCAAGACACAAAGTTCTTACGAAGTCAAGAGATTCGTGGAAAGTTTGTGCTTTTTTCTGCTTCTCGAATGTAACGAAAAAACAGATCATTTGCAGTATAACAACTTTTATACACTTTGATTGATATGACCTATTTATGCGGAATTTAAATATATTAAAATGTGGCTTTATATAAAATTGTAATATTAGCAAGATGACTATACAAACATGTATGGTACAATTTTCCTTTCATGGTTTGTTTTTCAAAATTTATATAATGCAACCTGCTACGGACATTTTCCCAAGAACGTGTAATAAACAAACAAGAGATATTTTCAAGAATTTGTGCTTGGAACTTGAAAATGTTTAAAGGTCAACATTGTGATGTAAAATAACGTGTGCGTACTCAAATAACACGAAATTTAAATGAAATAGATGATTGGTTTCCATTTGAGCCGACTTAATAAAAATGTGCATTGCTACATATGCAGTGAAAATGAAGATTTACGTCCACACCAATTAAATATTCCAAAGGATGGACAGATCAACCTCTGAGCTTTTAGAGTAAAATCCGCAAATAATCAAATATTTAATCGGTTGAACTCTTCACCGGAAATACAGTTATTGCACTATTAAGTAGGCTGTAAAATATCGCTGAACCATTTAACTGTACAAGCATAACCTAGATAATTGATAATAATTGATTTAATGTTAGATTTGTAAACCGAAAACAGATCTATTCTAAATAGTAAAATCTTTCACCTTCTACAAAATAGATGTTGAATAATTCCCGGGTCAATATACTTCATAAATTTTGTAATAAAATAAATTCTAACTTTTTTAATTTAAGTTTAATATTTTTTTAAATCACTAGTATTTTCCACCTTTGCTGCATCATGCTTATGTCTTATGGCTATGTCACAATCAATATTACTCATCAATAAAATATGGAAAATATAGCTTTACTAATGTACTGAGCCACATAGTCAATGTTTACTGAGTAAAATAGTTCTGCAACCTAAAGTAGGTAATTATAGCAAGCTACCATAATTTATTTGTCAAAATTATGGCGTAAGGCAAGCGGGCTGTCTCGACCACGATATGAAACACCGCACAGATATTTCTCATCGGACAATCCTCCGTACACATAATTCATTACAAATAGCCAATTATTCTAATTAAAATACCTTATAAATGCTCCGAGCAGCGTAAATTATAGACAATTTTAAGCAAAATCGTTATTGGTGCTCATAATCCGCGGACATTTTGCATCGAATAAAATCGTTGGCTGACAAAAATTTCTCAGTGAGCGTAATCACGAAACTATGATTAAGCCAACTCTCAGTTCAACGAATCACGAAACGCATACACCAATCTCAGGGATACACGAGCCAGCATTAATATAAGGCATTTTGAAACGATGCTAGACCAAATTATTGACCGGCTAAAAAGCTGAAGAAGAATAATACACGTACACATTGACAGCCTTTGCATTCAGAATTGTTATGAAGACAAACTCCTTCTCCTTCGAAACAACCACCATCCCATTCAAACCAGAGAAGTTCTATTCAACAAAAAAAAAATCACCAAGATACCAATTCCCACAAAGCTGGTGTTGGTATCACCCATAATTTGCACCCATAATTTTTTTAAGACGCACATTTCTACGGGATTCGGTGAATGAAATCACATTTGGCGATGATCTGAGCGTAATTTTGTCCCGCTAATATTATTACTTCCATACAAATCGTAATCCCGGTAATGCAGCATGTAGTACATCATATTGTGAAATGAATTGTCTACGCTATTTTCGGCAGCAACATGTCGACAATTCCGAAGTACACGTAGACGCACAACGCTGACATCTGATACAAATTTGTTTAATTCTTTCATCATGTCTTCCAGAATTTTTTATTTTTTCTGACACGCTGGTAAGCGGATTTTAATTTTTTTGATTGTATCTTGTACGACTGACGAAGTTTTGAAAGCATCTCCTTTCTAATTCGTAACGTTTTCGTTTGAGAACTTTCTGACGAACCGGCTACTTCTTGTGGATCATGCTGAGAAGTAGATTTTGGAAGATTTTTAGAACAGCATGGTTCATTTACTTATAATTAACGTTATATTTGTTAATTAATAAAAATTAAATCAGCTAATAAGTTTGTACCTTACCATGTCTGTTTCTAAAGATATTGTTGATGAAAAAAATTGCTTTGTGTGTCGTCAGTTTCAGGGTGTCCAAGTGATGCTTCAATATTATCAGGGTGTCCAGAACTACTTGATGGAGTTTTCTTAGCAATTGGACGCACTTTTTTACTAGTTTGACTAATTGAAGATATCCTTCGTTTAATTTTTCTCTGAAAGCCACCAGAACAATGTTGGATTATAGAAAATTTTTCCATTTTGTTTGAATTATATAAAATGATTAAATATTTATTTATTTATTTATTTATATTTATTTTACCAACAGTATTAAATTTACATCTGGTATTTTTAAAATTAGGTTTATTTATATAAATCAAATTTGAATAAAAAAAGCTTTTAGAATTCTTTTAAATTCATCTCTGGACAAATTAAAATCGAACACGGTAGATACATTATTAAATACACGGCTAGAATTACAAACCGGGTCCGACATTCCAAAATTAGACCCATGGAAGTGCAGATTAATCACTAAGCCTCGGTGTCTGAGTGATCTCACTGGGGCACGTATTGAAAACAAGGATAGTAGTTGTGAACAATCAATTCGGCCCATTATAACGTCGCGCACAAACATTGCGGAAGAAATTTGTCTTCGAACGAACAATGGTTCAATATTCAATATCAAACAACGGCCTAGATACGGCGGAAGCACATACTTAAGAGCGTTTACCTCTCGAGGAAGTCGCCTTAAGGCAAACAGCATAAATCGCCTCTGGATTGATTCTATACGGTTAGAGGAATTGATATAGTACGGATTCCAGACAATTGACGCATACTCCAAGTGCGATCGAACAAATGAAGCAAAGAGGACTTTTAGAGTATATGGATCATGAAAGTCTTTAGAGAAACGGATTAAAAACCCTACATTGAATTAGCCTTATTAATACATCTGTCAATATGGTCCTTAAACGATAAATCTCGTGAAAACAAAACCCCTAAATCTAGAAAAGAATGAACTCGCTCTATCATAACGCCATTTAAGAATAAACTATTATCATGTCCATTACGTCCATAACGTCTTCTAGAAAAGTTCATAACTTTACATTTCGAAACGATCAGGCAAAGCTTATTCAAGCTACAACAGTCGCAGAAAACGTTTAATTCCGGTTGTAGATTTAGCAGATCGCGATCATTTCTAATCTTACAAAAGACTTTTACATCATCAGCGTAAATCAGAAACTTACAATGTTTGAAGCACCGCTTTACATCATCTATGAATGCAATAAATAATAGAGGTCCAATGTGGCTTCCTTGTGGGACGCCAGACAAAACATTGATGTCTCTAGATAAAATATTATTTAAAAAAACTTTTTGAGTTCTGTTCGTCAAATATGAAAAAATCCACTTTAAAGGAAGGGCATCACACTTGATGAGCTGTCCCAGTTTCTTTACCAATAAAACATGATCAATTTTATCAAAAGCTTTGCTAAAATCAGTAAACACTACCTCAACACCATCACCACCTTCTAATGCTAGCGTCAAAAAATTTGTAAACAAAGCAAGATTTGTCACAGTTGACCGTCCGGGGTAAAACCCATGCTGGTTTACTGAGATGGAATTTTTAATTAAGAAAAAGATGCGGTCCTTGACCATCGATTCAAATAATTTAGGAATAGCCGATAAGATAGAAATACCGCGGTAATTTTCGATATCCGTTCTCCGTCCACTCTTGAAAATTGGTTTAATGAAACAGGATTTCCAAATTGAAGGGAAAACCCCACTTTTCAAACTCAAATTGAAGATGTTCGTCAGCGGCTGAACTAAGACAAAAGCACACTTTTTCAACACAAGCGGGTGAATTTTGTCCGGGCCACAACACATATTCACATTTACATTCAAAAGAGCGTGCAGAACGTCATCGGTAGTAAATTGAAATTGAATGTTTGGATTATTATTAAAAACAAGTTCGTCATTCCCTCTCGAAGACGGGACATACACATTTTCAAAAAATGCTGCAAATATGTCAGTGATAATTTGTGGATCACTAGCCGTCAAAGAGAGCGCTAAATATTTCATAATTTACGGCGGATGGGTTTAATTTATATTTTTTATGAGCTTTAGATTTCCGATTTTTTAATCCTGAGAGGCGACTATTAAACCATGGCTCGCGCATCGACGAAACTACAGGTGAACGGGGAATAAATTGTTCAATTGCCAAGTTCATTATTTTATAAAACTGATCAATATAAGCGTCTAAACTACCCGTTATATATTGATCCCAATTAATACTGTCCAGAAACTCATTTAAAGCATTATAATTTCCCTTATTAAAATTGAAAGAGTCACTAGAATTAAAATTTACGTTAACATTAACACAATTTTCAAATATTAATTGGATATGTAGTGGTATGTGAAAAATACTTGAAGAACCGCCGAGATCATTACAAGCAATGATTGTGCCATGTACTTCTACTGGAACGAACACCAGATCGAGGATATTGCTGCACTGGTTCTCGATGTTATTAATCTGTCTTAGCCCGAGTGAACAGATTGAGTCCATCACCAGATCTGAAGTTAGATCACCATTGAATGGCAGAAGTTCATCATCTACAGTAAGCCATTTTATTTTCGGTAAGTTAAGATCTCCCAAAATCATCACACAATCAAAATCAGGAGCTGCAGCTGCTAGTTGGTTTGAGAAAAATAAAGATAGCTCACCATATATATTAACTGAGGATCCGTATGGTATGTAAACAGCAACTATCCATTGAAAGCAAGTTTAACAGCCGAAATCTCCAACTCGTTACTCCCAAGGTCAATAATATCCGCACGTATATCTTTCGTGACCGCTAGCAGAACTCCGCCACCTCTCGCAGTCGATTCAAGATCCGTATAACGATCGCGTCTGAAAACATAGTAGTCTGGAGGGAAGTACTCTGCAGAATTGTGCGAGCTTGTCAGCCATGTTTCCGTGATGCAGATGACATCATATTCATTTTCCAACACTGATAGGTATATTTCACGCGATTTTGATCGTATTCCGCTAGCGTTGTGATAATAAATAGACAATGTGTTGGTTTCATCTGAGAGTGGCAGTGTCAGTTGAGCGATAGGTGCAGACAGCGGCATCGGATTTGAAGAAGGTATAAAATCAGTTGAGGTCGCAGTAGATATTGTTACAACGTCGTTAGAGTTGAGCGTGGGACTAAAAAATTATTATTCATTGATTTCCGACGTGAATTTAAAAATTCTTCAATCAACACTCCAGAAGGCCACGCCGATGAATCCAGCATTTGGTTAAATTTGCTTACAGGAATACCGATTTTAAATGACACATAATCACGCTCAACATTACGTCGAATGCAATATAATACAGGTTTCTCGACTTCAAATTTGTTTTTGATATACATCATAAGATCATCATCAGTAACGTCCTTGCATAATCGAGAAATAAAAATCCATCGTAGCGGTTCAACGGTACGCAAAGTAGAGTTCAAGTCACCACTACCAATACAAATTTTTTTAGGCGAGTCCATATTATCGTCTAACGATTTAGCAGTTGAATCCGTTGTTATTCACACTACTCTTTGATCTTGTAAGTATTGGTGTAGCAAATTCCATATCAGTTTGTGTTGTTTTTTTTTTTAATTTTACAGGCGACGACTGTTGAGATGGTGTTGGTTTTAACAAACTTTCCACGTTATTACTAATAACGGCTGATGTTTTATTTAGCAATGACAAGGACGCTGATATAGCATTGATCGAATTACTCATATGATCGTTCGTTTCCTTGAGAATTTTATAAACATCGATACATACAAACACCACATCGCCATGAAAAATTTGGAATTATCGAAATGGCATCAAACACAGGTTTTGTAACTCCGGCGCATCCGAAATGAATAAGTTTATTACATTCACCAGCACAAGTAAAAAAGTTTTCAGACACTTTGGCACTACATTCACAGCACGCAGACATTATTATTCAATTTAGAAAAAAAAAATATTTAATAAAATCACAGTTATGTATTTATATCACAGATATTGATAGATTTTATGAATTTATGATTTTTAGCCGTTTCACAGTTATTAGAAAAATAGTTAATTTAACTGAAAACTAAATAACAAATTTATTAAAATTAAATCACAAAATGTAGATAAATTATTTAACCATTTATATATATTAAATTTTTAATTTTACGAGCAAATTGTACACGTGTACAACTTTTTATGGCCCGAATTGGAAGATATGGATGTGGACGATATGTGGTTTCAACAGGACGGTGCCACTTGCCACACAGCTAACGAAACAATGGCTCTTTTGCGCGACAAATTCAATGGCCGTGTTATCTCACGTGGTGGCAATGTCAATTGGCCGCCAAGATCAGGTGATTTGACACCGTTGGACTTCTTTCTTTGGGGTTATTTGAAAGAAAAGGTGTACGTCGATAAGCCAGCAATAATTCAAGAGCTAACGGATGAGATAATTCGGCACATTAACAGCATAGAACCTCAATTATTGCCTATGCAATTATGCCTCAATTATGCCATCGGGTGGAGGTGTGCCGCCGAAGTCGCGGCGGCCATTTGGCCAATATTTTGTTGCATACATAATTGAACCATACCATATTATCATAATAAAAAGAATTGACAATAATTTCCTAAATAATTTGTATTTTATTCAAAATCAACATCGGCCTTTAAAATTTAACCACCCTGTATATATAAGATTTTCCAAAAGGAATGACAGGATTTTTAAGGAACGTTTTGGCCATTTGTAATATGTCATGATTTGTCATTTTTTTGTTTCATTGTATTCAGTAGTACTTACAATTTCATCATGGTGAGATATACGCAAGAACAACGTTTACAAATTATTCACAGTTATTATCAAAATAATCGTTCTCAATTGCAACTTTTCGTGCGCTTTTGCCATTTTATAGTCGTAATAATTGTCCAAGTGTGCTCGCTATTCGTCGAATTGTTGAAAATTTTCAGAGTACATTTTCTTTACATAATGTTGAAGTGCCAATAAGACAAAGATTCGCTCGATGTAATGCAAATATTGCTGCCGTTCAGGCAAGTGTTGCTAAAGACCGCAATTTGTCGATTCCAAGACGTTCTCAAGAATTGGGACTGTCTCAAACCCCAACCTGGCGGATTTTGAGAAAGGATTTGGGTTTGCATCCATATAAAATTGTTCTCACTCCAGAACTGAAGCCAATGGACCACCGTAAACGTCGTGAATTTTCTGATTTTGCCTTGGAACAACTTAAAAGCGATTAAGATTTTTTTAAGAAAATCATCTTCTCCGTTGAGGCTTACATTCATCTGAGTGGTGCGGTAAATAAACAAAACTGTCGATTCTGGTGCGAAGAAAATTCACAAATTATTCATGAAAAACCATTACATTCACCTAAATTGACAGTTTAGTGTGGTTTTTGGTCTGGTGGAATCAACGGTCCGTATTTTTTTCAAAACGAAACTGATAACACCGTTATTGTCAATGGAGATTGGTATAGATCGATGATAACCAATTTTTTATGGCCGAAATTGGAAGAAGTTGATCTTGACAACATTTGGTTCCAACAAGACGGGGCTACGTGCCACACAGTAAGTGCGACAATTGAATTATTGCGAGAAAAGTTGGGAGGTTCGATTATTTCAAGAAATTGTGATATTGAATGGCCTCCAAGAAGTTGTGATTTAACACCATTAGACTATTTTTTGTGGGGTTATTTGAAGTCATTGGTCTTTAGCAATAAACCAAACTATCTTCAAGCTTTACAAGTCAATATTGAACGTGATATTCATGACATACGACTTGATTTAGTGGAAAAAGTGCTCGAAAATTCGGTTCATCGAATTCTTTCGAATTTTCGAATTTTGTCTCAAATCGATTCATAGAATATTTTATATTTGAAATATTTTAAAAAACCCTAAAGATTATGAATAACTCAGCTCGGGTTTATGACCGCGGCTTTTTAAATTTAGTTTCGTTGTTCCGTTTTTTGCTTGAATACGCCAACCACATGACCACACAGTTTTATATAATGAAATCGATTGAAGTGAAATTAATCTCAATATTTATATTTTAACCAAATTGAACCAAATTGATTAATTAATTTATTATATGAAATTAACACTATTCCGATTTGCTTTTAACAATTTCATTCTCAAGCAAAAACTAAATAAGCGTTCTCCATGTAATAAATAAATATTTTTGAATGTAGTTATTACGTGACTTATTTCAATTAAACGTTGTTCGTGCTTTTATAAATAAAATTTTTTCATGTACAGTCATACACCATATTAGTTTTGTATACGAATAAAATGTTAGGGAAATTCAAATAAACACGGTTTGCTGCTCTATTCAACTTGGTTCGGTAAATGTGTATACAAATTTCCTTCGAAAAAAATTAATATGGAATTTAACTTATAAATAATGTCACTTAAAATTATTAAATTTTAAATGTTTGTTATGGTGTTGTGAAGAAATATTGGATTTAATCTGATTTATCGAACATGCTGTACTGAGAAAGCAAATCGATTTAGCAAATTTAAATTGAATTATTTATTATACCACACATAAAGATATTTAACCTTATGATAGTTTAACGTCGAATACTCAGTGCGCTAAACCTGCACCGACCAAATTAGCCCGCCTCAACGAAACTTGTACTATAATTTGTTACACATTTATTACAATAAATCCCGATTTTATTACAGTTACCGTTTTCGGTGAACGAGTGGTCGGTTTAGCTTACAATTAAACCTTGGAACAAAATTTATTACAAATTAATTACATTGAATAAGTAAGTCCAAGACCACCCCTATAACTCGCCTAAGGGTAAATTTCACCCCAGAACGATTATATATTTCAAAAACATCAATTTAACCAACTTTAATAATAAAAAATTAGACCAGACTGCCACAAGATTTTAGGAAAATGTTGCAAGAAGTCATATCGAAAGTAGGTTAGCCTTATCCAGGTTTGTAATAAATTATTTTTGTGTCAGGATGCGCGGAATTGACTCAAAACCGTATAGGCTGCAAATAAATAATTTAAGGGGTCGAGTTGACCACCTATAATAATTTATTACACCACACCGCCACCAGTTATTGAGTCAATTGTTACTCCTTTGACATTGCGGTGGCCAAATCAACCTTATTCAGTTGTGTAATAAATTATTTTTGTGTCGGGATACGCGGAATTGGCCCCAATGGTAGAGGCTTCAAATAGGTAATTCATGGGTCGATTTTACCACCTTTAATAATTTATTACACCAGACCACTACAAAGTATTGAGTCAAATGTTACTCCTTAAACATTGTGGTGGGTAGGTCTTCCTTATCCAGAAGTGTAATAAAATACTAAAGGTGGTAAAATCCATCTTTAAATTACCTATTTCAAGTCTCTACCGTTGGGAGCCAATTCCGCGTATCCTGACACAAAAATAATTTATTACACCAGACTGCCACCAGATATTGAGACAAATGTTACTCCTTGGATATTGTGGTGGGCAGGTCAACCTTGTTCAGTTATGTAATAAATTGTTTTTTGTCAGGATACGCGGAATTTGCTCCCAACTGTAAAGGTTTCAATTAGATTATTTAAAGGTCAATTTTACCACCTTTAATAATTTATTACACCAGGCCGCCACCAGATATTGAGTAAAATGTTACTCCTTGGACATTGTGTTGGGTAGGTCGACCTTATCCAGTAATGTAATAAAATATTAAAGGTGTTAAATTTGGCCTTTAAATTACCTATTTGAAGCCTCTATCGTTGGGAGTCAATTCCGCGCATCCTGACACAAAAGTAATTTATTACACAACTGGATAAGGTTGGCCTGTCCACTACAATATCCAAGGAGTAACATTTGACTCAATATCTGGTGGCGGTCTGGTTTAATAAATTATTATAGGTGGTAAAATCAACCCTTGAATTACCTATTTGAAACCTTTACAGTTGGGAGCCAATTCCGCGCATCCTGACACAAAAATAATTTATTACAAACCTGGATAAGGCTAACCTACTTTCGACAAGACTTCATGCAACATTTTTCCCAAAATCTGGTGGCAGTCTGGTCTAATTTTTTTTATTAAAGTTGGTTAAATTGATGTTTTTGAAATATATAATCGTTCTGGAGTAAAATTTACCGTTGGACAAGTTATAGGGGTGGTCTTGAACTTACTTATTTAATGTAATTAATTTGTAATAAATTCTGTTCCAAGAATCATCCCGATATCATAGCTACATCAAAAGTTACAATTTTGACGGTTCAGGTTTAATTGTAAGCTAAACCGACACTCGTTCCCCGAAAACGGTAACTGTAATAAAATCGGGATTTGTTGTAATAAATTGTAATAAATGTGTAACAAATTATAGACAGGTTTCGTTGAGGCGGGCTAATTTGGTCGGTGCACGTTTAGAGCACACGAATACCCTTAATTCCAAGTAGCCGTGATAATTTTTTTCGAACACAGGCAGTTAATCATAAATATGTATTGTAAAAATTATAAATTTATAGTGGTGTCAGAAATACCAATTGTAACTAACCAACCAAAAAAGTGAGAACCATTTATTTGGAATGTTTTTTTTGGCAGATGACAATATTAAACTTATTAAATAATTAGTAAGACTCGCGCCATTAAACAACGAAATTTATACTATTTACTTTTAAAGCTAAATGAACTAATTTATTTTGATATGAATTTCACTCATTGCAAATAATAAAAAAAAAATGGAGTGAGAAATATACTCATATGTTAAGCAGACACACGGAAAAAAAAACTCTTTAACACGAAGAAAATAGTAAATGATATAAGAAAAATAAGCTCTTCATTTTCAGCTTAGAATCTTATTTCACAACATATACTTTAATATTCTTGATTTAAGGTTTAATTTATACGTTAAAACAAACTTTAAACGTTTGTTAGAAGAAATTGGATATACAAAATGAAGAAAATATGGTTTCTATTCAGCACAATGTCTTTGTTTTTACTGATAATAAAGTTCTTCAGTTAAGAATTATTATATCATTTAAAGAAATGACCCTTAAAACGTTTGCACAACTATTGTATAGTTAAAAATTAATATTGAGCCATTTTCGGGTGATTATCAACAGTGGGCATCATTTCACGACCTATCCAAAACAACGGTACATAACAACAATTGCAATAGTAGTGTCCATACGCTGTAAATGCTCAAAGGCTTTCTTAAGGGTGAAGCAGCGACATTAATCAAGCATTTTTCCATTACCGAGTCCAATTATGCAGAAGCATGGATTTAATTATGGAATCGGTAAAACAAAATGACACCCATAGTAACAACGCTAGTGAAAACCTTTGTGGAACAGAAACCTTGTACACGTAGCAACCGAAATGATTTACGTCGAATTAGTGAAACTTCGGATGAAGTAATTCGTGGATTGCGGGTGCTGGAACCACAACCCGAAACGAGAGATCCGTGGCTCGTCCCAATAATATTGTCGAAAATTGACGAGGAATTGTAGGCGAATGAGTCAGTGGATAAGGACTTTCCTCCAGCGGAAAATCTATGCGACGCCCTGGAAATATGTGATTCCACAAGTACACGGGTGCCAACAAGATCTTCCATAAAATCATTCGTATCAGCTAAATTTAATCCGACGTTCGAGTGTGTGGTTTGTAAGCAACCACATCCCATATTTCGATGCCCAGAGTTTAAAAACATGAATACGGTTGCGAGATCCAAAATGGTTTCAGAAAATAATTTATGTGGTAATTGTCTAAAACAAGGACACACTAGTACGAAGTGTTTTTCTAAAACGTCATGTCTAATCTGCCAAGCGACATCACACCTTACTACCCTAACGTCAGAATGAAACTCACGATTCCAGCCAAAGATCCACAAGCTATCATATTTCAATTGATCAGTGATCTTGCGAACGACATACACAAAAAAATTGCTGTGCGAAGAGCGAAGGCAAATCAAGTCAAACTACAAAGTCCACTATTGAATCAACACAAGCGAATAATAACCAGGTTAATACACAAGTACTTCACACAAACTACTCCTTGATAAACACGGTACAATCAACAGCAGTTAACTACATCAAATCACGTACCGGTGAACTCCAGTTGCATCGAGCATTGCTATATTCGGGCTCACAAACTTCTTTCGTTATCGAATCTTGCGCGCAAAGCCTAGGTCTAAAGCGAAGTAACGCTTCATATCTATTTACGGTCTAGCATCTACACCGGCTGGAAAACGACGTGAAAAATCAGTATGACCTTATATTCAAGAACAGACCGAAATCATCAACTCTTTGTCATGGCTCATATGATCAACAATATCACCAATCTGTTACCAACTGAACTAGTAATACTCAACAAATCACCTATGAGTTTAGAATTAACAAATCCCGAATATTGTACTCCACATAAAATCGACCTACTTCTCGGAGCCGATATATTTTTCGAGATTCTCAAAGGTCTGAAAGGCACATAATTGGCGGATTACCAATAGTGCAGTCTTCCAAGTTCGGCTGGTTAGTAGCGAGATCATCAAACAACCGGTTGCGATATCTCACCAGTTTACACGTCAGCTCTGATCCTTTAATTTAAATCACTAACGAAGATCTACACCAAGATTTGAAAAAATTCTGGGAAGTAGAAGAACTTTCATCTTACATCAATCCAGCCAGCAGCATCCATGAATGTGAAGTCTTTTATGACGAAATGGGCAATTCATCGTAAAACTTCCGTTTGAAAAACAAACCCCTCCATTAGGCAGTTCTTATAAAGCAGCACGTGATCCACTACTCACAATGGAAAGAAGATTTGCGAGAGCACCAGAGTTTTTGAATCGTACCGACAATTCATGAATGAGTATATTACCATGGGACATATGAGGTATTTACCACTAGAACAAATTCCAAAGCAAGATGACAAAAAATATTATTTACTGCAGCATGAAGTTGTCAAGCCCAGCAGTAGCACGACAAAATTAAGGTCGTATTTGACGCTTCATCGATATACCTACCACGAGACTGTCTCTTAATAACGTGTTGCAAATTGGCCCAAATATATAACGTTACCTGACTACAATTATCCTAAATTTTCGACATGTAATCGCGCTAGTAGCAGACATAGAAAAAATGTACCGCCAGATACTTGTCAACCACAACGATGCCAATTTTCAGTTAATACTGTGGCGCGAAAATTCGATGCAACAAATCAAATCATACAAACTAAACACAGTGATTTATGGAATTGAAGAAATCTACAGAAGTGGCTGCTGAACGTTACCCAACAGCATCACAAATCATTTAGTATGACTTCTACGTTGATGATTTTCGCAAAACGAAGTTCAAGATATACCAAAGTTGATTGAATACGATGCAACTATAAAGACTCTTGGTATTACATGGAATGCAAAACTCGACACCTTTTCGTTCAAGGTTCAGAAAGGAATTGAAGACACAAATTGGACCAAAAGTAAGATCTTGTCGACGACAGCCAAATTATATGATCCTCTGGGGTGGCTTACACCTACTATAATTATTTTTAAAATGTTGTTGCAGAAGTTATGGCTACTGAAGGTGGAGTGGGATGCTAAACTACTAAATATTATCGAAGATACGTGGAAGGCACTTAATCATTCATTATCAGAATTGGAACCAGTTCAAATTCCTCGGCGTCTAACATAATTATCACATACAACACAATATCAACTATACATGCATTTTGTGATGCCTCCAAAGCTGCCTATGGGTGCGTCGTATATTTGCGAGCTAAAAACGAGTCCGGCAAAACTACCGTAAACATTGTAGATTATGCTGGGCCGATTAATATCAAACGAAGTAAACACAACACATCTCCGACAGAAAAGGCGTACGTAGCAGTTTTCGTTTTTTCAGCAGTAGATGCCGTGCATTTGGAAGTAGTGAGCAGCCTTGACACCGATCTTTCCTCGCAACACTCAAGCGTTTCATTACACAACGGGGTAGTCCTTAGCAAATTTGGTGTGACAAGGGGTCAAATTTCATTGGAGTCTACAGAGAATTAAAACAAATTAAGCAGTTGATAATAGATCAGTCAAGCAATCCACTAATATCTGAATTTTTCTTGCAGAAAGGCATTCAATTTCAATTTAATCCACCATACGCTCCTCATTTTAGCGGACTGTGGGAATTTTCTGTAAAATCCTTCAAATACCACCTAAAGAGGGTCTCAAACATAAATCGGACATTTGAAGAAATGACGACGTTAATAGTCCGAATCGAGTCACTTCTGAAGTTAAATGTTTTAACTCCAGCTCATTTTTTGGTTTGAGAAGCGCTGATCATCATTCCAGAACCAATGTTAGACGAAGTAATGCAAAACAAATTATCCAGATGGCAGAATATCGAAACAGCGAATTCAAGGATTTTGGAAACGATGGAATCAAGACTATCTCACGGCATTACAACAACGTTTCAAATGGAAATCCGAATCCGAGCAACTAGAAGTAAATGACATTGTTCTCAAACGAGAGGACAACATGTATCCAAGTCAATGGATACTTGGCAGAGTAATAGCGACCCATCCAGGAAGTAACGGCATCACTCAAGTAGTAAGTTTAAACGCATCCAAAAGCAAGTCAAACGGCCAGTCCACAAGCTGATAAAATTACCTATTAAGAATTAAAATTTATTAAGGTGTAGAAGTATGTTGGTGAGAATGTATGGCACTTTGAACTACTTAAATTTTATTATTAAATTAAGACAAATTTTGTCTGGTATTTGCGGTACAAGGTTCCACCAAAATATTCTCTGCAAACCTGCAACATAACAAACAAATAGTGTGGCGGGGCACTGTTGCTAAATATTTGTAAAATTCTAGAACCTTTTTGGTTTTGAGAAATTCTTGCAGAATCTGGAAAATAAAAATGTTTCTATAACAATTAGTTAGATTTTTACTTAATCTGGGTAATATTTCCCACAAAAGCTGACGATGAAAATTTTCCTGTTACTGTGGAAGATCCCGAGAATAATTGGCTTTTGATCCAATCAGATAAGTTGGAAGTTCCTGACACGGTCGAACAGTTGGGAAATGGATATGGATTAGTCGTGAATACCCCTGAAATTAATTATACAACTAAGGGTTAAGTTGTATATAGCTGCGTTTTTGTGAAAGATAATCGGATCGAGTTGACGATAGCTTTGTTCAAGTTGATCCAACGCTAAGTTGGTTGACGAATAAGTCAGACCAAAAAGTCTTCTAAGCATAACAAAAAAAAATCTATCAAAAAAGTTCTTTAGTTTTCTTATAATTTTGCTGTTTTGTATAGATCTATACAGTTCCGTATAATACAATTACATATTGAAGACTATTTGATCTAACTTATTCGACTTAAAAAAAGTAAATGGTTATTTTAAATTGGATCAACTTAAAAAATTCTATAACGAACTCAACCAGATTAATTTTCAGAAAAACGCAGCTAACGTAGAGTTAATTTTACATTTTCCATACGCCATTGTTAAATTCTAAACCTTAATTGAGATTTTGTCCTTAATTGATTTTTGTCTGGAAACATCTGATCAAGGTCTAAAAGGCTTATCGCTTGAAGGTCCGAAATTTTGTGCAAACCACAGTCTTTACAAAAAAAAATTTAATAATTACTGAGTTAGCATAATGTACATAAATCAAAATTTAATACTAACTGATTTTTATCCTGTTAGCGCCAAATCCCGCACTCAAACATGTTGGATTTTAACTGGCTCGTCACAATTGCAGCGGTGCTTGATATTTCTTGCGACACAATAAACTCTAAAACAACACTATCTTGAAAAAAAAACATTTTAGATTTATTTCATGGCTTCAACAACGTAACCCCTTTCAGAATCGAGCTAATGATCTTGCCAGTTTATCAACTGGACTTGTTGCTGATTCCAACATCACCTGTGATAGTGCATAGTTTGATAAAGGTGAAATGCTGCTGAATAATACATTGGGTGAGAGTTTTGAGGACGTCATTTACGCAAGAAAACACAAAATTATTCCAATTGCAGCTCAGATTCAGGGAATAAAAACAAATAACGAAACTTTCGTTACAAACTCGTTGTAGTTATTTCATCGAATTGTTTGTGTCATCGAAAGTCCGAAAGAATTGCTGTCTAATTTTAAATATGAATTGGCTTCAGCTCCACCTTCCCTTTTCAACGACGGTCTCCTACGAAAGGGAACAAAATCGAGCATCAAAACTATATTTAAAAGAGCTGACATTGGTAAGGTAACTTTCCAATAAATTACAAATATGTTGTAGATGGAGGACATCTGATTCTACAAATTTATGGTGATTATGTTTTTAAACATTATGGTAAAAACACAACGGTAGTGTTTGATGGTTATTTGGACTAAACCACCACGAAAGGAGAAGAACTAAAGAGAAGAACCATTGCCAAAATTTTAGCAAACGTCGAAGTAGAGAGCAATATGACGTGCACAATTTCTTAAAGCAAATTTCTCGCAAACACCCATTATTAATCGAAATTCATCGGCAACCTGAAGCAACACATACATTGTTTGAACCTACCAACACATCAGGCGGTAGATGGCACAGATACCTCTATCGCAAATATAGCTTTGAAAATCGTAGGGATCAGGTCGTGGTTGCTGCAGAGGACTCGGCCATCCTCATGCTGCTTGTGTTTTTATGTTCACCAGCCCGCTAAACAATTTGGTTTCTTTGCCTCAAATCAAAGACTGTGTATGATATAACAGCAGAGAGGGCACAGCTGTCTTCATTAAGCGACCTGCTTCGTGCTTTAACGGGTGTGAGGTTGTACCTCAGCTGTGTACAGGAAAAGAAAACTAAACGAATTCAATCTTTTGAAGGCCAATGCAAAACTGAGGATTGACGTGCATGTGTTTTTGCAAACGAGTGCCACTAAGGGGAAGCGCGTTTAATATGTGAACTATATAACATCACCAAAGAAACTCCACTAGAAGAAGCAAGATATCTTGCTTACAACGGAGTGATTGGTAATCTACAGTTACATTGTCAACTCGAATTAGCCTGTCTCCCACCAACAAAAGCAGCTGAAGATCAGCATTCGTTTCGGGTATATCATCAAGTTCAAGCATGACTGGGAAATGCTTTACTACCAATAGATTGGGGATGATAATCTGTCAAAAGTAGTTGGCTATCCATTCCAACTGACCTGCCACCGGCACCGTTGATATATTGCAACTGTCATATGCAATGCACAACAAGATGCGAATATAAGCGGTCAGGAGTGTTGTGCTCAGCAATGTCTGTAACCTGCCAGGGTATATCATGCAACAACACTACAAGCGAAGAAGATCTCAATGATATTGAAATATATATTCAGCTACAATTTTAACTTTTAAATGCCCTTATAATTAATATTTAAATGGAAATAAAAAAAACTGATGTATGATACTAAGAATAAATAATAGTTTGAAGTAATAAAATATGCTGGTTTGACAAGCTGAGCCAATAAACTTTTGTGATTGATAACGGTGAAAATGTTGAACGTGTCGCGAGCGATCGAATAAATGAACAAGATCCCGTTGAAACTGGCACTGTTGAAGATGACAGTGCAGATACTAGTATATGGTATTATTCCCAAAATAAAAAAATCATCCGAAAGTGGAGCGTAAATCCTCCGATTATAACCAGAACTCGCGACTATTTACTATTTCGAGAAAGAGAAGGCGTGACGGTTGCAGCAGCAAAAAATCTAACCACTCTGTCACTAACTTTCTAAAATATCATCCCAGAAATATTAGTGAACATTATCGTTGCTGAGACAAACAGAAAAGCGCGGCAATTTTATATAATGAATGGCAAAACAATAAAAGTGGTTGGATGAAGTATGTATACCATCTTGACAAACATCAATTTCTCGAGCTGCGATGTCCCTTGTACGAGTGCAGCAATTGTTATGATTTTTGCGATTTGATAACTATCAAACTAGACAGAAGCGGCTAAAAGCCGATAGATTTGCAGCATTGCGAGATGTATGGAATATGTTCTTAGTAAATATTCGGGAACCTTATAAACCATCATCAAATTTAACCATTGATCAACAATTGGTTCTTACTCGAGGTAGATGTTCTTTTCGACAGTAAATTCCATCAAAACCAGGGAAGTATGACAATAAAATATTCTGGGTATGCGACTCAAAGCATTTGTACCTATTGAACGCAGAAGTGTATCTTGGTAGACAACCCAGCGAAGCGCGCTCATTTTATTACGTATTGAATTTAGTCCATCGGATGTCCGCGCCGTACGTCAACGAGGGTAGAACAATTACCATGAACAACTTTTTTTACTAGTTGTACTTTAGCGGAGCACCTGTTGCAGAAAAAAACTACACTAATTGGAACAATTAGACAAAATAAACCTGATCTTCTCAAAGATTTTACTAGTAAGGCGTAATTAAAGAAACGAGAACTGCATTTTTCAAAATTTTGTTTTGATAACAACCTACCACTTGTGAGTTTTTTTCCTAAACTAAATAAAACGTTTTGCTATTGCCAACTTTACACAACAGTAACGAAGTAGACCGAGAGTCTAATAAACCAAATATAATTTTGGATTATAACGCAACGAAGGGAGGGATAAACACTCTCGATAAATTGGTGAGAATCTATACATGTAAAAGAAAACCCACCGATGGCCAATGGTGCTATTTTTTATGTTATAGACCTCGCTGGTGTTGCAGCTTATATGTTTTGCATACAAGCGCAAACCCACAACTATATGAAACAAAGAAATCGCCAGAACGAAAATCGTTTAAAAAAAATTGGCTTTGCAACTGGTACAGGCCAATGTTTTGGAGCATATCTCCAACCCTCGCAAGCTTAAAAAAGTGTAATGTCAGCAATAAACCTCATACGAGGTAAAAAGTAATACGAGCTAGAGAAGAACGACCAAGATGTTATTTGTGCTCCCGATCATCTGATGTGAAAACCAAAACAAGATGCCATGTGTGATCAGCCATCTTGTTCAAACCACACAAAAATTATATGCATAGAATGCATCAAAACCGAGGAAACTGTTTCAGATGAAGATGAAGTGATTTCAGATGATGCATGTGATTAAAACTTATAGTTACTACTCATAATAATTAAAAAACAATTTTCATCGATTTTTTTTTTAAATATGGATGGGTCAAATATTTTTTTTAAATGCAATAAAACAAAAAGTTCTCAATATTTTTTCATGTTTTTTCATTGTAAAGAACAATCCTTCCGATTAATTATGGAGGATACTATTTCATTCATATGACTGCCTCGGCTGGCCTTGACGTACCCCATACGATTGGTCCAATTCTTGAGCACATTTTCGACGGTATCCGACATTATGTTGCTGGTATATCGGCGTAACACTTATCTTCGACGGCACTCCAAACATAATAGTCCTACGGTGTCAAATCACAGCTCCGGGGCGGACAAATAACATCAGCATTTCGGCTAATAATTCGATAATCGAAGGCAGAGCACAAATCAAAGATCAATTGAAACGTGTGCTGTGTGACACGGAGCGCCGTCTTTTTGAAACAAAATGTTGCCCATGTCCTCCTCTTCAAGTGCCGAGAACAAAAAATCGTTTATCATGGCGTGGGAGCGCTCACCATTGACAGTAACGTCGACTCCTTGCTCATTTTCAAAGAAAACTGGCCCGATTGATGCCACCGGGCCAAAATTCGCACCAAACAGTCACTCTTTGAGGATGCATCAGCTTCTCTATGATCACGTGCGGGTTGTTCGTGCCTCAAATGCAATAATTCTGCTTATTTACATAGCCGCCAAGGACTAGAGAAATGCGCCGTCGCAATGTTGTTCGTGAAATGTTCAAATTTTGAGCACCATAACGAGTTAACGTTCCCGGTGACTCACGCTGCTTGGTTCGTGTTGGTTTATTAATTAACAGGCCTATTTCTTTAACTTTATTCACAAAATAACTCACATATGGAGCTCTCGGCGCTTCGTTTCTTCTGACAACCGCACACAATTTTCGCATGCATTCTGCAACATTACCATGATTTTCGAAATATTTTTTCAACCGTTTTCGTCCAGCGGAAGGATAAAACAAACTTTCTGTCAAATCAGAAGTGGCATAATCCTTACCATACTCAAAATAACCGATAGTTCAAAAACAAAGTTAGATGGTCCACCCTGTACATATGGCTTAAATTTTGAAAGTTTTTATTTATTTTAATAATCTGTTTTGTTATAAAAATATAAATAATGTATTTAATAAGAAACTAAACCATTTTTATTTACATTTCCTTTAAAATTACAATAAGGTATTTGTGGAGTCAGATTGACCCCTATACACAGATAACGTACTATACGCTATACATAGAGTGAAGGTTAATACAATTAAATTGTTTCGTAAACGGTATATCGCACAATCCTGTAAACTAGCTCAAACGACGACAAATTCAATCTCGCATAATGTTGTGGAATATTGTTTTTTTGCAAAGTTCTGCTAACTGTTCTATTTTTACAGTTAAACTCCAACAATTTACTTGCTTTTAACGTTTAGCACAAATTTGACCAATTAAACGGCCACAAATTATTGTTAATTAATGAAAAATAATGTTGGTTAATTAGTTATTCCAACCCTGATTGCAGCGTAGGCTCAACCTTTAGAGGTGGTGATTTTTTTCTAAAATACTGTCTTCAAGTAGTGCTACGACCCTGTAAGATTTCGTGTCTATTGGAATTGTTTACCACTTTTTGCACAAAATTCGTTCACTATTGTAGCAACTCCCAAAACACTTTTTTTTTTTTTTTTTTTTTATTGGTAACTATGCGATCTGTTTTGGGGCTCAAGGCTCACCCTGCTCTTCCGCGGTTATGCTTTTAACGTCCTTACTTTACGCCTTGCGGCCAACTCGAGGACGTACGGCTATAGGACCGATTTTAAGACCATCTGCACATTGCAAGCTCCATGCCAGCCTATACCAGCATGGAAGATGGGTCGGCCCATGAGTTTTGCACACCGACAGGGGGTCATAGATGTGTTACATTTCACCACAGATCGAAATCTGTTGATGAAATTTCACTTTGCATCCTGCCCCTATCGGGATTCGAACCCGGTACCTCCCGATCCAAACGCCAAAGCTTTAACCACTGTGCCATTTGGTCGGTCCCAAAACACTTTAAATTATAAAGTTTGGAAAAGTAAAATATTCAGTTAATTACTTGCTGTAGCAGATTCCAGGAGTCTCAAAGACGAAACAAAGTGTAGAGATAATGATTGACACTTGCCTTGTCTTGAATGTCTTTAATAATGTAGTTTATACTGACTTAGTGAGTGAAGTTGTTAAGTTCGTGTTTTTTATAAATTATACAGTTTTATTATGTGTTATAAAATTTATGCAAAATCTTGAGAATTCTCAAATAAAATATTATGTAAATGAGTTAAATTTCTATGTTGAAACTAAAGGTTTATAAAATCTAGTAAAATCGTAAAAATTGCGTAGATCATCGTATAAGGCCGAAAATTAAAAAAATCAAATTAAATTATTATATCACCATATTTGCATGTCGCTTGTGTCACTGTTTCCTATTAGCTGAGATTAGTTTTATACAATAAATATTTTTATGAAGACATCTCTTTAGTTGTCTTAACATAAAATTTATTTAAGGCACCTGCAATATTTTGTAACTAATTAATTATTAGTTGCCACAGGTGTTCGTTTCATTTACTGCAACATTTATCATGCCAACTAATTTATCCCGTACCTGCTCAATCTATTTCGCAAATTCGGTTACCTTAAGCATTTTCTCAGGGCACTGACAAACACAGAGAGATTTAAAAAAACCTGTTTTGACTTCTAAGAAGAAAATGCACCCAAACCTATTTTTGAACGATGATACGTTTCAACTGTAAAGCCGTGTAAAACACTGTGCAAAAACGACATTGAGTACATATAGAAAGATAGGCGCATTCGAAAATGATTGTGAAATACATACCAAAAATGTACACTGTTAAATTCAAAAATATTCCAATTGGATTTGTTTTGTAGTGAAATTGAAACACATAGATAATCTTTAACATTTATACTAGAGAAGTCCCTGAATCCCTAATAGTGTCGCTGTAAAGATCAAATAATTTTCTAACAATTGTAGATAAACACGAGAAAATTGTGATATAATTCACTAAAGTTTTTTCAATTCTAAAGAAGGTTTTTTAGACAATGTTTCTACTTTTATATCTCCGAATCTAGAGATGTTCACGGGGTCTCACCTATATGGCTGAATAGCTAAGTCAAAACCTCACGTGTGTGGTGAATAAGGTTGAGATATGATGATTTGTAAATTGTCCAGCGTATTTTAAACAATAGTGGTTTTTGATTTATATCTAAATATTTTCAAATTTTTCTGTTGCCGCTCCTTGAGATGTTTATAATTTTTTTAATGTATTTTGGGATAGCATAGATAAAATTCTAACATTGCAATAAACATGGTTATTTTATGAAAATATTTACTGTGCCATATACGACTTAGAAGTTTCATGAATTTGAATAAATTTTCAAATTTTATTTCACCGATCCTAGAGATGTTCACGGGGTCTCACCTACATGGTCAGATAGATCAGTCAAACCCCTATGTGGGTAATGAACGGGATCTAATTATGATGATTTTTAACTAGTCCAGAGACATTTTTACGTTTCCGGTTATATCGCCCATCCCAGAAATGTTCACGGGTTCTCTTTCATATATTCGAATAGGTCAGACAATTTTCTATCAATATTGTGAAAATGGAACACGAATGATGATTTTCATATGCTGTTTAAGTTAGCGGACATTTCTCAGCGGAAAATAAGAGTTTTCGTTACTCGCCGCAAGTGGCAGCTCAATCACAATAGAGAATTTATTTTGTTATATAATTAGAAATTTCTTATTCATTTTGTATCTCTTTTTTCAAAACATCCCAGCGGAATAAAATATTAAAAATGATCCTTAAAATGACAAATTGATTGATCTCCGAAGTAAAGGAACACGGTAAATTAAATCTTGAAATTTAACAATATTCCGTCTTTCACGATGAAATTTGGATAAAAGTATTGATCAGGGGTCAAAACCTTAGGACAAAATTCTAGGATCTGTTCATGTTGGACTGAACTAGGCCATCTCATTACCAATACTTTTGAAAATTTAAATTTTTTTAATAGTTTATTTTTAGTTTTTGGCCAATATCTCAAAAACTTCCACTAGTACCCAATACTTTCGATTGTTTTCTAATAGCTCAGGTCATACTGAGACTACCAGGAAAATTGGTGGATTAGAATTTTCACTAATACTTTTTGATTTTCTGCGGCTCTATCAGTTATTTCTAGTTTTTGGCCAATATCTCAAAAACTTCCACTAGTAAAAAATCCTTTCGGTTGTTTTTCTAATAGCTTAGGTCATACTGAGACTACCTGGAAAATTTGGGGAAAAATGATGGATTAGAATTTTCACTATAATTTTTCGGGTTTCTGCGGCCATATAAGTTATTTTTAGTTTGTGGGCACGTAAAAATGTCTCTGGACTAGTTAAAAATCATCATAATTAGATCCCGTTTACTACCCACATAGGGGTTTGACTGATCGGTCTGACCATGTAGGTGAGACCCCGTGAACATCTCTAGGATCGGTGAAATAAAATTTGAAAATTTATTGAAATTCATGAAACTTCTAAGTCACATATGGCCCAGTAAATATCATCACAATTGAACCCTGTTCGGAACTATCGATAGTCGAAACTTTGAACTATCTAAATGTATAAACGTGACCTTGTGAACATCCATAGGATTTTTGTTATTTGATTGTTTTCACAATAAATCGGGTTCGTAGCTTATTTGGGAATGTCAATTGGATAAAAATCATATTGGAGAAAATACCAAAATTTCCAATTGAGAATAAAATTGCAAACGAAGAAGTTGTAAATTATGGAAAACACGATGAAAATCATCATTCGTGTCCCATTTTCACAATATTGATAGAAAATTGTCTGACCTATTCGAATATATGAAAGAGAACCCGTGAACATTTCTGGGATGGGCGATATAACCGTAAACGTAAAAATGTCTCTGGACTAGTTAAAAATCATCATAATTAGATACCGTTCATTACCCACATAGGGGTTTGACTTTAGCGAAAAAACTTTAGTGAATTATATCACAATTTTCTCGTGTTTATCTGAAATTGTTAGAAAATTATTTGATCTTTACAGCGACACTATTAGGGATTCAGGGACTTCTCTAGTATAAATGTTAAAGATTATCTAAAAGTGTTTCAATTTCACTACAAAACAAATCCAATTGGAATATTTTTGAATTTAACAGTGTACATTTTTGGTATTATTTTTGGTATGTATTTCACAATCATGTGTAAAAACAGGTTTGGAGCGAGAACGTATTTTGGTAGTGAATTTGAACAAAGCGAAAATGTTAATTTGCTTATTAAAATTTCTAAACTCCTAATATGAATCATAAATTTTATTCAAAATGCATTTTGTGTAATATTCGAGATGCTTCTGATTATTATTGTTCGTATATAAATGTGAATATGTAGCTCGTATGGTATGAACGTATTTAAAATTTCTGTGGAAGACAATTCGAAATTAGAAAAAAGCTTTTCACTATTGCTTGTTTATTCCATATTATTACTTATGATTCTAAGTAAAGTGTATACATTAATATTTGTATGGCAATAGACATCAACAGTATCTAAAAAATATAAAGCTTTTCCAAATGTATATTTTTAATGTGATGAATTACATGACGAAAATATAAAAGCTCATAAAAATTTATGTCTACGTTACTTATACATAGCTACTGTTGATGTATATAAATATTCCAGTTTTTATTGTTATACATTTTCTATTGTTGTTATGTAGCTATGCTGTACTGTATGGTATATATGAAAAACTATTATTTAGTTATAAAATAAAATTTAAACACAAATAAAATCTAAGTAATAAATTTTCATTTTATTTTGCTCTCCCCGTTACATTTTATTGGTTGTATAAATCCTTGTATGTGCGGGGCTCTATGTACTCGTAAATGGGGAACTAGAATAGTGTAAAAAACGTAAACATTGAATTGATTTGCTAATAAAATATTGAAGAAAATTTCTGAACAACTAATAAATCATAGTTCCAATTTTTATTAATATTGTTACTATTACAATTTATTCTGATTGTTTTGTGCATTTTTAGTAGCCAGTCGAGGTTATGTGGTATTTGTTGAATAATTCAAATTACAATTTAAAGTTGGATCATAATTTGTCAAATAGTTTGGAAGAACAAATATGGAGTAGATAACTAATAGAGAAATCAATATTTTTAAAATTGACGTATACAAATAAAATTGGTGAGTACGGCTAGAACAGTGTAATAATTTTAACAATTTAGTTGAAATTGTTCTAAGTTTAATAAAACGGAGCCTTATATACAATAGCAGTGTTGCTTTGGTAAAGCTAAGCGGTTTTTCTTTACTTTCTCAAAGCAACAGCTTTTGACTTCAGAGCTTTTCGATGCATTTTAATATCTCTGTGTTGGTAATAAAACATTAAACTGTCAAATCTTGATCTTTAGGTGTATTGTTAATTTATTAGTTTTAATAATATAATGATATAATTATAATAAATACATATATTAAATATACATATTTATTAAAATATTAAAATCCTACACCAAATTCATAATGTCAACAGAAGCGGAAAAGCCGCAAGTTTTTTATTTTACTGATAGTTTCAAGATTGTAAATATTTTTATTATTGGATTAATTTCATTCCATTTTATTAGGTATACCAGACGAGGATGGAATCGCGTTGAAGCTCGCACATTGCTGGTATGCGCAATAAAAAGGAAAAATGAGTTTAGCCACATTGCTAAAAAAAAATATGTACACAAACATTTAGTGGAGAACATGATTAGTTCTGGAGTAAGAAGGAATATATATACAGGGTTTTTCAATAAAAAGCACTTCAGCTTTTTTTTTTTGAATAAAACACAAACTGTTCGACTTTTGAACTAACTTTTTTTTTTATTGGCCCAATGACGCCGCCGGCATGTAATCCGCACCAAACAGTGACTTTTCGGGATGCAACGCTTTTGCTTGTTGACAAATCCATTTAGCCAAAAGTGAGCCTCATCAGCTCAAGATGATTTTTCGGTGAAAATCTGCATCATTTTCGATTTGCTCTTGAGCCCAATTCACGAATCGGCGTCGCTTCAAATGGTCAAACGGCTTTAGTTGTTGTGTCAGCTTGATCTTATACGGCTGTAGGCCAAGATCTTTACGTAAAATTCGCCACAATGATGTCACAGAAAGGCCCAATTGTTGCGAACGTCGTGTGAACGACACATTCGCGTCTTCTTGAACTGAAGCCCTGGCGGCTGCGATGTTTTCAACACTTCGAGCACTTCTTGCCCTCGAGGGCACCGGAACATTATGTAGCGAAAACGTGGACTCAAATTTTGCCACTATACAGTCGATTGTCGAACGGGCTGGCTTGTTAAATGGACCGTAAAATGGCCGTAATCGAACGATTACTTTGATAAAAAATTTGCACGATTTGCAATCGCTATTCACGTGTGTAGCGTTCCTTGATGAAATGTATACTAATGAAGTTTCCAAATGAGAAAAGATTAATAAAAAATTTGGCGTCGTTCGCCGTCCCTATCGGAAAAAAGTTGAAGCGCACCTGTTGAAACACTCTATATATATATATATATATATATATATATATATATATATATATATATATATATATATATATATATATATATATATATATATATATATATATATATATATATATATATATATATATATATATATATATATATATATATATATATATATATATATATATATATATATATATATATATATATATATATATATATATATATATATATATATATATATATATATATATATATATATATATATATATATATATATACCGGGTGTTTCTTTTAAACTGAGACGATCAAATATCTCGAAAAATAGCCACTCTACGGAAAAAATGTCCATAATCAAAATTTAATCATACCGCGGGGGAAATACATTAGTGCAAAAAAATAGTCCCCCGCCCCCCGCTTTGTAGGTGGGGCGGAGGTAACTTTTAAACTAAGATAGGAAGCCATATTTTTTATTGCAGATACGGATTCTACGACTAAAAGTACGTATGATTTGAATGAAATATTTTGTTCAGTTCATGATAGATGGCGTTGTAATCGACGAAATTCAATTTTTTCAATTTCTCCTTCTTAGAACACACGCATTCGATTCTGCAATACGTTTGAAATAAAAAACATCACGTTTTCATTGGAAATACTCGAAATTCGTCATCAAAACAATTTATTCAGTTTTTAAATCACATTTAACGTTTGTGTTATTTCTTATCTTCATGTTTTTCGTAATTGCAAAATAAACGATAAAATACTTTAGAATGGAGCGTTTAACTGTGTCAGAGAAAATTGAAATGGTTCTGGTTTATGGAGAAGCTGGCAGAAATCTTGAAAATGCTGTTGCTATATACGCTCAACGTTTTCCGGATAGGATTCGTTCACGTGCTTCATTTGGCCGTACTATCAAACAATTTATTACTGATGGAAATGTTCAACCGAAAAAGAGGACCCGTATAGCAACAGTCACTGGAGAAAATAATGAAATTGCTGTATTGGCAGCAGTGGCTCATAATCCTCATGTTAGTACACGAGAAATAGTTCGCGATTCCGGATTGTCCCTCACCAGTGTTTGGAGAATTTTAAATCGGCACAAGTATCATCCATATCATGTGTCTTTACACCAAGATCTTTTACATACCATGGAACGGTTAATCGACACAACATGCATTATTGGAGGGTTACAAATCCGCACTGGCTTCGTCAAGTTCAACATCAGCGTCCTTGTACTGTCAACGTGTGGTGTGGAATAATTGGCAACAAACTCATAGGCCCCCACATTATTGAAGGCAACTTGAATGGTCAAATGTACCGAAACATTTTGGAAAATGAACTGCCAATATTACTTGAAAATTTGAGCTTAGAAGTGAGACGGAACATGTGGTTTCAACATGATCGTTGTCCTGCACACTATTGGATGGTGGCACGTGAAATACTTGATCGTGATTTCAATGGTCGCTGGATTGGTAGATCTGGTCCGGTAAATTGGCTTGCCAGATCACCAGATCTTGCCTTCGCCAGATTTCTTTTTGTGGGGCTATCTAAAAGACAAAGTTTACAAACAAGAACCAACAACACGTGAGAACATGATTGAGCGAATCAGAAATGCGTGTGCTGAAATTCAACCAGACACACTTCTCAGTTGTGTACAATCATTTGAAATGCGTATTAATAAGTGCATTGAAGTCGCAGGCCATCATTTTGAACACTTATTTTAAGCTAAAATAATTTAATTCACCTGCCATTTACATTAATAAATTGTTTTGATGACGAATTTCGAGTATTTCCAATGAAAACGTGATGTTTTATTTCAAACGTATTGCAGAATCGAATGCGTATGTTCTAAGAAGGAGAAATTGAAAAAATTGAATTTCGTCGATTACAACGCCATCTATCATGAACTGAACAAAATATTTCATTCAAATCATACGTACTTTTAGTCGTAGAATCCGTATCTGCAATAAAAAATATGGCTTCCTATCTTAGTTTAAAAGTTACCCCCGCCCCATCTACAAAGCGGGGGGCGGGGGACTATTTTTTTACACTAATGTATTTCTCCCGCGGTATGATTAAATTTTGATTATGGACATTTTTTCCGTAGAGTGGTTGTTTTTCGAGATATTTGATCGTCTCAGTTTAAAAGAAACACCCGTTATATATATATATATATATATATATATATATATATATATATATATATATATATATATATATATATATATATATATATATATATATATATATATATATATATATATATATATATATATATATATATATATATATATATATATATATATATATATATATATATATATATATAGAGTGTTTCAACAGGTGCGCTTCAACTTTATACGGTTTTACATCAAGATCTTTGCGTAAAATCTTCCATGTCGTCGAATAACACAAACCCAATTGCTGCGAACGGCGACGAATCGACATTTCACGGTCTTCAGCAACACTCTCAGAAACAGACGCAATATTCTCTTCTGTACGCACTGTACGCATTCGTGTGGTTGGTTTAATGTCCAATAAAGTAAACTGAGTGCGAAACTTGGTCACAATCGCATTAATTGTTTGCTCACTTGGTCGATTATGTAGACCATAAATCGGACGTAAATCGCGAAACACTTTTCGAACCGAACACTGATTTTTGTAATATAATTCAATTATTTGCAAGCGTTGCTCGTTAGTAAGTCTATTCATTATGAAATGTCAAAGCATACTGAGCATCTTTCTCTTTGACACCTTGTCTGAAATCCCGCGTGATCTGTCAAATACTAATGCATGAAAATCCTAACCACAAAAAAATCACCCTTTATATATATATATATATATATATATATATATATATATATATATATATATATATATATATATATATATATATATATATATATATATATATATATATATATATATGTATATATATATATACCTCATTGGTAATCTTCTGGAGTTTGCTCGTTGCATCAGCGACATTACTTCCAATGGCCATGATTTCTGTGTCATCTGCAAAGGTGGCTATGTTTCCTTCATCTGTTGTTGGAATATCGCTTGTATATAATAAATACAGGATTGGTCCTAAGACACTTCCTGAATCCAAAATGATGTGGGGGAATTAGTTATCGGTCCTCAATTATTGGTTTAAGTTTATTAGTAATAATTTTTCAAAGGGTTTTGACGTAATTGGCAGCAATGAAATTGGCCTGTATTCCTTTATCGTTAGGCGGTTTATCAGGATTTTCTATCACGATTACTTCCGCTACTTTTCATTGCCACGGAACATATTTTAAACGAAATCTTCCATTGATTAGGCGTGTAATAGCTTACGGAATCTTTTACCTGGTAGAGCCATGATTATTTGGCAAGTAATTAAGTCATATCCTGGGGCTTTTTTAACATTCATGTTGTTTTTCACTTCTTCTGAAGTCGCCACCAATATAAAGTAGCAATTCATCAGCATAAAGATGAAATCGATCATTTAGAATATGCGATGGAAGATCAATTATGTAAATAGAAAAGAGTAAAGGGCCCAATATAGAGCCCTAAGGCACATCAGTGATTACCGGACACATATCAGAAACATCAGCATCATGCTTAACGAATTGTTTACGATTGCTCAAATAAGAAAGAAGTAAACGAATGCAGAACCCGAAAATTTATAATATACAGGGTGGCAGACACGAAGTGTTACCAAAACAAAACGCCACAGAATTTTTATTTTTCGATGAATTTTGTTGAATCAAAGTAAAAAATGTTCACAAATATTAAAATTTTCGAATTGCATTAGCAGTTTTTGATTTGGCCACCCTTCGCCCGCGATTATGGCCTTCAAACGGCCGACTAAGCTATTGTATTTTGGCCCATTCCCAGGCGAAGCGCTTGCGTGAGGTGATCGACACTTTGGTATTTTTTTGTCCCAAACTTGCTCTTCAAAATACCCCAAACCGAGAAATCTAGCTTATTTGCATCCAGTGAATTTGGTGGCCATTGGGCTGTGTAAATGTACCTCGGAACGTTGTTTCTCAGCCAATCTTGATTAACGCGCGCTTTATGACTCGGCGCCGAGTCCTGTTAAAATGCTCAGGCTCTGCGGCCGACATTTTTTTGTGCCCAATGCTTCAACGCTCCCTCCAACATATTATCCCGATAAATTTGAGCATTTATCTTGATGCCTCGGGCCAAAAAAACGAGCGGTGAACGGCTTTTGGCCGTTACGGCGGTCCAGAACATCACCTTGGGCGGCGCTTGGTTTCGAGTGGCAATCTGTTGATTCAAATTGTCAGTAGAACGGTGGCCAAGTAAAACTCGGTCGTTTTGCTTGTTCACATATTGCTCAATAACGAACGGTGACTCATCGGAGAAAACCAAATTCTGCATATCGCCACTTTCGTGCAAGCAACTCCTTTGCTCTTTCCACTCTAATTTTTTTACCAGCATCGGTGAGACCATGCACTTTATGGTATTTCAAGGCCTTTAGTCCAAAATGATCTTTCAATATGTGCTGCATCCGTTTTGGCATTCACCTTCCGAATGATATCGGGCGATGTTGCAGTGCGTTTCGGTCCAACACCATGGCGTTTCGCGATGCTGCCAGTATCGTTATAACGATTTATGGTGCGATACACAAACATTTTATTCACATGTAGATGTTTTAACTGGTTAACAATCTGCGGCTGTGGTTTTCCAGCCAAATATAGAGCAATCACACTATTACGCTTGAATTTCATTGCGGATAATTTTTTTCTGAATATTTCCCACTAAAATGCTTTTGTACGCCTATAACCAATCGAATGAGCTGTCATTAGAGTAAATTTGAGCGCTCGGTCATCACTGGTTTGACAGCAATGACAGTATGAAATTGGTAACACTTCGTGTCAGTCTCCCGATATATAACCACTCGTTATTCCATTTTTTTAAATAACTGATTTAGGATAGGAAATTAATGCCAAAAATATAAATCAAAATATGTATGTGATTCGTCATGAAAAACCTGTTTCAGAATTCAAATATTTTGAGAAAAACCCGCATTTTTCAAAATTGCTTAGTTCCATAACAATATAACCACAGTAGTCTTTGATATAATATTTGTCTCGATAAGTTTAATACATATTTCAATTTTATTCGGTCTGACAAATAGTCCATTGCAAAATAAAAATATTGCTACGTGGAAAATACTTATCGGCCGATTTAAAAGATTATATTACTTACGGCACAAGAAAATCCGGAGGACCCAAAAAAATATTACTTACCGACAAATACGAGGGCTGGTTAAAGCCACCAGTAATTCCACGAAAACTTTAAAGCGCCTGGAAAGCGATTTCCAGTACAATGTGTCTCAAAATACGAATCGTCGAGCTTTAAGAGGTGTTGGGTACCTGAATTACCATAAAAACGAAACAGGTCCCAAAATTATTGCCAAGGCACAATTTTGCACGACGTGAATTTGTTAAGGCAAATATAAGACAGGCCTAACGATTATTAATCACTATGTGATTTTTTCCGATTAAAACAAATAAATCTGAATCGCCAGAGGGTATTCAATTCTATTGAAGGGATCTTAGAAAGCAGCCAATGTACTTCTCAAAGCAAAATTTTGGTTGGTGGTGGAAGTATAATGGTACGGGGTTATCTTTCTGCAGGTACGCTCACTTTAGCCTTTCCATCAACTAGAATGGATCGGTGGACATTGGCGTCTTAGAAAACCACGTCCAACCTTTTCTGTATATTCAAGAGGAGCAAAATGGGATTTTCTCCACAAACCTTTGTTTATGGAGAATTACACACCAATTTCAAATTATCCTGCTTGTTCTCGAGACCTTAATCCCATAGAAACTCATTGAAGTTTATTAGTGGGAAAGGCTTACGAGATTAACATACACTTTCATTCGGCCAATGAGTTGAAATTATTAATTCATTGATTGATAGTATGCCTAACAGGATTTTGGCGTTAGTCAAAAACAGAGAGGACCGACGCCATTTTAATTTTTATTTATTTTATTGAACTGGTTTTACAGTTCTGGCACTTAATAAATTTTTAATATATGCATTTTTTGTACGAGGATAAATCGAAGTGCATGTTTTCATTTTTATTTAAGTGTATTTCGTGACCATCCTCCATTTTCAATACTTAAGATTTTTTCAGGAAATTCCAACAATTTTTGGGGAATTTACCGTGAGTATTACCACTATAGAAGGTTTCTCGTATATTGCAAATATTTTAAAAATTATGACTATATATAATTCACGCAATATAGCATTTGCCAAAAACGTTTTGATAAAAAAAATATTTCACAAAATTTCGGCATTTCTACAAACCAGGTGGACGAAACTTCATACTTAAACCTTTAAAAATTAATTAAAAGATCCTTGCGGAAATAAATGAAAACTTGTTTATCACAAATTAATTTTCTTGGGACAAAAGGGCCTTTTCAATTTTTGCAATAATCTTGTAGAATTAAGAGATTCAAATAAACTTAAAAATTTAATGTTCAAACAACAACAATTTACCTTTTTTACGCAGCTCTGATTTATTTTCGACTAGTTGGTGGCCCTAAACTTTGAACTTGGGTGGTCTTGGTGGTCTTCTTCTATAACGGTGTAAACAACCACATTCGGAATGTTACATTATTATTATTCAATTTAGAAATGTCCAAGAAATGACGACTATTATTTATTGGAATAACACTACTCATTTAGACAGGCCTGAGTGTCTCTATTTATATATACAGGTGCTCTTTGTGTTCGAGGTCGGTTTTGTTTAGCCGCGATTTTGTATTGGATAAAATATGTTAGCCAGCATTTGGCAGTCATAGGAAATGGTCGGTAACAAATCATTTTAGAGCATCTAACTTGGCAACAACGTGTTGAAATTATTAAACCATTTTATATCTGGCAAATAATCATTATGAGCGGCGAAGCACATTTCAAACTGAAAACTGAAAGCACATTTCAAACCAAACGAGTGCATCGTTTTATCAATGACAATACATCGGCCATCTTATAGAAACTAGATAACCAACTAATAAGCTCATAAAAAAAATAAGTCGTTAATACGGCATCCGCCTGAATATTTGCTAGATACAATTTCTCTGTCCCCACACTCTAGTCTAGCAGTTGGTTGAACTGATCGTCATGGTCGTTTCAACATTTACTAACCACGGTGATCGAACTAAAGTTTTCCAATGCCTGGGATGTACCGACAATCAATCCAACACTACTTTTGAGTCTGTGAATAACAGAAATTTTACTAACTTCATTAGCAATAAAGGCCAATAATATTGCACCCATTAAAATACAGTCCAATATATGTTTTGCCAATCATTGTTGTTACTGTCAAAATAAACATGCCCGATAATAACACATTAAATACCGATGAGGAGTAGAAGTATAATTTAATTATATTACAATATTTGAACAAATTGTACTCCGTGTTCAGTAATCATATTTAGACATGTATTCCTCATATGTAAGTATTGTTGTTTGGAGCATACTAAAACTTTATACTCCAAAATTTGATTGACATTTGTGCTTGCTCGAAATGGTCTTGCCTCTGCAGAAGTTTAATGTCAAATTTGGGTGTATACGGTTTGCGCACAAGCAATACTATTTCGAGCGGAACTGTCGATTAGTATTTTTTTTTGTTTTGTATAAAAGTCGGATTTTTTTCCTTACTTGTATCGTAACCACCAGCGTAAATTCAATCAAATCAACCAAAAATAAAAATTATAAAAAATATAAAATTAATAAATTGAAGTTTTGGTGTAAAGTGGAAAACCAATTTTAAACAGTTTTAAGTGGTGATTGACGAACCAGCCAGTTCACAACCGTGCCTTATCCGGTACATTTTTTGGTCCTTCGAGCCGGATGGTCTGCACAAAAATTTCGTCCTTCAACCAAAGCGTGGGTCCACCATTTTGAAAATTCAGATTCCGTGAATAGTCGTACTCTTATATTTAAAATTGTCGTGTATTATACAAAAATTGTGGGATTGTGAGTTTATCGGTTTCAATGGAGGCTCTTAAAAGACGTCGGTCCGTTTTGAAAGGTCAAATGACCAAAATCGTAACCTTTGCGGATGCGATCGAAGCCTCCACCAAAATGGAGCAAATCAAAGCTCGGGTAGACAAAATTCACGAGTTGTGGTCCGAGTTTGTCAAAGTGGAAGATAAAATGTTTGAATTGGATTCGGATGCACCCTCGTTGTCAGAGGAATTCGACGACAACTATTACCACGCAGTCGCTCAACTCACCGCCGCACTTCGGCATTTTCACACTGCAACGGTTCCACTGAATATCTCGGGAACAGTTGGTGAGAACACGGGTCAATTTCATGCGGGGTCACACGAGACTAAACTACCGCGTATGAATGTACCAGTTTTCGATGGCAATTTCCAAAAATGGCAAAGCTTCTTCGATTTGTTCAATAGTGCGGTACATGAAAAGGTATCACTAACCGCAGCTCAAAAACTGCAGTATTTGAAGGGTCTGTTAAAGGGTGAACCACTAGGATTGATCAAACACCTCAATGTAACGGATGCGAATTACGTCGAGGCTTATCAAATATTAATCAAACGATACGATAAAAAAAGTTGACCATTAATCGCTATATTGAAACCTTTTTTAAACAACCTTCGATTACACGGGTGAACGCGTCGACGATACGACATCTGGCCGATACAGCGGAAGAAGTGATCCGAGGACTGAAAGCAATTGGTCCCCCAGGAGAAGTTCGAGACCCTTGGTTAATTTATATTATTGTCAGTAAACTAGACGATGATAGTCGACAGTTTTGGCAACACGAGTCAGCGAAAATCGAGTACCCTACCTTCCAAAACCTGATGGATTGTCTACAAATTCGAGCCGACACGTTAGAAGGCATTCGAGAAACAGTGAACAAGCCAATTGTCCGCATGCCGAGTCTACGAAATGCACATACCACGTTCACCACAAATTTAAATTGTCCGTTGTGTGACGTTGAGCATCTGTTGTACCAATGTTCTAAATTCCGAAATATGAACGTGCTGGAGAGGCGAAATTTTATAAACGAGAAAATGCGATGCTATAACTGTCTGAGTGATTCTCATACCGTTCGAACCTGCAAATCCAAACGGTCGTGCCAGATCTGTCGTAAACGTCATAACAGTTTGCTGCACGTGGCCAATCCGATAAATCCACAATCCGTACCACGACCACCAACCACACCGGTCGTTAATACAGTACAAATAACGCCTAACTCGTCAAATCCTGAATCAACATCAACACATGCTTCAATCGACAGAACACCGACCACGCAATTAAAGCCAATCAACACGAACACGTCTCCAATCAACATAATACCAGCTTCACACCTAATCTCAATTACCACCATGCAAACACCATCAATCAACACACATCATACCATACCGTTAAACCATAAATCGTCATCCAATCAACCAACCTTCCACTCGCTACTACCGACAGCGATGGTACACGTCACCGATGCACGTGGACTTATGCAACCATGCCGGATACTCCTCGATTCCGGCTCACAGGCGTCCTTCGTCACAGAAGCTTGTGTTAACCGTTTGGCCTTACCCCGATACAAGGCAAACATCACGATAAAGGGTGTTGGCTCATCGACCGCGGGATCCACCAAAAGCGCTACTAATTTAGAAATCTCACCACGATTTGGTATCGGACCAAAATTAATGATTAATGCGCTAATCCTTCCAACCATAACAGCCACACTACCATCCACAAACGTGAACCCGGAATTATGGGACCGCGTGAAGAACCTGCAGTTAGCAGATCCCAAGTTTCACGAATCTGGAGTCATTGACATCTTAATCGGCGCTGAGCATTTTTTCGAGGTATTGATCGAGGGTAAGATCCCAGGAGATCAGGGACAACCAGTAGCCCAAAACACCATTTTCGGATGGATAGTAGCAGGAACGACCAGTACTAAACCGACCAACTGTTTAGCACAATTGACCGTGTGTGCAGAACCAGAGCTTGATCAGCTTTTACGAAATTTCTGGGAAATCGAAGAAGTTCCGGCTACCAAACATCTGACAGCTGAGGAAGCATCATGTGAAACGCATTTCGCAGAGACATTCCAACGAACAGCAAAGGGGCGGTTTATTGTAAAATTACCATTCAAGAGGGACATCAAACCGATAGGAGATACGAGAGATCGAGCCATTAAACGATTATTTGCGGTTGAAGCCAAACTAACCAGAAACCCAGAACTTAAACGAGAATATACGGATTTTATGCGCGAATATTCAAGGCTAGGTCACATGGAACGTATTGATCCCAACGAATCATCTCACAAATCAATACCCTCATATTACATGCCGCATCATGCAGTTGTGAAGCAATCCAGTACCACTACGAAGGTCAGGGTAGTATTCGATGCGTCGGCGAAATCTACGACAAATGTGTCGCTAAACGACAACCTAATGGTAGGGCCTACCGTCCAAGACAGCTTGTTCGCGATTCTCGTTCGTTTTCGGAAGCATGTTATCGTATTCACCAGCGACATTGAAAAGATGTACCGCCAGATATTGATCGACAGGGAAGACGCGGACTACCAACGAATCGTGTGGCGAGCATCTCTAGACACACCAATCGAGGATTACCGGCTGTTGACCGTAACCTATGGTACAGCCTCAGCACCGTACTTGGCCACTAAAACTTTAACCACAATAGCCGATACCAATTCTACCACGTTTCCGAGAGCGTCGAAAGTAATCAGACAAGACATATACATCGACGATTTAATGTCAGGGGCCAATAACGAGACCGAAGCTGCAGCACTCCAAGCTCAGATTATTCAATTATTACAGGACGCAGGATTTCATTTACGAAAATGGACCTCAAATAGCCCATTAGTGCTTCAAAATGTACCTCAGATTAGCCAAGAAGTCTCACCAATCGAAATTTCCGAGGGATCGCGGTCAATTAAATTGCTAGGCCTGGAATGGCGTCCAACGACTGACTCGTTTCACTTTAAAGTTTTGTCCACTGGAGTAATGGCAAAGACGAAGCGCGAGTTACTATCTGAGGCGTCTAAAATTTTTGACCCGCTGGGATGGTTGTCACCATCCATAATTATGTTTAAAATTTTATTTCAATCTTTGTGGCTACTAGATTTGCATTGGGACGATCCATTGCCAACCAGTATTTCGAAGAAATGGCACGAGCTTCGGCAAGAATTAAACCATATAGATGCAATTTCAATTCCACGATGGTTAAGTACTGCGAGTGAACCGTTCGAATTACACGGATTTTCTGATTCCTCCGAGTTCGCTTATGCAGCTGTAATATATAGTAGAACCAAAGCCGAAGATGGGACCTTCCGGACCAATATCGTTTGTGCAAAAACTCGAGTAGCACCAATTAAGCACCTTTCGATTCCACGTTTGGAACTGTGCGCTGCCTTACTGCTAACAAGGCTGATGAAAACAGTGATCGAGTCATTGCAAGTCGAAAATATTGAGGTCTTCTACTGGACCGATTCAACAAATGTATTGTGGTGGTTATCCTCTCTTCCAAGATGTTGGAAAAGCTATGTAGCAAATCGAACGGCAGAAATCCTAGAATCCACTTCACGAGTCAATTGGCGCTATGTACCGACCACCGAAAACCCGGCTGATTGCGCCTCGCGCGGCATTCTACCATCTAAGCTACAAAACTTCGGCCTGTGGTGGAAAGGACCCGAGTGGTTGCAGCGAGATCAAGAATTTTGGCCGAATCAGGAAAAGTTATGTCAACCAAATCACCGCACCAACGAAGAACGGCCAATAACGACGCAGGGCCTAAGTACCATTACAACCAACAACCTCCTGGAAAACTTAGCACCGAGATATTCAACATTCACCAAGCTCGTACGAATCATTGCGCGATTGTATCAGTTTCTCAATAATATTCGAAAGGCTAGAGAAAAGGAACCCAAATCGACGATATTATCGGTCAACGAATATGAGCGATCGACCAATGTTATTCTCAAGTGGGTACAGCAGAATGGTTTGGCTACGGAATTGTCCTGCATTAAAAACCAGAAATCGTTACCAAAGAATAGTAAATTACTGGCCTTGAATCCATTTATAGATGAGCATGGAATTTTACGAGTTGGTAGTCGCATTAAGCATGCAAACATCGAGTATAGCGCACGGTTTCCGACCATACTACTCGCGAACCACATTATTACCGATCTGATCATCAGTGACACCCATACCAAATATCTGCACGCAGCACAATCATTGATGGTGGCCACATTAAGGCAACGATATTGGATCCTCAATTGTAAAAATTTGGTTCGACAACACATTCATCGTTGTGTCCAATGTACGCGATACAAGCCTGAAAGACTGAATCAACTGATGGGAGATTTGCCACCTGCACGAGTGAATCTAAAATATGTCTTTAACCAAACGGGGGTTGATTACGCTGGGCCTATTACACTTCGGTCGATGGTAGGCCGGCGGTCCAAATTGCATAAAGGATACGTTGCCATTTTCGTATGTATGAGCAGCAAGGCCGTCCATATCGAGCTGGTCAGTGATTTATCCACCAGCGCCTTTTTGTCGGCGCTGAAACGATTCATGTCCAGGAGAGGACTATGCTCAGATATGTATAGTGACAATGGCACCAATTTTGTCGGTGCTAGAAACCAATTGCATGAAATCCATAACCTTAACCGATTAAAACAACATAATAATCTTATTTCAAACTTTTTATTAGATTACCAAACAAGATGGCACTTCTCACCACCATCTGGGCCCAATTTCGGCGGGCTATATGAGTCAGCGGTGAAGTCAATGAAGTACCATTTACGACGAGTCGTGGGTAATACCGTATTGAATTTTGAGGAAATGACGACACTATTGACGCAAATCGAAGGCATTTTAAATTCTCGTCCGCTCTGTTCGTTACCAGCGAGTGCAGACGATATCGATATGCTTACACCAGCTCATTTTATAATCGGGCACTCCATGGCGTTACCTCCCGATCAAGATCATACCACGACGAAACAAAATGTATTAACACGCTGGCAGCACATCCAATATATGATGCAGCATTTCTGGAAGCGTTTTCGACACGAATATTTAACCACGTTGCACAATCGTTCCAAGTGGCAACACAAACATACGAATTTAAAACCAGGTGACATAGTGTTGTTGCGTGATGATAATACACCGCCAGCCCAGTGGCCATTAGGCAAAATCCAACAAATACATCCGGGACAAGATGGACTAGTACGAGTAGCATCCATCCAGGCAAAGGCTGGAATATTCAAACGGCCCATAACCAAATTGGTGCTGCTACCAGTTTTTTGAACTTTCGGTTCAACGTCGGCGGTATGTTTGGAGCATACTAAAACTTTATACTCCAAAATTTGATTGACATTTGTGCTTGCTCGAAATGGTCTTGCCTCTGCAGAAGTTTAATGTCAAATTTGGGTGTATACGGTTTGCGCACAAGCAATACTATTTCGAGCGGAACTGTCGATTAGTATTTTTTTTTGTTTTGTATAAAAGTCGGATTTTTTTCCTTACTTGTATCGTAACCACCAGCGTAAATTCAATCAAATCAACCAAAAATAAAAATTATAAAAAATATAAAATTAATAAATTGAAGTTTTGGTGTAAAGTGGAAAACCAATTTTAAACAGTTTTAAGTGGTGATTGACGAACCAGCCAGTTCACAACCGTGCCTTATCCGGTACAATTGTGTTATTATCGGCGAGGTTTTTTTTGACAACAACAACATTGTTTGACAAAAACATAATTTTGACTATAATTAAATTACAATTCAATGTTAAACCCAATTTGAACAAATTTTAATCCGTGCTCAGTAATTATATATAGACATCATAAGTATTTATGGTGTTATTATCGGCCATGTTTATTTTGACAACAACAACAATGTTTGACAAAAACAAAATTTTGACTATGACTTAATTATATCTCAATATTAAACTCAGTTTAAATAAATTTAAATCCGAGTTCAGAAAATATCTATAGACGTTTACTCCTCATAAGTATTTACGGTGTTATTATCGGCCATGTTTATTTTGACAACAACAACAATGTTTGACAAAAACAAAATCTTAACGACTCAATTATATCACATAAATAAACCCAATTTGAACAAATTTTAATCCGTGCTCAGTAATTATATATAGACATCAGAAGTATTTATGGTGTTATTATCGGCCATGTTTATTTTGACAACAACAACAATGTTTGACAAAAACAAAATTTTGACTATGACTTAATTATATCTCAATATTAAACTCAGTTTAAACAAATTTAAATCCGAGTTCAGAAAATATCTATACACATTTACTCCTCATAAGTATTTATGGTGTTATTATCGGCCATGTTTATTTTGACAACAACAACAATGTCGACAAAAACAAAATCTTAACGACTCAATTATATCACAATTTTAAACCCAATTTGAACAAATTTCGATCCGTCCTCAGTAACTATATATAGTCATCTATTCCTCATGATAGATATGATATGGTATGATATGATATGATATGATATGATAGAGGCGTAAAGGCCAGCCATAACGGCGATTCTAGGCACTTTACCATAATCCTGAAATATCTACAATCAAATAACAAATTATATCTGAATGCGAATAATATTTCTACATCATGCGGGCCCAGGCCCTGCCTGCATCCTTAACAGATAATGTTTATTAGGAAAAGATGTTAGTCACAGAAACAACTAGGGCGAACCGCCACAAAGTCATTTTCTAACTACTTAAATCTATTTAAATGTTAGTCTCAATTATATTCACACTCTAGATTAGTTTTTGTTACTTTAATAATTTGGGTTAGTTGTGGTTGAGGTAAAAGGTACTAATATGCATCATATGTATTCGGCATCAATCATAATAGACTGGTTAGGTTATTTAATTCACATCTAAGGTCATCTTGTCATATACTGCTTGTAACCTTATTTTTCACTAACTTCTCATCCAACACCATCTAATCGAGGGACTTCAGGTTCCTAATATATAGACATCTAGTCCTCATAAGTATTTTTTGTATTATTATCGGCCATGTTTATTTTGACAACAACAACATTGTTTGACAAAAACATAATTTTGACTATGACTTAATTATATCTCAATATTAAACCCAGTTTAAACAAATTTAAATCCGAGTTCAGTAAATATCTATAGACATCTAGTCCTCATAAGTATTTAATGTTTATCATCGGCCGTGTTTTGACAATAACAACAATGGTGGACACAAATATAATTATGACTATGATTTAAATATTTGAAGATCTTTAATTACGAGTTCAGTAATTGACAGTATGAAAACTATAAAAATAAAAAATAAATTATTTTCGCCATATTGACTACTTTGTGTCTACTACTACTACAATCTTCATTGAACTTAGTTTACTGTACGCGATCATATTTAACAACCTTTTCTATCCCTCCATCTTGTTATGTGTTGTAGAGTGTATGTTATAGGCCCGGCAAATCCTGGATCCTTGTTTATTCTTTATCAGATGGCCTGTCAATCCTTTATTATAATTTTCAAGCAAATATTAATTTATTTTTTTATGTAATGCGACTTATATAGGCAAAACTTGTATAACAAATCTCTGTGCCATAGACAGTTGAAATTTATGGCACACAGATTTGTTTGTCTATACTTTTGACTAACTAATTTAATGGTCAGTTTACTTCTGTCGTTCGTAACCAAATAAATTAAAATAATCTCCACAATATTTGTAATCAGTATTTGACAAATCCGAACTAAGTTTTTACTTTAGAAATGAATGTCACGGTATGGATATGATATAAAGACATTAGTGACATCTATCAATAACGTGTGTGAACTAATCATCAATTTAGATAGTCATAAATGTAGACAAAATTAACAACGTCAAGCACGTTGTATTAAATCTCTAACACCGTTTGTTTGATAACAATTTTTTTTGACTAAATTACTGACTAAACTAATATAAAGTTAACTTTAGTCTAATTCGCATATTTAATTTGAAGTTTGTCAATTGCCGAAATGATTATTATCAAAGGTGTCTATTTACGTACGTTTTATGGATACAGTGATAACTAATCACTGTGTCAAATTACTAGTACAAACCAACGGCAGTTTAGTTTAATCAGTAATTTCCAAAGTGTTGTCGAAATAATCGGCGTAGACCAATTGCAAACCAATATTCGAATTGTACATATTGTAAACATAACGACTCTAAAAAACTCATCGCTAAGTCATCATGCATCACTCTGTATATGCAAACAGATTAACTGTTTCAACTTATGTACATATACACGCAAGACGACAAATACGAAACTAAGAAGAGCGATGGTAAATTTATTAAATACAAAAATATACCAAACCACACAGTCATTACAGGTGGCTTAAAAAAGTTTAAATTTAAAACAAAATTTAAATAACTAAACATTTCTAATACAATTTATAAATTTGCATCTTATGTAAATAATAAATTCAAATATTATAAATAACTCATCGTTATCTCCACAAGTAATCGATATTATCTACGAGTTGTCGACGAGTTGTTGACACGATCACGTTCAAATTAGTAGATAAGGCGTAAGCGTCCAACTCTGCTGGCTACCTTACCATAATTTTCCTATCAGCAAATTTCATCACGTACCATTAGTATTACAGAGCCCGTTAAACAACTAGTTTTGTATGCTGAATTAACCTGACAATAACTTTTGATTATTTAAACAACGAACTAATTATGTCTTCCATTTTATTGCACTAAATTTATCAACAAAAGCAGATATAATTTAATAATTGATCCACCTGAAATTTACCTAGCTCAACACACTCATTATTTTCTTATCACTATACAGCTGGTTAAATCAATTTTACGATTAAAATCATTTCCTTAGGGAATATATTTTATCAATTGATATAATACGAATGTATATGTACATTCGACTGTAAAAAGTTTAAATTATTTGTAAAATGTTTCTACCTCAATTAGAATCTGCAAGAATTACCTTAGGAAATGGATCCAACCGCAATTATTCATAATACTGCATCAAAAAAAATACGATAAATTTTTGAATATAAATGAAATTTTTTTTTTTTTGTGCAGCAGCCCTGGAGGGCATAAAATATTCTAATTTTTACTGAAATAAATTTTTTTTGTGCAATTAATAATTGACTTCAATTTATCAATATTGTCTGTATTTAAAAACATTATTCGAATGACCAAACTTCAAACTAACAAAACGTGACGTAATTAACCATTAAAGTAAAAAATATTCCCTGCCGTTGCGCCCATATAAACAAACAAATTTGTTACCCTATCAGCAAACCAATTTCAATTTTCCATTTCATTTTCAATAATTTCGAATCGATTATAAAATTAAAAAAAAAAGTTTTATTTTTGTGCTAACTGGCATATCGTATATAGGAATAGCTAGTGTTGTGCAGAAAATGAAAACACAAAAAAAAATTACAAGCTCCAAAAGAATAGAATCATAAATCATGCTAAAGCTTTTTTTGTGTGTGCGCTTTTTTTATTTATGCTTTGCTCTATTTTATAATATTGACGTCATCAATGAATTTATTAAACGACGATGCGGAAAAGTAGGAAGAAAAATAAACGGGAAAGCAATACGGCAGAAAAATATGTGAAAATTGTAAATTCAGTGAAAATATTTATTGGCTTTTACCTTTGAGGCTTTTTTTGGTGTAGCGTTTTACCTTTTTTTTAACTTAAGCTTTTCGAAAGCCAAATTTATTGATTTAATGTATGGAATGAGGAAATATTTGAAAAAAAAAATCATTCAAATCTTTAGTTTTTTGTATTCCATTTTTATTGATTTTGAAGTAATCTTAATTGATTGAGAATTCGAACGAGGATTATGCTGCACCTGAAGTTTAATTTATAAGGAACGATGTTTGTAGAGATTTAATTGATATAATTAGGATGCGTAGCGTAAATATTAGTTTTAGGAATGTTGTGTAGGAAAATGAGAATAAAAAGATGCTTGCAATCCTCATTATATGGTAGACTTCATAACAAGGAATTGAATCTACTTTTATTGCCTTTAACGCAGTGAAATACAGTATAGTAATCAGGAACGATTTTAACCTCAAGATGTTTTTTTCGTTTTTTGCAAATAAAGAAAGTATATCACTTTCGAGAAAACAGCTATAAACCAATCGATTCTAAATTAATTTTGAATCAATATATACACCCCAGATGGACTGATTATTCGGGATGAAATTTCATACTAAATTTTTTTTTAAATGTCCGTTTATAACGAACTACGGCCGAAATCTCTCCACCGGATGTGACCGCTTCCACAGGAACGTTTTCGTTTTTCCAATGAAAGCGACTACTTCAATAGGGTCATCGTTTTATATGCATTGTGGAAAGTAAATCATTCGATAAAAATTACTATGAACTAAACGATTCTTAATTTATTTTTAAACAATATCGACCCGGATCAGTTTTCCAAATTTTAATGGAAAATTACGATTTTTGGAGAAAAAAAATCGTTTTCAACAATAATTTGGCCCTTGTACGGCCCAATCCACAAATGATCGGCATGAGCATTTAGAAAAAAACTATTAAAACAAAAAGTTGCAAAATAGAAAGTGTATTGAAATAGTTTTCTCCAAATTTCTTCAGAAATGATGAGTTTTGACTAAAAAGGTTCCGTCTCACCAAAATTCTGGTCCTCTACAATCCAGGCGGATTTACTATTCGGTATAAAACTGCATACTAACATCTTAGATTAATTAGGAGATTCTTCCAAAAGTTAGTGAGGAACTGTGTACCGGAAGCCTCGATAGGATCTTTTTAATGTTTGCCTTGATGTTGAAAATATTAGCATTTACAAAAAACGACAAAGAATTAAAACATATACATTTAAAGGGACTCGTATAAAACTAGCATACTGTCTTCAAGAATTTTCAGTATATAAAGGAAACCTTGTCAGTTTATTGAGCTGCGTAAAAACAAAACTTGAGCTGCATGTGCAGGTCCCGCTGTTCAAATTTAGAATTTTGATTTTCACGCAGCTCGAGAAGACAAATAAACATTTATATTTGTTACCGGAAGTTCAAGAGGAATGCCTTTAATTTTCGATGGAAAACCCCGATTGAGAATCTAGAATGCAGTTACAATTGGTGGTAATGCACATATGTTTGGCCGAAGAATAGAAGCACAATTTGTTCATTTTGGCTATTCAGAGAAAAGCGTTAGATGCCTGTTAAATTTACGGCAGAGTTGAAACAACGATATGAGCCATCATACGTTAAAAGTTTTAGCATGTTAAAAGTAAGAAGCAATAGCGACCATTACGGAGGCCTAAAATCTCTCCATTGGATAGTTACGAAAACGGCTACATCAGGCTTACCGTAACTCCCCGGCAGATGTGTTAAACGGACTAACGGTGCAAGCATTTAGCATTTATTTTGAGAGCCACCACTAGAGGGAAAAATATCAATGAAGTATTTGCGTTTATTTAAGAGCCAGAGGTAGCCAGAGTCACTTTATTATCTGATTCAGCAAAATTAAAAGCATAATTTGGAAGAAAAATACTAATAACAGAGAGGACCAACGACAATTTTTATTAGCTGACGGAATAAAACATTTGCGTACCTGGTTTCCGATTATTAAATGCTAGACGTCCGGATACTAAATTAGGGATTGTAAACAGTCTCACGGTGCGTGAAAAGATCAACATACGCACCAGAAATTCAAATAAATGATTCAGTTAGACATTGATTGAGACGAGGAGAAAAAGATTTGTCCCATTTTATGAGCAAGATTCCAAAAAACTAATTTAAACTTGGTTTGATATATGGAAACCGCTGAATCAGAGCAAATGAAAAAATCAGTCTATCCTATAGCCAACATAACTGATGACTGTGCTAATGAAATAGACTTTACGACGGGATATTAAATGGTGGCTTATCGGGATAATCAGGTACTAAAATAGTGCAATTTAGAAGTTCCTTTTTAAATAAAGAGATGTGAGCAAAATGGATTAAAGGTTATATAGTTGAAGTCATGGACGAAATTCCACCGACGTGTGAGAAATTTCACTACCAAAACCTTGCCCCTCAGCCTAGGGTACTCAGAGGGCTTCGGCTGTCTCTGTGTACACCTAGGTAACACCAGGGTAGCCGCGTCCTCGTCGCGGGGGCGGGTACTGCTTCGACAGTAGCAAAGTGCTACCGGGGACCAAATGCCAGTGGTATAAATTGGCTAAAACAAACAATGAATACAACAAATACGGAATGTAATACCCCAGGTGGTACAGCAGCAGATATGCTGCCAAATCCACACTCTTCGGAGGCAGGCCCAACAGATTCTGGGGTGGGCCAATCATTGTTTAACCCATTTGGACGAAGTTCCAAATTATCAAGACCACCAAGATCTTCAACTGGAAATATATTTCAGTACGAGAAGGAAAATGCCGAACTCCGTGAACAACTAAGAGAAATAAAATAATTTACTACTAAATTGAAAGAATTTACAATTTTAAAGAATTAAAATGAAGAACTCAAAAAAGCAGTTGAAACACGTGCAGAACTTGGGACGACACCTAGCCCAACAGTCGATGATGGCATTAATTCATTCCATACGGATGAAGAAGAATTAGAAAGAGAAACAAATTGGATGTTGAACCGGAATAAAAGACCAAGTAAGAAAAGGAAAGCGCAACACTCACCAGAAATGGCAGAGACTTTACCATCAACTTCAAAAGAGGTTGCCAGAAATCAGTTAATCATCAAGAAACAACTAGCTCTAGAACAACAACCAGCTAAACCGAAAAAAAAATCACCTCCACCAATAAATGTCGTCGGGATATCAAATTTCTCCACTATACAATCGATTATAAAATCGATTACGATAGCCGAGTACAAACTCGTATCTCTAAACAACGGCGTCTGGAAAATTAATGTTGTAGACTCTGAAACTTATAGAGCTTTGGCTACAAAGCTTAATTCCAAAGGGCATCAATGGTTTACCTATGAGGATAAGAATGATCGCCCAATTAAAGTTATGGCTAGAGGTCTTCACCCAACCTGTGCGAAAGAGGAAATTATTGAGGATCTCAAGCAAAAGGGTTATCAAATAGAAAATGCCGTAAACATTATTGAGAAAGAAAAAATCGAAACTGAACAAGGAGTTCAAGTTAACAAAAGAGGGCTTCCACTATTTATGCTCACTTTTAATAACAAACAAAAGTGGAAGATGTATGTATAATATTAAGGCAATACTTAGCATGAGAGCTAAAATAGAGCCATTGAAAAAGAATAACGGATTAATACCGCAGTGCAAAAAATGTCAAGGTTTTAATCATACGCAGAAATATTGCCAAAGAGAACAAGAAAAAGAGACATGCGTGAAATGTGCCGGAAAGCATCATGCCCAGGTATGCCCGGTTAGTAAAAATATTGCTGCAAAATGTGTCAATTGCAATAAGTCACATCCCGCAAACTACCGGGGATGTGAAATAGCTAAGGAGCTACAACGAATAAGAAATAAAACGAGAAAACAAAGTCCAGGAGTATCGGTAAAAAATTATCAAACTTCCACCAAAGAGGAACGAACCTAAACCTCAAGCTAGTAAAACGGGAGAACCAAAACCAAAACTGTACTCGCAAATAGTCATGACAAAACCAATTATTTCGGAGCACACTACTGAAGGTACAGCAGTGCTCCAAAAGATACTAAGATGCATGGAAGCTCTTAACATTCGTCTAGCTAAACAAGAGAAATGCCTTCAAGCTCTAAGCAACAGGTTAGATAAGCAAGACTCTCTAAATGAAATGAAATCCATGCTCTATTAAACTGATGCAAACAACAACAAATCAAACATTAAGAATAGTAACCTGGAATGCAAATGGGCTAATGCAACATATTCCGAATTAGAAATTTTCCTAAATACTGAAAAAATAAATATATGCCTAGTATCGGAAACCCATTTTACTTCAACTTCAAATCTTAAAATATATGGATACAATTGTTACCACGCCATTCATCCAGCAGGAAGGACATGGGGAGGATCGTCGGTGGTTATCAAACACTTTATAGATCTTAAAATTGAAGAGGAATTTATGCAAGTAGTCACCTTAAAAGTATTTATAAATAACAACAAAGAATATAGTGTTTCGTCAATATAGTGTCCCCCAAGATATAATTTAATTAAACAAGACTATTGCACGTTATTTAAATCACTTGGATCAAGTTTCATAATCGGAGGTGATTTTAATGCAAAAAACACACCTACTGGGGATCAAGAGTAACCTAAAAAAGGAAGAGAGCTGTTTGCAGCAGGAAGACTATGGAATTGCGATTTTTATTCTGGAGATCAACCAACTTATTGGCCTACGGATAGAAACAAAATACCCGATATCACTGACTTCTTTATCACCAAAGGTATAGACGAAAACTACATATACCTAGAAAGCAGCGAGGGGATTATGTCGGCTCATAAGCCTGTTATTATGACAATCAGTGCAACGATTATTAAAAAAACTAGTCCACCTTCGCTAACGAACAAAAAAACCTGCTGGGAGAAATTCCAGAAACTTATTGAGGATAATATTGCTCTTCAGGTGCCAATTAAAAACCCGATAGAGCTAGAAGAAGAACTAGAACAACTCAACAACAGTATACAAGAAGCGGCGTGGAGTAGTACCCCCTCAAGTTCAAAGGAAATCCGCCGAAATGCTATTTATCCTCTAGAAGTTAGGGAACTGGTTGCAGCAAAACGAAAAGCAAGAAAGGCCTGGCAAAGAAGTCGAGCGCCAGAATATAAAACAACTCTTAATTTTTTATCCAATAAACTAAAGTTGCTAATTAAAGAAATCTAAACCGAATCCATTAATAAATACTTGAGTGGCCTTACTGGGGAAAAAGATGCCGAGTACTCCCTTTGGAAAGCGACAAAAAGTTTAAAACGACCTAAACTACAAATTCCACCAGTAAAAAATGAAGATGGTACATGGGCTATAAGTGCAAAGCAAAAAGCTTCGTTGTTTGCAACCCACCTCGAGAACACGTTTCAGCCACTACCTAGACAAACTGCAGAGGAAAACATACCACCAGTATATAAAATGGATAACTCAAATATATCTGCTGTCATATTACAGGAATTAAAAAAGGAAATTAATCTTAACCTAAATACAATGAAATTTCCAGGATATGACTGAATTACAGGACAAATAGTAAAAGCTCTTCCTGAAAAAGGTCTACGTAAACTACTCCAAATAATTAATGCAGTGTTCAGACTTAAACACGTTCCAAGTCAATGGAAAGTAGCAGAAGTAATTATGATACCTAAACCAAACAAACCACTTAATGACAAAAATTCGTATAGGCCGATTTACTTACTCCCAATAATTTCAAAATTATTCGAGAAACTACTCCTAAAGAGACTAAAACCAATAATAGCAGAAATAAATTTTGTTCCTCCACATCAATTTGGCTTCAGAGAAAATCATTCAACAATAGAACAAGTACACCGAATTACAAACATAATTGAAGACGTACTTGAAAAAAAGAAAGTATGTTCAAGCGTCTTCTTGGATGTAGCTCAGGCCTTTGACAGAGTATGGCATAAAGACTTGGATTGTAAATTACAAAGAGACTTACCAAAGCAGTTTTATGAAATTCTACAATCTTACATATCTAACCGACACTTTCGAGTTAAATTAGTTAGCGAATACTCAGAAATTCAGAAAATATGAGCAGGGGTACCACAAGGTAGCGTTCTGGGACCAACTTTATATGGTCTATACACCTCGGGCCTGCCAACGATAGAAAATGCTAACATAGCGACGTTTGCAGATGATACGACCATCTTAGCAGTTGTTAATTGCATAGAAGAATCTACAAGCAAATTGCAAAGAGCTACTAATATTGTCACTACCTGGGCTAAGAGATGGCGAATAAAGCTTAATGAAACAAAATCTGTTCACGTAAACTTTACCAACAAGAAGGTCAACTGGATACCAGTAGAACTGAACTCCCAGCAAATTCCCTATGCAAATACGGCAAAATATCTAGGCATGACTCTAGACGCGAAACTAAAATGGAAAGAGCATGTGAAAAAGAAAAAAGAAGAGTTAAACATCAAATACAGAAAGATGGGTTGGCTCTTAGGAAGAAATTCTGAGCTAACTCTACATAATAATTTGCTACTATACCGGCAAATCCTAAAACCTGTTTGGACTTACGGTATTCAGCTCTGGGGCTGTACAAAGAAAACCAATGTCAATATCATCCAGTCATTCCAAAGCAAAGTCCTTCGTGGAATAGTTAATGCACCGTGGTACATAAGAAATGACAACCTCCATAGAGATCTTAAGATGGATTTCGTTAGTGAAGAAATAAGCAAACACGCGAGAAAACACATGCAACGTATTAGTCTACACCAAAATGCTGAGATACGTCATATGTTGGATGATTCAAACCTAGTAAGACGGCTGCGAAGGAAGAAACCGCATGATCTACAAGATCCAATCAGGATCGACTAAAAATATAATAAAATTGTAAAGGGGACTAGCCAAAGGGCTACAACCCTCCAAACAAGAATATAAATTATGAAAGATAAATTACAGTAAATAAATATATATAAACAAAAAAAAACACTACCAAAACAGCAGTGATCTTGAAAATTGGAAATTTGGAGCCTACAAATGTTTAGAACAATGGGCTGTTTTGTGTGCGAGAAAATAGTCACTGTACAGCCAAAGCCTACTAGATCAGCCCAATTTTTCGACTGCGGTACAAGATGGGTTGACTGACTTGATTGCTGTTAATGATCATGTGTAGGCACAACTAATATTGTGCAATATTTAAGCGATGACGTCAACGCTGCTTCAATCCGAAAAGTAACAAGACCATTACCACTCGCAAATCAAACCACTCACATCAAATTATACTACAAATACTCGATGAAGAAGGTACAATTGGAAACCATTAAAACATAGGGTAAGATAAGACACAGCTTTTATTAAGCTAATTACCGAAAAGGAGAGTGGGGGCGCAGAAAGTTCAATGATGTGTTGTGCTAGTGGACTGTAAAAAAACACTCTTGTAAAAAATGAGAAGATTAGATAAAGATAGAAAATTAGATTGTAAATCAAAAACTTTAAACAGAATCCTAAACATTTGTTTGGAATGTGGTTTGCTGATTTTTCATATCGCTAGAATTGCACTTGGATCGGTAAACGCGGGTCAACTCGGTAAAGAGGTATTCCGGGTAAAGAGGTGTTTGGTAAATAGGTATTTGACTCGTATTAATATGTTGCTTAAATATTGTTCAATATATTTTCAGTTTTACTGAGTGAGGTTTTTTTTTGTTATTATATATTTTAAAATTTTCATTACTATATTTTTAGTACTTAATGATTTTCTTATAAATTTCTTTAAATTACCAAAAATTTATTTATTTATATAATAATCTATCTTACTCAATTATAAAAATTTCATTTTATTAGTTAGTTAAGTCTGGCGTTTGGTTATATTTCAGATTCGGTAGTACTAGCTCGTACTTATATTGATTTACTTAAATTACTTATTTCATTATATGTCTACAGTTTAGATATCATATTGTCTCATGATTTTTACTTATATTTTTATTACTTTTTTGGATGAATAAATTAAGTTCAAACTGTAATTATTTCGGAAATTTTGAGTTTTCATTCATTCTAGTTATGGGTTCTGTAGTGAATAATTTCGTTTCGCTTTCGGTCGCTAAATTTATAATGGATTACTAAAAAATATTGAGAATGAAATGTAGGTAAGTTGATCATAGGCGAGTAGTTCTGGTCCTGTTCCTATTTTTACCTTTCTTTCCTAATCCTTTGATTTTCAGTACGAATGGCATTACAGTATTTAATTTGGAATCCAACATGATCATAACCGCAGTCATGCCGCATTTCAATTCGTTATAAGTGTTTGGTGCGGCTTGTTGCATGGCGGCATTATTGAGCCGTATTTCATCGACAATGAGGCCAGCGCGACTGTCACGGTCAACGGAATCAACTACCGATATATGTTAGCATCTTTTTTGTGAACAAATTGGTTTGGACGACCTTTGGTTCCAGTAAGGTTGTGCGCCATGCCACACATCGGGCGTTACAATAGCGAAACTGCGTCAAAAATTCGATGGCCGCATTATCAGTCGAAATGGTGACGTGAATTGGCCGGCAAGGAGCTGTGGTTTGACGCCTTTGGATTTTTATTTGTTAGTGTTACTTATATAGGATGCGTATTTGTTCCAATTTAGTGGTGTGCTATAGGACTCCAAAGCGGAGTCTATAACAATGTTAATTGCAAGATATCGCGGAGTAAAAAATATATACCGGCGCAAGGCACTTCAAAAACCGATATTCATAAATAAACATGATGCTGTGTGTTTGGTGGGATTTCAAGGGAATCGCTTTTTTGAGGTTCTACCGGACAATACCACGAGAAATTCTGAAGTGTTCTGCGATTTACTGTGATGCGAGACCTCATAAAAGTTTGGTAGCACGCCAAAAGCTACAACAGCTTGAATGAGAAGTGCTACTACACCCACTATATTATCCAGGCCTTTCACCTTTAGATTATTACTTGTTTGGTCGCTACAAAAAATGTTAGACGGTAAAACCTTTTCTTCAAATTCATTGGATCAATTCCAGAATTTTAATGAGCGTACAATTATGCTACGTGCTTGTCTACGATCAGTTATCATAAACTTAATCAATAAATTGTTGACTAATAAATTTTTATGCTATTGAAGTTAGCCGAAACTTTCAGCAAAAAAAACCTGCATTATCGACATGTTTCGTATCAGGTGAAACAAAATTCTGTTGATATGAGCCGAAAATTACTTGTTATTGAAGTAAATTTTCGCCGAAAAAAATTTGAAAAATCAATAGCACATAATTCGAATGTTTAAAGGTCATATACGAACTGGGTGAAGTTAGACAGACTCGTAATTAGCTGGATCCCATATTTATAATGTGTCGTGTTAGGGGCAATTGAATTTGAGTTGTGGCACTAACGGTAAACATCTGTGTCAAAAATCAGATCATATTTCATGTAGCATCGAAGTGAAATAAATTAAAAGCAGGGCGCATGTTTAGTAGTTATTTGTGCTGGGTGAAGTTAGACCAATTCGTAAATAGCTGGATCCCATATTTATAATTTGGCGTGCTAGAGGCCGATGAATTTGAGTTATGGCACTAACAGTGAACACCTGTGCCAAAACTCAGATCATATTTCATGTAGCTTCGAAGTGAAATAAATTAAAAGCTGGACGTAATTTGTACTGGGTGAAGTTAGACAGACCCGTAATTAGCTGGATTCAATATTTATAATTTGTCGTGTTAGGGGCCAATGAATTGGAGTTGTGGCACTAACAGTGAACACCTGTGCCAAAAATCAGGCATTATGTTATGTAGCTGTTAGTCCTACACCTCAAATTCATTGGCCCCTAATACGACACATTATAAATATGGGATCCAGCTAATTACGAGTCTGTCTAACTTCATCCAGTTCGTATGACCTTAACCATTCGAATTATGTGATATTGATTTTTCAAAAATTTTTCGGCGAAAATTTGCTGTTAACTTCAATAACATGTAATTTTCGGCTAATATCAACAGAATTTTGTACTACCGCCTGATACGAAATATGTCGATAATGCAGATTTTTTTTCGGCTGAAATTTTCGGCTAACTTCAGTAGCATTAAATTGTTGCTTTGATTCTATTTCTAATATATGATTAAATTCCGATCCCTTGCGATTGTACATGCATATGTTTGCAGATGTGAAGTGGAGTTAGAAATTTATCCGGCAGATTTAAAATAACAACAAAGCTTTAATTTATTATTAAAAATTTAATTTTATTTTAATAAATGCTGACTACTAGTACATTTTCTCGACGTTTCCTCATAGATCGCCAAAGTGTAAGAGGTCTTATAAATTGATTAGTTTTGTCAACACGAAAATTATATAGCAAAGCCTCTAAAATGGAGCGAATGCAAAATTATAATTCTACCAGAGTTCCGGTTAGAATGGTAAGTATTGGAAGTATAACTTATTTCTAGTAATGCTAAATTTTATTTTAATCAAAATATTTCCATCGTTATCTATGACTTTCGACCATCTTTCTGGAAATTTATGGATTCCATCGAAAACAAATTGTGTGTCTTTTGATGCGATTCATTCGTCTAGCCATTTTTTGATTTCTCCGTGGTTTCAGAAGTGCTGGTCTTGAACATCGTTTTGCATTGATCGGAACAAATAATAATCTGGTGAGCCACAATGCGGTAGTATGCGGTAGAATTTCCCATTTAAGTACTACCAGCGTATTTTTTACTTGTTTTGCGACATGTGTTCGATTATTGACATCACTATTGAAAATCACTTTATGCTGTTTGTTGGCTGGATCGAACGGTTATCGTTCAATGCATGGTTCATATCTATCATTTGTTGTTGGTAGAATTCACCAGTAATAGTTTCGTACCGTTTAAGCAACTCATAGTATACCACTTCTTTTTGATCTTACCAAATGCAAAACATAACCTTACTTCCATGAATGTTTCGGTTTGCTGTGGATGTTGCTGGTTCGCCTGGATTAACCCATGATTTTGCGTTTAGTGTCATTGTAGTAAATCCATTTTTCAACGCCAGTTACAATTTTACTGGCGATGAAAACTGGATTTACTGGAAAATGGATTTGTTTTCATCGCCAGTCACATTTATCGACAAAAATGCCATCTTCGGTGTCTTGTAGCAAAGAATTGCAAACCATTAAACGATTTTCAATGTTTTTTTCAGTCAATTCATGTACCCATTTTTCTTCATTTTGAATCATATTCATGGCATGTAAACGTTTGCTTATGGCTGCTTGAGTGACATTTAACTGTTCTGCAAGTTCTTTTTCTGGTGGAGATGAGTTTCTCTTCAATAATCTTCAACTTCGAACGGTCTTTGTCACTGACATCAAAATCACCACTTTTGAATGGTTTAAACTAGTTTTTGCAAGTCTGTTGAGTTGTGTTCACCATAAGTTTCTTGCTGCGAATGAAAACTTTCAACAGTTTTTTTCTTTTGATTAAAGCAAAAATGTAATGCTTCCCGCAAATGTTATTTTGTTGGTACGAAATTCGACATGTTTAAACGGGAATAAAAAATATGTTGTTTATGCTTTCACGAATACTGACAAACTTTATTTTAATGTGGAATATAAACACTTTAAATCGCCGTAGGTGTCATTGTAAAAGAATGTTTAGTACTAAAGTTACGCCATCTCTTAGAAAATCCAAAAAACTAAGTTAAACACCCAAAATAAATTAATAACAAAAATGTGTTTTATTTATTTTAGGCACATGAATAAACTAGAATGTCAGCTGGTCCATAAGAAAGTTAATAAAAGTTGAATAAATATTAAAATATGATATTCTCCATTCGCTCTTTTTAAGGTTATCACTCTTGCGATACTAAAGGGTGGTTAAATTTTAAGGGCCGACGTTGAATGTGAACCACACCAAAACGTTTTTTTCTGCATTTAATTTGACATTTCTCAATTTGAACCATGGAAAGACACACAATCGGGCAACAGTGGATGATCAATTTTCGAAGAAAATCATCTTCAGTGATGAGGCACATTTTCACCTCAGTGGATTCGTCAATAAGCAGAATTGCCGCATTTGGGCGAATCATAATGCAAGAGTGATTGTTGAAAAACGGTGAATGGTGTTCGCTATCGTGAGATGATAACGAGATTTTTATGGCCCGAATTGAAAGATATGGATGTGGACGACATGTGGTTTCAACAGGACGGTGCCACTTGCCACACAGCTAACGAAACAATGACTCTTTTGCCCGACAAATTCAATGGCCGTGTTATCTCACGTGGTGGCGATGTCAATTGGCCGCCAAGATAATGTGATTTGACACCGTTCGACTTCTTTCTTTGGGGTTATTTGAAAGAAAAGGTGTACGTCGATAAGCCAGCAACAATTCAAGAGCTAAAGGATGAGATAATTCGGCACATTAACGGCATAGAACGTCAATTATGCCTAAGCGTCATCGAAAATTTGGAACATCGGGAGGAGGTGTGCCATATTTTGTTCTATACATAATTGAACCGTACCATATTATCATAATAAAAAGAATTGACTATAATTTCCTAAATAATTTGTGTATTATTCAAAATCAACATCGGCCCTTAAAATTTAACCACCCTTTATTACTTCCAGGATGAACATTTTTGATTGTTGAAACGTTTGAAAGCAGCCAAGAATGATTATGTGTCGAGTCCACTCGCAACTTCATGATGCACAGCTTTTACAGCTTAACATAGCGGAACTGCTACGTATGGCTTTTTCTTTGTACAGTTTCTACTTTTGCTATTTTTAATGTAAAGTGGACCTGCTTAATCTAGGCCTACGTGTAAGCATGTTCTACTCTTGACGTATTGCAGGCAAATCAGCCATTTTTTGGTGATTTATAGAAATGGAATCTAAAATCATTCCTTCTTTTGGCGTATTGGCTATGATGGATTTGTTCCTTTATATTTAACAGACATTGTTTTTCAGACATTGTTTTTCAGACATTGTCAGTAAACAATGGACAACTGCACAAGTTTTGTTTCAATATAGTTTAAGGGTTTTGTCGCGAAAATTAATTCTTTGAGTAATTATTTCCCATTGGATAAACTCTGATTTGATTATATTATTTTGCTATATCGTACCAGTGATTTTGTACAATCTAAAAAGTTTTATAAAGGAAATATGCTTCTTCGTTTAATTCCGTACTATTAATCCGGTCAACCCTGACACAATCATATAATGTACATTTGCTATCTCTAAGCACCATCGAAATAAAGAGAAAAGCGGCAACTACTAATTTGCATACAAAATTAAATTAAAAATATATTTTTTTTTTGTTTTTGATTAATTAATATTTCTATTGATGTCAAAAGCAGATTAAATTTATATTTTTCTTCTTTTATACTTAGCATTATATTCATTCGGTCTTGATCATTTTTCTAACTTTGTAAAGTTTCGATTCGTTTTTAATTTTGTTGTTTTTTGTGTTGCTAAAATTCAAGAAAATATATAACAAAATTGGAAAATTATAATACAAAAAAAAATAAAGAGATATGAATAGAAAATTAAAACCATTGAAAAAAATAAATTTAATTGTTTCTTTCTTGTAGATTATAATTAATGAATCTTCAAGATTTTCATATACTCGAGTACATCAATCATTTCTATGTTCTACATTTTAATTTTACAGTTTCGTATTGCTGTATACAGCAGTAGTTTAACGTACTTAAAACATCAATTTAATTGAGTTTGGTGCATCTGTGACCTGATAGAAATTTCTGGATATATCGTTTGTACAAATTGAATGATTTTGTATCTATTCAAACATGAAATTATAATTTTATTTTATGCTTCTAATTTGACCGGATTTTGTTGTTGATGAAACACATGCGAGTTAGATTTGATTGTTGCTAATTTGCAAATAAACTGCTTTTAACATATTTAATATAATTTAACTAGGACCTGAAGAATTGTACGTATAGTTAAGTTGTTATATTTTTGGTATCACACGACGATTGTTTAAACTTCATTAACGTGCATAAATTGAAATACACCAAAACAAACGAACGTATGAAGAATTGTAATCGTTACAATATATGGCTGGTAGTTTGATAGGCAATCACAGATCTTATTTCCCTTGCAAAAGAAGTGTAAACAGTTGTGTGCTTTTGTATAAATAAATCAAAGTCTAACCATTTATTTCGAAATAAAGTGGTATACCCGAGGTACGCGCACTATTCCCAATTAAAACATTTAAAGACGGATTGACTAGCATTTGTTCTGATGTAAAATAAAAATATGTAAAATAAGTCGGCAAATAGTAAAGTCGAACGAATCAACAACCATCTGGACAGGCCCATTTGGTAATGTTTAAAAGAAACAAGAAAAGTTATTTTCCATTTTGAATATTTGTTTCAGCTGCCTAAGTTAAGGTAACATTATCACGCTTGAGGTACCTTTAACGTAAATTATAGTTTCATACATAAGAGATCTGTAGCACTTAATTGTCATTAACTCTCATTTAAAGAGAGGAGAAGCTGAACTAAAATGCCCAATACCACCGCATACCAACGCTAAGCATAATGGCAAAAATTTGTTCAAAATCAATTAAACATTTCCTGAGATTAGTCTGGACATACATTCTGAAAGACTAAAAATGCCCCTGTACAATGTACCTAGAGTTTTTAATGCTGCGAATCGTTGTTAAGAAATCTACACTACTCGATTAATCAGGTATTTTGATCGAGTACTTGGGTAACGTCAATCTTATTTTTTTCACCACCTGTGCTACAATCACACCCACCATTTCGCCATGATTAAAGTTATATGTAAAAATTAAAAAATCGAAATCGGAACTGAGAATAATCACGAAGAGGGCGATGATGAATTCGTTAGTTTCAGCGATGTAGTTGAGGTCATTGATGCCGAAAATTTATTTTGTGAAATTAATTCCATAACAAACATTAAACATTAATGAAGATCGGAAATGCGGACTGAAATGTTAAAAAAATAAATACTATCAAATGTTGTGTTTTTGGAGTATGGCATTTACAGCCTCCACGAAGTATTCATAAATGGATACGGGCGAACTCTGAGCAATGTTCTGTAGAACGAACGGTTGTGATACCCAATCTCTTTTTAAAGCAGAATAGCTAATTAGTCAATCAAAACTACGCAATGGTCCAAACAAAAGGAAATAATACCCCAGGTGGTGCCCCAATATCAACATTGGTAAATCCACTCCCTGTGGAGACTGGCCCTATGGATTCTGGGGTGGGCCACCTATTGCATTATCAGGAAACATCAAATCCGTTCCAAATAAGATCAAATTTACAAAGATCACCGATAAAGAAAAAAAAAGCAACTTGGTAGTTGACCAAGCCGACACATTTCTAACGCTAAACCTAGATGTACTGGACACACGTTACACAAACTAAGTGATGCCACCAAAAATTTTACTTTGCAAATGGCCGAATCTAATAAAGCAACTATTGACCTAGAAAAGGAGAATATTCTCTTGGCGAGGCTAGAGCATATCGAGTAATTATTTGCCACGCTAAGCGAAGAAATTGAGTATCTAAGCGAGAAAAAGAAAACCTAAAAATGATTCGGAATTGAACAGAAGATTGCGATATAGATAGCATTGAACCAGACAAATTCATCTATTCCACTGATGAAGATGAATTACAAAGAGAGACGGACTGGATCCTAAAGCAGAAAAAACAGTCCAGGAAGAGTAAGAAAAGAAAAGCTGAATCGTCTACTAAGGCTGAGAAATTAAATGGTAGAGGACAATCTAGTTCAGATTCAACCAAAAGGTAGTAAATCTACCCAGAACATTACACCAAATTTGGTGCAACCGAAAGGAAGAACACCCCCACTAATAAATATTGTGGGTGTAACTATAGTTACCCAGAAATTCAGTCACTGATGAAATCGTTTACTGACAAAGACTTTGAGGTAACGGCGGTAAACAAGGACGATTGAAAAATTAATACTCTGGACTCAGATACTTATAGAACCTTATCTATGAAATTGAATCGTGAAAAGTATCAATGGTTCACTTACGAATACAAACAGGCCCGACCTATAAAAGTCATGGCAAAAGGTTTGCATCACACTTGCTCAAGCAAAGAAGTAATGGACGACTTACAAAATAAAGGTCTTAAAATACTACATGCTGTGAATATTGTTAAAAAAAGAGAATAAAAATCAAAGAAGGAAACCAAATTATCATTAAAAGAAGACTCTCTCTCTCTCATTTTTGCTGGTATTTGACAACAAAGAGAATATTCGAAAAATTTATCGAATAAAAGGAATCCTTCACATGAAGGTAAAAATTGAACCAATGGCGAGAACCACAACAGGCATACCCCTATGCAAGAAATTTCAGGCATTTAATCACATTGCGGCCGGGATCCAAGATGTGTAAAATGCACAGGTAATCATTTCACCCAGGCATGTACAATACGGAGAGATGTGCCAGCCAAGTGTACAAATTGACGGGCTAACATCCGGCTAATTATCGAGGCTGTTAGGTTGCTAAACAACAACAAAAATTAAGAGACAAAACACGAAATCAGTCGCAAAATCACGAAAATCGAAGGGTTTGAATATTAAATCAGATGGCTCAAAACCCACAACCAAGCAACACAGGGCAAAGAAGATCATTTGCGGCTAGATGACCAAAGTAATCTGAACAACATGATACTTGATCAACTGGAGAAAATGCAACTCCCTCAACGCAATCCAACAATAAATGTTAAGTAAGAACATAACTTTCAAAATAGCAACCTGGAATGCGAATGGCATTATGCAACATATTCCAGAAATACAAATATTTTTTGAATTCTGAAAAGATCGACATTTTCTGTATATCTGAAAGCCATCTAGTTAAAACTTTTTTCCCCTGCTATCTGTTCTGGGGCCAAGGCTCTTCCAACTCTTTCGCGGTTTGCTTATTTACGTCCTTACCTTTACGCCTGTGTTGGCCAATTCGAAGACGTACGGATATAGGTCCGATTTTATTAACATCTGCGCATTGCATAGCTCCATGCCAGCCTATACTGGCATAAAAGATGGGTCGGCCCAAGAGTTTTGCACTTCGACAGGGGGTCATAGATGTGTTCCTTTTCATCACAAATCGTAATTTGTTGATGAAAATTCCCTTTGCATCATGCCCCTATCGAAATTCGGACCCAGTATCTGCCGATCCAAACGCCAAAGCTTTAACCTCTATGCCATTTGGTCGGTTAGTTAAATCTTCATTTGTTAAAATCTGTGAAGAAATCAATCTTCAGGTATCGATAAGAAACTCTCACCAGTTGGAAGATGAATTAGAACAACTCAATGAAGCACTTCACTATGCTGCTTTAGCAAGTACCCCCATTATACAAAATATGACGAAGCTTAACACATCCTACCCAATGGAAGTTAGAGAGTTGGTAAGAGGAAAACGAGTGGAACGTAAAACCTGGCAAATAACTAGAACACCGGAGAACAAAACAATTCTTAACAATTTAGGTAACAGTCTCAAATCTCTTCTTAAAGAAGTTAAAAATGCATCAAACAACAGATTTCTAGCTAGCCTAACCGATAAAAAAACTCTGATTATTCACTGTAAAAGACGACGAAGAGACTCAAAAGACCCAAAATGCAAGTGCCTCTACTTTAAAAAGGAGGATGAAACCTGGACAAGAGGTCCTAAAGAGAAGGCTGACCTGTTTGCGGAGTATCTCGAGGATACCTTCCAACCACTACCAAGACAAATGTTCAATGAAAATATAATGTCAATCCACAAGCAAGATGATTTTGATGTACGCCCAGTAACTCTCAAAAAATTTTAAGAAGAAGTGAAAAGCAACATGAATGTTAAAAAAGCCCCAGGGTATGACTTGATTAGTTGCCAAATAATCAAGGCTCTACCAGGTAAAAGATTTCGTAAGCTATTACACATAATCAATGCAAGCTTTCGGTTAAAATGTGTTCCGTGGCAATGGAAAGTAGCAAAAGTAATCATGATAGCAAAACCTGATAAACCACCAAACGATAAAAAATCATACAGGCCAATTTCATTGCTGCCAATTATGTCAAAATTCTTTAAAAAATTATTACTAAAAAGACTAAAACCAATAATTGAGGACCGACATCTAATTCCACCACAATTTGGAGTTAATGAAAAGCACTCCACAATTGATCAGGTGTATAGAATCACCAACATTATTGAAAGAACGTTAGAACGTAAAAAATATGCTCCAGCATATTTCTGGACATCGCCAAGGCAATTCTATGCCATACTAAGATCTTATTTCTCAAATAGACATTCTCGTGTGAAACATGAGGATGAATACTCCGAACTAAAGAAAATCTCTGCCGGTTTCCCACAGGAGAGTGTCTTAGGACCAATCCTGTATTTATTATATAAAAGGGATATACCAACAACATAAGCAGGAACCATAGCCACCTTTACAGATGATACAGCAATCTCTGCCATTGGAAGTAATGTCGCTGATGCAACGAGCAAATTCCAAAATATTATCAATGCGGTTTGTAACTGGACTAAGCGCTGGAGAATCAAGCTTAATCACACGAAATCCACGCATATTAACTTTACATATCAAAAGGCTTCCCATCTACCGATAGTAATTAACTCACGACCGGTGCCATATGCAAACAAAGCTAAATATCTGGGAATGACTCTCGATACCAAGCTCAAGTGGAGAGAGCATGTCAAAAAGAAAAAAGAAGAACTTAATATTAAGTTCAGAAAAATGTATTGGGTCGTAGGTAGACGCTCTGAGCTTATAATATACAACAAGCTGCTTCCATATTGAAAAATACTGAAGCCGATATGGAGCTACGGTATTCAACTCTGGGGATATACTAAGTAAACAAACGCCAACATGAGTTTCAAAATAAGATTCTCCGTAGCATCGTAAATGCTCCGTGGTACACAAGAAATGAAGACCTTCATAGGGACTTACAGATGGAATACATCAAAGTTGAAATAAAAAATGCCGCCAACCACGAAATGAGGCTCCAGGAACATGGAAACCCCTATATTCGCCATATGATAGATAACCCTGTCGTTGAAAGAAGACTTCAAAGAACGAGGCCATTTGACCTAGTAAACAAATTATATTTTAAATAGGTTTAATTAATTTTGGGACTTACCATTGGGTTTCACCCCAACAAATCAAAATTATTTAAGAAATGTAAAATTTTTAAATTTGAAATATAAATTGCTAGATGAGCACAGTCTCAGTTGTAATTAATAAAAATAAAAAAAAGTTTATTTACGACATTAGTTTTAGCTATCACCAAATACCATTAAGTGAAGAAGATAAAAATAAAACTGCCTATCATGAATTACTGAAAAAGGATACACGTTTCAATTAGGACGCTTTGTTTCGAAAGTTTTTAAAAATAAAAAGAAAAAATTATCAAACCCCTAATTTTACAATACCCCAATTTCCAGAAACAATTTTATGTCACAACATAGGCTAGCGATGTAGCACTTGGCACAGTTCATTTACAGAGGATATGCGATGATGACTTTTCTGTGGGTTATGCAAGCATAAACTGAGCGAAACTATTCTACTGTGAAGAAGGAATTGCTTGCTATAGTTATGCAGTAGTTATAAAATGTTCTCGTCCTTATTTGGATAGCGTACAATTTACCATTGTTACAGACCATAAGCCACCCCTTAAAGAAAGGATGAGGTTGGCTCAGACCTATTCAGATAATTTAGCAAAGTGGGCTTGAGATAGTGCCATCTACAGTAATGAATAGTGGTAGGTTCAGATACTAGATTCATATTGGCAATTAAAATGTAATAAAGTGTAGTAGCAATTTTAGTTATATCGCCAAGATGTAAATTAACGTAAAATAAAATTAAACAATATTTGAATAAATTGGAACTCGTAACCTTTGATGAATTAAAAACAACATAAGTCACCGCATATTATATCCAAACTTAAGATGAAAGGAAATCATAACATATGGACAGGTCTTTTATGTAGTCAGAGAACGGTCAAAAACTTTTCATCAACGATGTAAACCAACATGATGATCCTGGTCTAAATAAAGATATGCAGCCATGCGGAACCATTGAGAAACCAATAAGCACACTATTATCAAATTAAACAAAGCTTAGCTGCTACTCAGTAATCGTATATCTTACTGAGTTTTGAGGACCTACAGAAAATCAACTCGTTACCTGCAAAAATACCGACACCAATTTATCCAGCACCGTCAATCCAGCCGAAGGAATGAACCACATATGAAATAAATTGCTTCTACCTTTCCACGGGGGGCGTTTTATGTTTTCCGACCGAGGATACAAAACAATAAATTTACGGGCAGGACGCAACGAAAAGACTTCGAGGTACCATCCATAAATCATTTAATTTGACCATATGCAATACCGCCAGTGAGGGTGTGATTATCAAGTTGAATATAGCAATGGCATATTATATATGGGAACGAAACGCGAGTGTAAAATAGTATTTCAAATGCGGACAAACCTAGGAGGCAAACGAACCAAAGTATTAACCTTTTTGCTGACTGTGTAAATTCCAATCCAAACATTAACTGTAACAAAGAAGCACCACCTAATGGATTCAATCACAACCAATTCAAGTATTCAACGAACCATACATCATCCAAGGGATTGTAGCGGTTTTGATGAGTTCCTCATCCTTCCCAATCCCAATTCGATATTTTCTAAATCTTAATTTTTGTAATGAATCTATGGCAATTTCTAGTAAAACATCTTAAAATAAAATTTAAGTAAATATGTTATAAAATAAAACTATTGTTAAGCTAGCCAATTTTAAAAAATACCAGGAACATTTAAAAAGTAATACCAACATTGTTTAGACACTAAAAGTAGTTTCCACAGTAATCAATAATTTTATTACACAATAAATTGAATAATAAAATTAATAAAATTAAAATAATGAACAGGTACCGAGTATCACAGTTCCAGGTTAAAAAACTAGCTTCTTAACTATACAACATTTTCTAAAACCTATTGAACGATCAAACTAATTAAGTCAGGTTTTAGTAAGATTATTAAAACAAAATTAATAACTTTTTTTAAAATTAGAATGTTCATATAGTCGATAGTATCTAAATTCAATACTTAGAACAAACCGTTTTAGGTGCCTGGCTGAGACTAACTCAGGGTGTGGGGCGTCCGCCACGTTGTGCTTTCTAAAGGTTGAGTCCCCAAACAACGTCCTTTTCTAAAGAAAGCGTGAGATCTCTTTTCATCTCAGGGGTTGGGTTTTCCCCACGCTGTAACAGAATTCTATCTAACTCTGTTACTGACCTATCCCAACAGTACTAATTTTCCAAGAGCACCTCGAAGCTAATGTCTTCAACTATTTCTAAGTAATGTGACCGTCATGTTTTGATTTTCTACATTTTTAGGGTTTATTTAATTGAAGGTAACATAATTCATTCACATTAGAATATTTCATGTGTCGCAGTACGTGATGTAATATGCAGTGTGTTCATGAACGTCATTTAATTATGTCGTTTATGCACATATTGAAATGTAAGTTTCTTTGTACATGTGCATAGGTGAATGATAATGGTCGATGCAAAAATTGGAAATGCTGCGTTTGTTGTTCTGGTCAATTTCCGATAATGCGATAATTGTACACGCGTGTTAATTGATACCCATTTTTCGTTTTATAAATTGGTTGAGCGTGAATTTTGAAGTCCAAAAAATAATATTTGCCCGTCTCAACCAACTTTCTGATGCAAAAATTAGAAAACCGCGTTTGGAGTTTTTTGGTTGATAGACAGTCGGTGTTAAGATAGACCAACGTGGGGTCAAGTAGTTTTTTTGCGTGAAGATATTTGATTTGGTAAGTAAAGGAGTGTAAGGTGTTTAATTAGCAAACTAAATACCGATAGTGGGTTGCTACCGACACCCTGTGAAAAAGAAATTGTTGACGCTGCTAAGCGGCTCTTTGCTTTTCATGGACCTAGATAGCCTACCACTATTATCAACTTTACTAACCTATTCCCCCATTAGGGCCTATGGCCCAATTGAAGTTAGGTTTTGGTAAAATGTTTGTATATACATTTTACAGTTACAACCACAGTCGGGTTTTGCCCAAACGATGGGTTGATACGTTGGTCCACTATTTCGGGGTCCGATACCTCATTCAATCCTTCCCCATTTCTTTTTAGTTTGGTTCTTAATGCGGTAAACTCTAGGCTGTTCTATGAGTACCCCAAAACCCACACCATTTATGTTTCATTATTGTAATTAATTTAGTGCGAATTATGAAACTCAAATATAAAGTTTTGAAGCTATGGGTTAAATTATTAAATTTACGTTATTAATTATTAAAGCCTTTTTTTCTCCAACGATAATTCTCTATATACAGGGTGGCTGAGACCAAATGTTACTGATGTCACTCTGCTGTCATTTGTGTACAGATTTTGTTGACAGATTGAAGTTTGGTTAGTTGTTTACATGTGGTCAACAAATAATTGTTCTAAATTATATTCATAAAAAAATCGTAATGGAATTCAAACGTAATAGTGTAATTGCACTGTATTTGGGTGGAAATTCACAAACAGCAATAGTTCGTCAGCTCCAGCATTTGAATGTGAATAAAATGTTTGTGAATCGAACCATAACTCGATACAACGAAACTGGTAGCATCGCTAAACGCAACAGGGGCGGTCCTAAAAGACAGCAACATCAAAAGAAATGATACGAAATGCGAAGAAACGAATCCAACGAAATCCTCGTCAAAGCGCCAATCAATTAGCCGCACGTTTACATATTTCACGATACAGCATTCAAACCATATTGAAAAATGAACTACACTTGAAGCCCTGCAAGATACAAAAAGTTCAAGATCTTACGGAGGCACAAAAAAAAGTTAGGCTTGAAAGAACACGAGCATTGAAGGCCTTGGCCGAACGTGATGAGATTCCAAAAATTGTCTTTTCTGATGAGAAAATTTTCACCATTCAACAGTATGTGAATAAACAAAATGATCTTGTTTGGTTAGAGCACAAGTCCAACAATAATTTGGACACAAGAGTTGCCATGCGCAAGCAATCACCAGCTTTTGTTATGGTTTGGGCTGCAGTGACTGCAGATGGACGCACTCCTCTGGTTTTCATCGAACATGGAGTCAAGGTAATCCAAGAGGTGTACCGCCAAAAGATCCTAAACGATGCTTTGCTACCTTGGGCACGTAAACACTTTGGTACGAACCGTTGGACATTCCAACAGGACTCGGCACCATCACACAAAGCTCGGCACCGACACAGCAGTTTTTACAAAATTGCGTTCCGCGGCTGATTTCGTCGAAAGAATGGCCACCATATTAACCAGACTTGAATCCCATGGACTTCTCCATATGGTCCATTTTGGAGAGTAAGGTGTCCACTAAAAAATACGAAAGTGTTGATGCAATGAAGTCAGTTGTTGTTCGATAATAGAATAAAATTCCGCAAGCTCACGTTCGGTCAGCATGCAATGCTTTCTATGGAAGACTGAATCAAATAATCAGAGCCAAAGGAGGTCATATCGTACAGTGGGTCAATTGAGTATTTGAACACCTTTATTTCTCTTAAAAAGACTGGGTAGAGATTTTTTTTTAATTACAACTGAGACTGTGCTCATCTAGCAATTAATCTTTCAAATTTACTAATTTTACATTTCTTAAGTAATTCTGATTTGCTGGGGGGAAACCCAATGTTCCATGTTTCTGGAGCCTCATTTCGTGGTTGGCGGCATTTTTTATTTCATCTTTGATGTATTCCATCTGTAAGTCTCTGTACATGTCTCTATTTCTTGTGTACTACGGAGCATTTACGATGCTACGGAGAACCTTATTTTGAAACGTCTGTATCATTTTGGCGTTTGTTTGCTTAGTAAATTCCCAGAGTTGAATACCGTAGGTCCATATCGGCTTCAGTATTTGCCAATATGGCAGCAGCTTGTTGTATATTGAAAGCTCAGAGCCTCTACCTATGAGCCAATACAGTTTTCTGAACTTAATATTAAGTTCTTCCTTTTTTGTTTTTGACATGCTCTCTCTACTTGAGCTTGGCATAGAGAGTCATTCCCAGATATTTAGCTTTGTTTGCATATGGCACCGGTCGTGAGTTAATTACTATCGGTAGATGGGAAGCCTTTTATTATTTAAAGTTAATATGCCAGGATTTTGTCTCATTAAACTTGATTCTCCAGCGCTTAGTCCAGTTACAAACCGCATTGGTAATTTACTGGAGTTTGCTCGTTGCATCAGCGACATTACTTCCAATGGCAGAGATTGCTGTGTTATCTGCAAAGGTGGCTATGGTTCCCGCATCTGTTGTTGGAATATCCCTTGTATATAATAAATACAGGATTGGTCCTAAGATACTCCCCTCCGAGACACTGGCACAGATTTTCGTTAGTTTGGAGTATTAATGCTCATATTTCACACGAAAATATCTTTTGGATAAATAAGATCTTAGTATGGCATAGAATTGCCTCGGCAGATCTCTATGCAGCTTGAATTGCAGTCCACTGTGCCAAACTTTATCTAATACTTTGGCGACGTCAAGAAATATGCTGGAGCACACTTTTTTGCGTTCTAACGTTCTTTCAATAACGTTGGTGATTTTATGTACCTGTTCAATTGTGGAGTGCTTTTCCCTAAATCCAAATTGATTTGAAGAAGTTAGAAGTCGGGCCTCAATTATGGGTTTAAGTTTTTTTAGTAATAATTTTTCAAAGAGTTTTGACATAATTGGCAGCAATGAAATTGGCCTGTATGATTTTTTATCGTTAGGTGGTTTATCAGGTTTTGCTATCATGATTACTTCTGCTAGTTTCCATTGCCACGGAACATATTTTAACCAAAAGCTTGTATTGATTATGTGTAATAGCTTACGAAATCTTTTACCTGGTAGAGCCTTGATTATTTGGCAAGTAATCAAGTCATATCTTGGGGCTTTTTTAACATTCATGTTGCTTTTCACTTCTTCTTTTAATTCTTTGAGAGTTACTGGGCGCATATCAAAATCATGTAGCTTTTGGTTTGACATTATATTTTCATTGGCCGTTTGCTTTGGTAGTGGTTGGAAGGTATCCGCGAGATACTCCGCAAACAGATCAGCCTTCTCTTTAGGACCTCTTGTCCAGGTTCCACCATCCTTTTTAAGTGGGGGTACTTGCATTTTGGGTCTTTTGAGTCCCTTCGTCGCCTTCCACAGATAATAATCAGATTTTTTTTCATCGGTTAACCTAACTAGATATCTGTTGATTGATGCATTTTTAACTTCTTTAAGAAGAGATTTGAGACTGTTACCTAAATTGTTAGGAATTGTTTTGTTCTTCGGTGTTCTAGTTATTTGCCAGGTTTTACGTGCCCGTCTCTCTCTAACTTCCATTGAGTAGGATATGTTAAGCTTCTTCTTATGTTGTATAATGGTGGAACTTGCCAAACTGCATAGTGAATTTCTCCATTTAGTTGTTCTAATTAATCTTCCATCTGGTGGGGAATTCTTTTCGATACATGAAGGTTGGTTTTTTCCTCCAATACTTCACGAAACAGATCCCAGTTTGATTTTGAATTTGTTAATCTGGGTGCACTCTCCCTTTAAGTTACCATTTCACTGCCTGTCATGATAACCTGGGAATGATCCGATACTACAGAATTGCTGTCTTCAATGTGAATGTAGTTCTGGGATAAGGCTCTTGCTACATTAAAATCTATTAGGTCAGGTATCTTCGTTCCGTCACTGGACCAGTATGTTAGGGAACTACCAGAGTAAAATTCACATTTTGATGTCTGCCCTGATTGAAGCAATTTTTTACCTTTTAACGTCGTCAGTCTAAATTTCCAATAAGTGTTTTTCGCATTAAAGTCACCTCCAATAATAAAATCACGTCAAAGCGATTTAAATAGTTTAAGATAGTCCTCCCTTTTCAAGTTATGCCGAAGAGGACAATATATAACAGAGACAGTAAACTGTCTGTGTTTAATTTGAATCCTTACAGTAGTGACTTGCATAGTTTCTTCTTCGATATTTAATTCTAAGTGGTGTTTTATATTTTCTTTTATTAGTAATGCCGAAGCACCTCTTGCTCTTTCCGCTGGATCAATGGAGTGATATAAGTTATAACCCCATATTTTAACAAACGAAGATTTAACTAGATGGCTTTCAGATATTAAGAAAATGTAGATTTTTTCTGAATTTTAAAATATTTATATTTTTGGAATATGCTGCATAATGCCATTCGCATTCCAGATTACTATTTCGAAAGTTGTGTTCATACTTAACATTTTTTGTTGGATTGCATTGAGGGAGTTGCATTTTCTTCAGTTGATCAAGTATCATGTTGTTCAGATTACTTAGGTCATCTAGCCACTTTGTAATAGCTGCAATGCTGTTCATAATGTTTTCAATAATTTGGTTACTTTCAGAGCCCATATGTTTGGTTGAACCCAAACCTTTCACTACCTACGCAAATGAACTTCTTTGCTCTGTATTGATTTGTTGTGGGTTTTGATTCATCTGATTTGATATTTGAACCCTTCGATTTTCGTGATTTTGCAGTTGATTTCTTGTTTTATCTCTTAATTATTGAAGTTGTTTAGCAACCTCACAGCCTCGATAATTAGCCGGATGTTAGCCCTTACAATTTGTACACTTGGCAGGCACATCTCTCCCTATTGTACATGCCTGGGTAAAATGATTACCTGAGCATTTTACACATCTTGGATCCCGGCCGCAATATCTTTGGGTGTGATTAAATGCCTGGCATTTCTTGCATTGGGGTATGCGTGTTGTGGTTCTCCTCATTGGTTCAATTTTCACCTTCATGTGAAGAATTCCTTTTATTCCATAAATGTTTTTAACATTTTCTTTGTTGTCAAATACTAGCATAAAAAGAGGGAGTCCCCTTTTACTGATAATTTGGTTTCCTTCCTGAATTTCTGTTCTCTCTTTTTTAACAATATTCACAGCATCTAGTATTTTAAGACCTTTATTTTGTATGTCTTCCATTATTTCTTTGCTTGAGCAAGTGTGATGCAAACCTCTTGTCATGACTTTTATAGATCGGGCCTGTTTGTTTTCGTAAGTGAACCACTGATACTTTTCAGCATTCAATTTCATAGATAAGGTTCTATAAGTATCTGAGTCCAGAATATTAATTTTCCAAACGTCTTTATTTAACGCTGTTACCTTATACGAGTTGTCTTTGTCAGTAACCGATTTCATCAGTGACTGAAGTTCTGGGTAACTGGTTACACCAAATTTGGTGTAATGTTTTTGGTAGATTAACTACCTTTTGGTTGATTGGCTTTGGGTAGAGCATCTTTTGAATCTGGACTAGATTGTCCCCTACCATTTATATGCTCAGCCTCAGGTGACAATTCAGCTTATCTTTTAGGATCCAGTCCGTCTTTCTTTGTAATTCATCTTCATCAGTGGAATATATGAGTTTGTCTGGTTCATTGCTTCCTATATCGCAATCTTCTTTTGAATCCCGATTAATTTTTATGTTTTCATTTTCTTGCTTCAGATATTCTATTTCTTCGCTTAGCTTGGCAAATAATTGCTCCATATGCTCTAGCCTCGCCAAGAGATGCATATTCTCCTTTTTTAGGTCAATAGTTGTTTTGCTAGATTCGGTTATTTGCAAAGTAAAATTTTTGGTGGCATCACTTATTTCGTTTAGTGTTTGTCTAGCTAGATATAGCGTTAGAAAAATTATCAGCTTGATCAGCTACCGAGTTGCTTCTATTTTTCTTTATTGGTGACCTTTGTAAATTTGGACTTCTCTGGAAGTTATTTGATGTTCCCTGATAATGCAATAGATGGCCCTCCCCAGAATCCATAGGGCCAGTCTCCACAGAGAGTGGATTTACCAATGTTGATATTGGTGTACCACCTGGAGTATTAGTTCCTTTTGTTTGTACCATTGCATAGTTTTGATTGACTAATTAGCTATTCTGCTTCACTACTACGAAGAGATTGGGTACCACAACTGTTCGTACTACAAAACATTGCCCAGAGTAAGCCCGCATCAATTTATGAATACTTCGTGGAGGCTGTCAATCCCGTACTCCTCCAATAAAGTATTTGTACACATAGGAATTTTAACTCTTTATTAATGAATGCTTTTGAACGACTTTTGTATTGAATATGCATTCGGTTAAATAAAAACCTTTGTAAAGTGTGGATGTAGAGTCGAAGTTTTTAAAAATGTCTCCTATAAAGGCGGAATTAAGCAAAAGTTACTAATAATTTACCATTATAAAGACGGGAAAAGATTGAGACACATTAGAGATTTGGTAAAAAAGAGACACACCACAGTACGATATGTTATTAAGAAATATGAAAAAAGCAACAAAGTGGTTAGCGTGCGTCATGAAAGGCACATATTAAGGGCAGTGAGGGCAGATCCTCATATTAATGCACAAAGTTTGGTGTTAAATATCGCAACAACTTCTTCACAAAATGTATGCACTGTAGCTGTAAGAAAAATAATCCGTTCCGCGGGATATCATGGACGGGCAGCCCGAAAACCATTTATTAATGCGATAAAGGCAAAAAAGGCTAGATTTTGCCAATTGCCATATTAACAAGGATATAATTTTTTCTAATGAAAGTGTATGGCGAAAAAAATGCCGAATTAGCTAAAGAAAATATATGCCGAACCATAAATCACGGAGGAGGCAATGAGATGGTTTGGGGTTGTTTTTCTTGCAATGGGGTATGAAAATTGTATTTTATAGACGGTAAAATGAACGCACGTATGTATTTGGAAATATTGCGGAATAATTTAGGAGCTGGTTCAAAGTAGCTTGGGATCGAGGATAGCTTTCTATTTCAACACGACAATGATAGAAAGCATACAGCGCGTATTGTGAAGGAATACATACTGTATAATGTACAACAAACGCTACCAACACCACCTCAATCACCGGATCTAAACCCGATTGAAAATCTGTGGGCTCATTTAGATCGAAAAATCAGTAATTACAACATAAAAAACAAAGGAGGCCTGACAAATGCACTCAAAATGGAGTGGGGAAACATTTCTGTCGAAATTACAAAAAATACCGCCTTGAAGATATTCCACACTTTCATCCCACGATTTTTAAAAAAATACCACTAGCAGCTCAAGTGTTAAAAACTCAGCCCGGACCTATTACATTTTATATTCATAATACGTATTTCACTTCCCACGATATTTTTCATCCCATACTTTTTCATTATCTCATCCCATACGTTTTGTTTTTACTCGCATAGTAATATTTTATTTGATAGTTTAATTTTTCTACGTGAACTCCTTGGAAGAAACAAATTGTACTGTTAAAATCTAAAGAGAGTCGACCGATCTCCCAGCAAGATTGTATTTTGAACCTTTTCGGTTGTCTCGACCACAAGTGATAAATCCTGTTAGTTGTGGGAATTCCCGCTATTCGAATATACGTAACACGGGAAATGTATTGGTTCAGTTGAAAAGTAGAAACATTCTCCAGCTTTAGGGTTTAAAAGCTCCGCAAATTTGTTGATTTAGATGTGATCTGTACTTGTATGGCTATCTACTGAGCGAGTATGACGACCGGCTGATTGTAAGAATTCCCGCTATTTAGATTTGAGTGCACGTCTTATGATATTTTACGAATTTTAGCAATGAAAATTAGTCTGGGAAGGGTACTTCTATTAAAAGGTCCACCGATTTGTACCGAAACACAGTACCGAAGCTATTTAAAATAACAAATCGGTGGACCTTTTACTAAAAGTATCCATCCCAGACTAATTTTCATCGTGGGATGAAAGTGTGGGACAATTTCAAGTTAAAAAATTTGGTAAAATCCATGCCAAGGCAATTGCAGGCTGTAATAGATGCAAAAGGGATGCATACAAAATATTAAATGGGGAAATGTAAAAGAGAATTAAAAAATACAAATAAATATTAGCTGCAAAGCCAAGTGTTCAAATACTTTATGGGGCTTCATTTTTCTCTAATTGTTGAATAAACTCAACTATAATTTTATGTTTTATTTTATTTTATTAAGTTGGTGGATTTTAAATTTTATTGCAACTCTTTAAAAGTAATTTAAAAGTCACTGAAAATAAGCAAAGCATTAAATTTAATATCAACGGCTAATTATATATTGTTAATGTTTTTTTTTTGGGGGGAGCAACTCCACATCCCTGATTTTGCTATGATAAGCTCATTTATTACACACCAGCTAAAAATATGGAGCGCTGCACCATAATTTGGTAAGTTTTTTTTTTGTGCGGTTTTAATGAAAATCCGACAACATAAACTTAATAAATTATCCTGCCCACAACATAAGGATAACGACTAGTGTATATTTAGGTTTTACAACGAATTTTTTAAAACGTTTTCTAAACACTCTGCACCGAATTGATTTTGTATTTTGGTTCGGTCGATTATTTTTATTAGGTAAAACCAGACGGTTTTTTTTGCATTAAAATTCAATTAACCTAAATATAATAAAAAAAAATTTATATAGAAAATCCTCGATAGATGGTGTACACATGTAGAAATATTAAAATATTTTTTGAAAGGATGTAAAGGAACGGAGCCGGTTTTCTATCCGTACATGTGTGCATGTACATACAGATATAAGGGATTATTTTGTGATCAGACATTCTATTCAACTCACGTATAATGCCTTCGTGCATCATATACACTCTAGTATGTATATTTTTATAAATGTGAAGTACATATAACGTGTACGGGCGAAAGAATGATACGAAATTAAAAGATTTTAACAATTAAATGTGTTTTCAAATGGGATATATACTCGCAGCAGTGCTTGCATACTCATAGTTGTGCATGGATACCCGAAGATATGTAGCCGAAAGTACTTCACATAAATAATTTATATTATGAATGTCTATTGATCGATGTAATACATAGCTTGAAACCATATTAAAAATATTGCTATATACGATATTTGTAATGTTGCATATATAAATAGGAATACCATAATATGTGTACATGATTGATGCTGTTTACTTATGGGAAATTAAAATTATGTGATTTTCATTTTTACGTTTAGTGATTTCGAGATACATACATTTTATTATTTCTATTTTTGGTCCATATGTGATTAGGTTTATTTACCATACATAATATGAAAATTTTTGGGAAAGCACACAATATTATATGTACAAATATACCCTAAATGGTTTTTAATTAAAAATTACATTTTTGTTCTGGGAAAAATCAAGATATGAATCCGCACATACAGTGTCATTTATAAATGCATCATTGTGACAATTGGAATGGACATGCGAAAGTATAAAATGTTAGAAATCAGATTGACATTTCTAATTTGGATCATTGTAAAGTATACACTTTCAAAACTGTAGGCCATTTTAATATTTAGATCGTTTACCGTATACTGAGAAAAACTATTACGACCAAATACTTAGTAAAATTAATTTGGTTGTTTTAACACAAAATTCTGAGCTAGATAAACCAAATCTCTTGTTTAATTTAGAAATTGGGTATTTTCTTACTTGGTTACTACAAAAGTGAATGAAATGTTTTTCACCAGGATATTGGTACGTAGTTTTGTTTTATTTAACCAAAAAAGATTTTGTTAGATGAACACTATTATTGTTATAACTAACAAAGTATTTTAGTTTAGTTTGGTGATATAATTCGCCAAATCGATAAGTTCTTGTTTTGTACTTTTAGCACAAATTATTAAAAATATGGAGAATCACTGTTGAATGCGCAATGATACAATATTCCAAGCGGTTGATGACACAGTATCGACACGGGTGGAATATTGTATATTGTAGCAAATTCAACGGTTTTTAATTGTTTGTATGTTGTATTGAGTGTTTTTGTGTTTTGGGGTAATAAATAGAATTGAATAATAAACGCATAACATCAGATGTCTGTGAAGTTAGCCCAGGATTTCATCCCAGAAAAAAAAAATTGTTTTCATCAGACAACACTAAAACTGCATTATCATCCCAGCCCAGGATTTGTTTATAATTTATGTTAAATATGTTAAACTATGTAGATCATCCCAGAAAATAAAAAAAAACACAGAAAATTGTACATTAAAAAATATAATTTATAAAAATCATTAATCATCATAATATGCGAAGTAAATAAATAAAAGTAAAAATTTTAAAACTTTATAATATTCGTACCCTTAAAGCGCCGATCTCAACATACGGATCGCCTTGGGATTTTTATTGTGATTAGTGGTCATCATTACCAGTCGATACGACTTGCTTCAGTTTCCGGAACTCGTGGTTCCTGGGAACTATAAATTAAATTCCGTAATACTTGGGCCATACATATAAGAGCCTATAGCGCCAATCTCAACATGCGGATCAACGTGGGATTTTTAGGGTAAGCAACAATAATTATGGCAAATCGATACGAACTGGTTCGAATTCCAGAACTCGTGGTTCCTGGGAACCATTAATAAAAAAACTGATTCTCATATACTAGGCCATACACATATAGGCGTATAGCGCCAATCTCAACATACGGATCAACTTGGGATTTTTCTTGTAATTAGTGGTCGTCATTACCAGTCGATACGACTTGCTTCAGTTTTCGGAACTCGTGGTTCCTGGGAACCATAAATTAAATTCCGTAATACTTGGTCCATAGTTATTGTCGTTTATCATTGAAATAACTAAGATAATATACATATTCGACATTTTCGCAAGACAGTCGACTTTAGTTTCATAGCAAATGAGTCACTTGAAATGAAAAATGATTCGACTAGAGAAATAAAGCTGTAACAGAACGAAAATATTTGTTTTAAAAAATTTTGATTATAGAAAATAAAAAAAATAAGTTAAAAATACGGATAATCGAAAAAATTTAAATTATTATTAATCAAATTAAAACTACGAGTTACGGAAACTGAAAAAAGCCATATCAACTTGTAATGATGACCACTAATTAATTACAAGAAAAATCCCAAGTCGTTTCGGCCTATATGTGTGCCAAGTCGGCCTATATGTGTATGGCCCAGTATATGAGAACCAGTGTTTTATTAATGGTTCCCAGGAACCACGAGTTCCGGAATTCGAACCAGTTCGTATCGATTTGCCATAATTATTGTTGCTTACCCTAAAAATCCCAAGTTGTTTCGTATGTTGACATTGGCGCTATAGGCCTATATGTGTATGGCCCAAGTATTACGGAATTTTATTTATGGTTCCCAGGAACCACGAGTTCCGGAAACTGAAGCAAGTCGTATCGACTGGTAATGATGACCACTAATCACAATAAAAATCCCAAGGCGATCCGTATGTTGAGATCGGCGCTTTAAGGGTACGAATATTATAAAGTTTTAAAATTTTTACTTTTATTTATTTACTTCGCATATTATGATGATTAATGATTTTTATAAATTATATTTTTTAATGTACAATTTTCTGTGTTTTTTTTTATTTTCTGGGATGATCTACATAGTTTAACATATTTAACATAAATTATAAACCAATCCTGGGCTGGGATGATAATGCAGTTTTAGTGTTGCCTGATGACATAATTTTTTTTTCTGGGATGAAATCCTGGGCTAACTTCACAGACATTAACACCAGTTGGTTTAATTTTCAGTGAACATGTGGAGCTCACCAGTGGTAAACCAAATACTCACCTAAGTACAGAAATCTAGGCAGAGGCCAGATTTTTACATGGTCCTTCGAGCCGGATCACAAGCTAATTGGCCCTCACCTGTGGTAAGCCAACTAAGCTTGTGATCCCAGCAAAAGCGGCCAAAGAACAACTAGCAATCAAAACAAGAATGAAACAAAGCAGCCAAGCTAAGCAACAACAGGCAATTAAGCACAGTCCATGCCAAACTACAACCGGCAAATATAAAAGCCAAATGCAAGATGGCTAAGCTTTAAAGTGAACTGTCACAGCATATGCTGCAGTGGTATAATGAAGGACAGTGGATGACAGCGGTGAAATAACAACCCAACTCGAGTTAAATGCAGCCTTATTATTGGCAAAATTAATGAAACACGTTCAAGATACCATGAAGCTTGAAGACGTTAATACATACGCTTGGTCAGATTCAACAATAACACTCTGGTGAATTAAAAGAGACCCAAACCGTTCAAAACGTTTGTGGCAAATAGAATTTCGACGATTAAGAAGACATTACCAACAGCAAATTGGCATCACGTGAAGTCTTAAGAAAATCTCGCGGGCGCCGCCTCACGTGGCATAACACTAAAGCAGCTGTTTGACAACAACTTATGGTGGCATGGACCAAGCTTCCTAACAACTATGCCACCGCAGTCGAACACTGAAGAACCTGTTCCGGATGCACCATCAGATTTACAAGCAGAGCTGGAAGAATAGAGAGTGCTGGCGACGGTAATAAAAAGGCCGCACATACTTGCAGAGTTATTTAGCAGACTGTCTACATACAGCAAAATCAGGCGCACGATCGCATACAGTCTACGATTCATAAATAACTGCAAACAAGAAAATCGTAACAAGGGTTGGCTAACCGGTAATGAACTTAACACAAAAGCAAGATTTCGGATCAGAAATCGCCCGCATAAACAAGGACAGAAGGCTAGAAAAGGACAGTAAGCTCGGTTCAATAAACCCCTTCCTAGACGGCGAAGGCTTGCTCCGTGTGATGGGACGTCTCGACAACTACAATCTGACAACCGCCAGCAAACGAGCCAGACGAGCTGTAAAACAAGTGATACATAAATGCATAACCTGCTTTCGCTACAAACAAAAACACATGGAACAAATAATGGGTAGTCTACCATCAGCAAGAGTGAGCCCGGGAAGACCGTTTTCTAAAACTGGAATCGACTATGCAGAACCCATCCAGCTAAGAACCACCAAGTGTCGGGGTAACAAATCCTAAAAAGGACATATTGCCCTATTCGTATGCATGACAACCAAGGCCATACACATTGAGATAGTGAGCAGCCTAACAACAGAAGCATTCATAGCGGCCTACAAAAGATTCGTTTCTAGACGAGGGCTTTGAACTGATATAGTCTCTGACAACGGTATCTATTTTGTGGGTGCAAATTCTGTAATTAATAAGATGCACAGTTCAGCTATGACCACATTACCCGACGACGTAGCAGCTATGTTAGCCAGTGATAAAACGACATGGCACTTCATACCACCTCATACGATGAGAAGCTGGAATAAAATCCGTGAAATTTCATCTTAAGAGAGTAATAGGAGGTTCAACTCTAACATTCGAAGAATTAACTACTCTCACCACTCAAATCGACGCGGTCCTCAATTCTCCGGCGCTTGTTGCACTCGTTGGAGATGCTTCGGCGCACGACTTTTGGAAGCGATGGTCTTCTGAATACATTCACCAACTTCAACAACGGAGCAAGTGGAAAACCTCCCAGCCAAATTTGGCAAAAAACGATCTAGTATTAGTGAAGGATGATCAACTACCCCCAACCCGATGGAAATTGGGACGGATCACAGACACTCACGCCTGAAAAGATTACTTGGTACGAATAGTAACAGTAAAGTGTAAGGACGCGACCTACAAGCGACCAATAACAAAGTGTGCCAACTCCCTATTAGCGACGATCTAAGTGAGATATTACCTACGAAGGCCATTTCATCGCTCAGTGAAATAACCACCGGGAAGGCCAGTGCAATTACAACTCAAAACAACAAGCCGGTATCCAGACAACAACCTCACCGTCGAACCAAAACGACAGGAAAAATAAACCACATGGCACTAGCCATCCTTTCAGTGTGCTGCCTGTTTGGTTTCGTGAGCACCAACATCGAAGTAAGGCCGTTTAATCATTCCATTGGGATACATTTCGAGGAATTGGGCAAGTTGGAGATTGTGGCGACAAAATGGACATTAGTCAATACAATTTATCTTCCTACTGGGAAGAAATTGACAACTTTAAAAGAGCCCACACAGAGTTACAATCAGTTTGTAAGGAGCTGTCCGGTTTAAAATGCGACATCATTTTTCAGTAATTCTTATTTCAATATAATTATTGGATAGCAGACAACGAGCTATTATTTGAAAGTAATAAGGATCGTAAACGAATGAAGCGAGACCTCGGTAACTCAGTGGGCCTTATACTAGGGGACCTATTTGGAGCACTCACCCAGCGAGAAGCTGACAAGTATGAATCCTATTTTGAACAAATTAACAGTGACGAAAATTATCTCTTGACTCTCATCAAAAATTAAGCAACTATTGTGGATAACACCATCAATTTGGTAAAATATAATACAAACCTCACCACGGCATCTATAAACAACTTAATTAAAGACCAACATCGTTTGCGGCAGGAAATGTTGTAGTTAAAACAATTTATGAACGTATGAAGACAAAGTGCGATCAACGCTAATGACCATTTTTGAAATGATGCTAGTTCTAAAGAGCCTCCTAGGACACGCAACAAGGATTACTCAACGTGATTTATCGTGCTCATCAAGACGTCCTGCATCCATCTATACTTACCCCAAGTCAGTTGGAAGAAGACTTACAATTCATTCGGCAACACGTGCCGGTGACCATTACTCTACCAGGACACGACATTCACGACCTCAAAAACAACTATTACTACAAAAAATGTAATAATTGCAATCACTTTACCACTGACGTTGGTGTGGGATTATACACTAATATATGTAGTCACAACTCCCAACATCATCCATGGAGTCACAAATCATTAGCGCCTCTGACTATAAAGCAATGGACAATCGGCGTGAACACCATGCACTATTAACCAGAGAAGACGTACATAAATGTCATGTATTTAAGCCTGTACATCTCTTACGCAAAGTATCACAAACTAGCAACACTCCTTCAAATCAAACGTCATGTGAGTAGCGATATTACAACGAAAGAACGATTTGGACGCCGTATGCGGCACTAGATCAACAAAAGCTAGTAATCATTGGATCAAACTTCACGCTGCCAACCAGTGGATATATGTGATACCCAACGAAATCACAATCGAAGTCATATGTGGGTCTAGAATCCAATCTTACACCATCGTAGGTTCCGGTATAGTGGCAATCGAATCCGGCTGCGTGCTCAGAGACTCTGACATTCAAATAATTGCTGTAGGAATAGTTAAACACAATGTCAATAAATTTGCTCTGCACGCAACTCAATTAATGCATAGGGCTAACAACCTACGGGAATTCAGTGCTGTATACTCATCAAAGTATAGAAATCTAGGCAGAGGCCAGACTTTTACAATCACCAAACTTGGGTTGGTGTCTAAAATTTGTTCAAAAGATTTCAAGACAATTTGCATGTTGTGATTTGCGATATGTCACTACACGTGGAAGCTTCTTTGGAGCTTGATTCACTTAATTCTTTCATAATTCAAAAATCTATCAGAATTAAATTAATTTGTCAAACGACGAATCCACGGGCTATATCGCCAACCGCACAACATTGCAATTTGTCTCTTTGAGAACACTAAATTCCACACTCCGCACTTCTTGTTCCGATGATTTTTTGAGTTATTAAAAAATCTAGTGAATTTGGGCACTTCTATGTGTAGTGCCATATCGCCAATCACAACATTCAAATTGTTTAGGCATTTTTTGTACAAATTTTAGACACCATGCCAAGTTAGGAACACTAAATTCCATAAACGCTTCCACTTATAGGGTCATATTGCAAATCACAACAAGCAAATAGACTTGATGTTTGTTACAAACTCCAGACAAAATCACTAGAGGATTTTAATCAAACCACGAAATTCGAATTCCAAAGTTTTTCTTTTCCAGCTACACTTTTTGATAATTTGTGTATCTACACTTTTTGAGTCTACACTTTTCGTTAAAATGTGTAGCTACATTTTTTATTAACATTAAGTACTTCACACCGGTTGCTTCACATTGTCCACTGATTTTTGCCAGCTCACCAAATCGTAAGCAGAGCTCATTTGAAGTGGTTTTCCGAAAGTACAAAGAAGATAATGTTTTGATTTCGCGCATCCCGGAAGATTCCAACGGATTTGCCATTCTAGTTCAAACGACTTCAACTCCCCGTGCGTCTGCCACGGCCGCCAACAAATCTAAAGGCCAGTCGTTGCTAGATCGCATTATTATCTTGGAGTTTCCGTGTTTCAGCACATGGACAACTGTATGTTGCGTGTTCGTGTATCGGAAAGCCATCATCTTTGTTTGTTTACACGCCAGAAAACAAAACGAAACTCGTTGTTAACCAGAACGCTTTGCAGTAAATGTTAACCTCATGCCTTTTCCATGTACATAAACGAGATTGAGTTCATTGTGAATTATGAACAAATTTCAAAACGAAACTTAAACCGTATACCAGTGTGGCCAATATTGCCGATCTCAATGAATTGGAGTTAGACGGTTGATTGGAATTCATAATCGTTTATGAAGAGTTACAATCAAATCAATTTTAGGTGGTTTATCTAGTTCTCAATACTTTTAAAGCCACATTTTCGAATATGGCATCTTCAATATTTGCACTTGAGGTTGCTTCAGCTAATAAAATTGCGATGCTACATAGTTCGCGTTCTTTGATCGGTTCTTCGATGCTCCTAATCTCAATCTCGCTCATATTTGTTACTCGATTCACTACCAACAGCTGATCAGTTAAATTATCGTTTGTTTTTTAAATAAGTGGGAATACCAAAATCAGTTGGTAATTGTTGTTGTAACATTGCAGAGCTTAAATTTCATTGAAAAATTGGATTACAAAAAATTGTAGTTTATTGTTCTGCTGAATTTTTTTATATAAATTTGAGGAAATTATTATATTCCCCTCCCCCCTCCACACTTGTATTTTAAATTAAAAAAAAGTGATCAAACGTATTATAAATCTGCTAGAGTTGCTCGTAGGTCGTAAATCCAAGATCTTCCTAGATGCTTTAGTTTTTGGTGGAAACTTAATAAACTTACGACTGGTGCGAGAATCTTAAGCTTCATATAAGCATGAGAAAGACTTATTTACAACGGCCCGAAGTTCTTGCAACACGCGTTCACAACAAGCGAAGATGTGAAATACGAAACAGCTGAGGAGAAGACAGACATAGTCACCTCACATCTGCAAGTGGAAAAAATAGAGCCTCCAATTCAAACAATAGTCAAAAGGCAATCATCCCTTAGGTCGCCGATACGGATAACAGTTCAGATATTAAGATGGCGAACTAAACGTAGGAGACTAATCGACCAGAAAGAGCATGACTATGCCTTGTCACGGCTAGTAGTAGCAGTTCAACAGGAGGATTTTGCAGCAGAACATTCGGTACTGAAACAAGGTAAACAAATCAATAAACGTAGTAGAATTATTTTGCTCAACCCATTCCTCGACCAGGGAAACAAAATTCGGGTCGGTGGAATTTTGGAAAACTCGTCCATATCCTTGGGTAATTCACTAAGTTAGTATTGATGTGGCGAAAAAATTCTGGATCATCAGAGGCGTCCCAGCAGTCAAACATAGCAACCATCTAGGTATTCGCTGCCATCGATTCAAAGTTGCAACCACAGAACTACTAGTAGGAAATTTGCCAATTCCCCGCATTACAGTATCATGCCCGATCACACACACTGGAGTGGACTACGCCAGCCCGATTCATATTCGAACTAGTAAAGGGCGCGGAAATAAATCGTATTTGTGCATATTAATCAGTTTAGTTATATCAGATATCTGAATTCAAGGCCGCTCTGCCGTCTATCTGAAGATCCCGAATCATGATGCGTTCTAACGCCCGGAAATTTCCCGAATGGAGATGCCTTATTATGCCTTAACTCCGATTATTTACATCGTCTGTAACAACGGCCCAAGTGGTAACAAACACTGGCAAACCTGAAAGTAGGAGATATTATCCTATGGCGATGCGAACTACAACCACCAACGGGATGGAAACTCGGCCGAATTGTAGAACTGACAACTCAATTGTCAATTCAATTGTCAAGAGATAAGTAAGCAAGGTAGCAGCTTTGCCCAGCCAAGAGCCACTGACAGTAGAGTAAACTCAAGAAGAGCAAGAACATCAAGCCGAAGATCATGTACCAATGAATCAAAGGCGATGGTAACAACCCCATCGAAAGCCAAAGCAAGCCTCAACTACTAATCCGATAATTCAACATGCCTGCCTCTTACTGTGTATAATAAGCTTGGTATCCGGCAACTGGTGGTCTGAAGAATCAAAGTTGGTCGAAACAAATCCATCGTCACTACATGGAACCACTCGGGCATGTACTTTGACAATATTGCCAAAGTAGAACTGCTTTCGACTAAATGGGATCTCGTAGTTCGGTACCACTTGTAGAGTTATTGGCAAGACATAAATAAAGTGGAGAATTGCTCCACCGTGCTTGATAGAGCCTGCAAAGATGTACAACCAACTAAATGTGATCTCATTCTACAACAGTTACAATGGCAGTTTAACAAAATTATCCAAGACAAGGAGTTGGTAATGCATAGTGACGGATACACTTTAAAACTTCTGAAAAATCAAACAACAACATCACTGCCCAACAATTAAAACACCTAATGGAGGCACAACAACAGTTTGACGTCGAGTTAGCACTCCTCAATGAGTACTGAACCCACCAAGATAAAGCATTAGCAGTCATTCTTTTATCCCTGCAATTAGCACTGGTGATTCAACATCTTGAAGATTAACTTATAGGTGCGAACCACCAGATTATTCATCCTTCGTCCACTATACTTGAACCACTTCCGAAGACCTGCACTTTGCGAGGGCATTGGCTTTTAGAGTTACACAACCTGTATCGTGTAATGACAATAAGGACAAGAGTAAGCAAAGCCAACGTCATAATCCTGATGCAAATCCCCTTGATGCAATCATATGACTACCTGCTCTACGAGGCCATCTCTGTCCCAATTTTTCGCCCCGATTCACAAATAAAAATAAAGCCCACCATACAGTACATACTCGTCAATCCGTACTCAGAGCGCTTTACACCCATCATGGTTCAGAAACGATCCAAGTGCAAGAGACTACTTGATGGTTTGATGATATGTGACATAGCGACGTTGTATACACAACAAAACGAGCAAAATCAATGTAATATGAATTTTCGGAGTCAAGCAAAGGATCACAGTGGCCATAATTTGCCAATCCAGAATAAAAACCATCGCGTTAGAGCATTATGGCTTCATAAAACTACAGCCAGGTTGTATTCTTAGAAGTAATGCTGTGCACCACTATGCAGCCAGCACTAAAGCCAGCAGGAGAAACGGGTCCTATATTCCTGCGTTTAACATCTCAGTACTCACGCCGCTTGTTGATAGTAAAAATCGTTTGAGGCTTGGAGATCCACTAAACTTCACCATCTCGACACCGGACACTACGCAACTGGAGCAGGACATAAGAGCGTTTAGCGATGTATCGGGATTTTGTATATTAATTAATAACACTCACGCTATTTGTATTATTATAATTATTATTTTTATTACAAATGTTGTTTGCACATGTTCACCAATATGGTTGATGTGTGAACGATTGTTCGGCACTTTCACATTTAACTTTACCGCGTATGTGTGTGAGACTTTGTCCCTTGAACTTTAAAACTCGACTGTCCTTTTTCGTTTCTTGTTTCTTTTCTCGTGTGAATATTTTAAATTCTCGATATTTATCGATTATCGATAAATATCGAGATTCGAGAATGTAGGTGGCAAAATAGTGCTATTCAGCAAAACGAGCTATGCCTCGTAATTAAGCGGCGCGGTGTATAAATAGTTTTGCTACGAGGAGTGCCACGAAGTGGAAAGGATTTTTGAGCCGCTACATCACTCCCCTCCTGGATGGAAAACCGTAGTGGTTTAAATTAAATCTAACCGTTTTTCGACTGGGTTTACCACAAATATTCCGTATGCTGGCTTAAGCCTGTCGATGCCAATTGTTGTTGATTTTCCATCTATATCCACAACAAAGAATTTGCGCAATTTGCGGGTTACTGGATACGGCCCAGAATAAGGTGTACTCAAAGGACCTCTGACTCTATCCACACGCACGAATACGTGTGAACAGGTTTCCAAATTTTTGGGAATGTACGTTGCCTGTTCGTTTGGATGTCGTGTGTCCGTAGGAACTAAGCCTCTCATGGTAGTACGAAGCTGCTTCACGAAATCCGAAGTATCCGTGTTTGGGTTGGAATTTTGTTCGTTGATGAAGGATTCACCTTGATATTTTGACCAAATAATAGCTCTGTTGGTGTGCAGTCTAGGTCTTCCTTCACAGAGGTTCGAATACCCAATAGGACCGTTGGAAGTTCAGAATTCCAATGGGATGTATTACATCGAGCTGAAAAGGCGGATTTTAATGGCCGTTCAACAAGACCATTCGCTTTCGGGTTGTATGCAGTTGTCCGAATGCGATGGGAACCTAGGAGCTTCATGAGCTCGGTGAACAACGTTGATTTGAATTGTGTTCCTTGGTCTATCGTGATGAAGAGTAGGACACCATATCTACAGATAAACTCATTGTAGAAGATCTTACTTACGGTTTTAGCGGTCATTTCTCGGATTGGATAAGCTTCTGGCCAACGGGTAAATCGGTCGACTATCGTTTAAATATAATGATAGCCATTCGATTAAGGCAGTAGACCAACCAGGTCCAAGTGGATGTGTTCGAACCTGCCACTTGGTAGCTCGAATTTGTCAAGCGCTGATTTTGTGTGGCGGTGAACTTTGGCCTTTTGGCATGGAATACAAGATTTAGTCCAATTGCTTGTATCAGTATTCATTGGTGGCCAGAAGTATTTTGAATCTATTCTATTTTTTATCGCGTAGCAAGGATGCCGGGATGAGATAAGCCATGTAGACTCTCGAAGAATGTCCGTCGCATGTTAAGAGGAACGCAGGGTCGATTTTAACCAGTAGAAGTCTCACACCGAATTTGCTGCTTGTCTGGAAAGTCGAACTGTTACAGGTTTACGCTTGATTTTGGGGTGCGTGCTGAAATAAATTTCTTCAATTCCTCATCGCGTTGTTGCTGTACAAGTAATTCCTTCGTGTCGATGAAGAAGACGCTGAGTTCTGTGAGAAGTGTTTCACCAGAACGAGACAAACAGTCGCTCACCACATTGTGTTTACATTTGATGTGATGGATGTCGGTAGTGAACTGGGCAATATAATCGAGATGTCATAATTGCAAACGCAATAGCTGTTGTACGTGGTTTATGGTCGGTAAAAATAGAGAAATTTCGGCCTTCGACGAAATGGCGAATGTGTTTGATTGCTAAATACGTAGGAAGAAGTTCTCTGTCGAAGGTAGAGTATTTAATTTCCGCAGGAGAGAGCTTCTTTGAAAAGAACGCTAATGGTTGCCAACATACTTTGTTATGTTGTTGTAAGACAGCTCCAACTGCTACGTTGGACGCGTCGATAGTTATGTTGAACTGCGCGTCGTTGAACTAATGTGCCAAAAAAGTGACAGCGGCAAGAGATTGCTTGACCGGTTCGAAAGCTTCTGTGCAATCTTCGGGCCAAGAGAAGTTCTTTCTGTCTTTGCCTTTCTTGAGTGAGGTGGCCAAATGCCTGTGAATAGGCGATAACAGTTCGGCTAATCGTGGTATAAAACGGTGATATTAGTTCACCATACCGACTAACTGCTGTATTTGGCAGACTAATGTTGGTTCTGGAAAGTTGAAATGACATCAACTCTGTATTTCGACGGGAGGATGTCTGCTTTCGAAATTATATTGTTCAAGAAGTCGAGTGACTTCACGCCAAAAATACATTTCGAAGCTTTAACATTAATTTCATATGCGGGGAGACGTTTAAATACTGACTTGAGATGTTCACTGTGTTCCATCTCGGACCTGCTCGCAACGAGCATATCGTCGATGTAAGAGTAGACGAAGTCCAGTCCTTTTAACTCTTCGATAAGGAACCGCTGGAATGTCTGGGCTGAGTTGCAAAGACCATATGGATTTCGGGTGAACTCAAAAAGCCCAAAATAAGTAGTAATCAAGAAGGAATTTGATGATATGCCCTAACCAAATATATGTACGAAAATATAGTGGCACCGGCGAGTTTCAATGAGAAACTGTGTATGTGGGGGATAGGATATCTATCTGGGACAGTGACACTATTTAACTGTCGATAGTCTCCACAAGGGCGCGAGTCCTTGTCTTTCTCTTGCACCATATGTAATGGTGAAGAGACTGGTGATGATGAGGGGTGGCAGATTCTGATGTCTGTTATAAACTGAAATTCAATTTTTGTAGCTTTAAGTTTCGTTGCGTTGAGTTGTCGCGGTTTAGCACAAGGTAACCTAACCTTGCGTGACGACGTAGTGGCCTACGTTATGCTTCACTGGGAGATTGTAATTCAGAGCCTCAGTGAGCGAGAGGTATTTCTTAAAAAGAGCACCATAATCGTTGTTAACGCTTTAATGTTTTTGAGATGGCGTATCAACTTGGGCGATGATTGCGTTCACAGTGAGGGTAGTAAATGAATCGTAGAGTCTTCTGTACTTCAAATCGACCACGAGACCATACTTGGACAGAAAGTCAGCACCTATAATAGGCCTGTCTACTGCCGTGACGATGAAGGGATGTGTGAACGAACGCCTGAGACCGAGATTAACCTTCAAAAGTTTTGTGCCGTAAGTAGAAATTGGGGATGTAGTAGCATGTCGGGGAAACTTGTTTACGGGTGTCACAGATACTTCAGCCCCCGAATCGATCAGAAATTGTAAGTTATTTTTGAGATCTTGGATGTAAAGACAGCGAGACGAATATATCCCACTGTTTGCCGTAGAGACAGCAGGATTTAGTGGTTTTCCGAAGACTTGTAATGTTTGGAAGTGGCTTCTCCATGAGCTACGGGTCGGAAACTACACGGATTATTACAGTCGCGTGCGCGTGAGCCGAAACGACGGTGGTAGTAGCAGAGTCCGGATCGAGATGACGATCTCGATCTTGCCCTGTGTCAGTAATTGAAATTCGGTCTGTTGTTTGGCGATCTTCCACGTGAACCAATGTTCATATTAGCCAGTGTTCACTGTAGTTGTTGTTGTTTCTTTTCCAGTTGTCTTTGCATTAAAGCAAGAGCTGGCTGACAGCAGCAATTGGTTTGGGAGCTCTTGATTGAGCGTAAATCCAGATATTGTCGGCGACCGGTAAGATTTCCTCGATGTCATTTTTGATATCCCGCGCCGTTATTGCTCGTAAGTCGTTTGTCAAACGTTTTAGCCAGATATTTGAGTAAATCGTTGTTTACTAATTTCGAAATGTAAATAAAAATCAAGCAGGTCATAAAAGTTGGACGGTCAAATGTCTCCCATTTGTTGGAAACCGGAGAGCAACTCGTCAAGTCGTTGCTCCACGCTAATAGCGTAGCGGTTGGTCAACGCGGATTTCAGTTTTTGTATTTCGGGCCTGGCTGCGGGTTTTTAAAAATGTCCGTTATGAATTGAACCGCCTCTTGTGGTATCGCGCCGAGAGTGTATGCGAATCGTTCATCGTCGTCAATAATTCGGTGAATTCTGAATTAGTGTTCGACGAGGAGCAACTATGCTGCCGGTTGTTCATTCCAGAAGGGAGGTATTTTGGGTGGTATCTTGTATAGCTTCGTAGTTGCCCTCGATGCTGGGGTGCCAGCATGGCTGTCGTTATCATCTTTTGATGATGAAACGGCTTTTTGTTGTTTAGCTGGCACCTTGATTTATATTATTTTTTTAACTTCACTAAAATCCGGCGTAGCAGAAATATTAATTTTACAAGGTGTCTATTTATTTATAGAATAATTTTTCCGGCCAAGGAGTATTGGGAATAAAGAAATTGGCAGATTGAACGAGAGAATCAACAAAAACTCAATTACGTGAAAAGATCTTTTTAACTAGCAAAATTGTAGAAACGAAAAAGGAAATTGTTTAAATGATCGATGAAATTATACGATTAACAGTGTAAAAAAATGTCGAATCGGAAAATCGTACACTTACAATACGTTTTCTAAATTAATATAATCCATTCTTGTTGATGTACCCGTTGTGTTGTAATTGTGGCTATTTTATAGTGATGTGTTGTTTGTGTGCTGCCGCCACACGTTGATCTGCTGACTGTTATTCCGTTTTTTTTCTTGTGATTTTTTTTTGGTTACAACTGTTGCTTTCAGCTCCCTTGGCTCCCTCGATGGGTGCGATCGCCTTTGCGTGGGCTATTGGCCCAAATTTTTATTTTTCTGTGGATGTTTCCACTTTAAAATTTTTTTACTTATTGGTTTTTGACCGGCTTACAGACTCAGTTTTTCGTCGTGTTTTTGTTTAGTATTAATCTGATTTGTATGTTTATCATTTTTATTATACACTATATCACACGCCTGGCGGGTAAGTTTATTAAGTTTCCACCAAAAACCAAAGAATCTAGGTAGATCGTCAGGCAAAGAAATGCATACGTTTACCACTGATATCAATAAAACATTTATAGTGACAGCCAATTAAACAGCAGCAATGTCCTCTCTTTGAAATTTTTATAGGAAATCGCCCATAACTACTTTGGCTTGGAAAAAGGAAAGAATATGACACGATAAAACACCCTGTCGCAAACTTTATTCTGGTCACTAAAGGGAATTTAACCCGTCGTCTTCGAATGATTGAGCTGAAACCCGTTCTTCATTATGGTGGAACGAAAGAACATGCAAATATCAGATGTTAATGTATTTTTTGCGCCTTTCAAAGCGATATTCCGAGTACATATCATAAACGGCAAGGAAATGGTAATTAATGACTTCCAAAATTTTTGTGTTAGCCTATAACATAAAAACGAGTTCAAACTCTATTAGTATTAAAAAAATGTATATGACACGCAAAAAATAATCTATAAAATCGAATATGACCAAATGCCAGTTTAAATTAAATTCTTTCGTCGAATTATTTTTTATAAAAAACAGCAACTGTGCTAAATTTAACGAAATGTGGAAAGCCTTGCCAAATCACCACCACCATTATTGTTGTGGTCAGATAAATAAAGCTTATTCCATAATATAGTGACTGCACACATTTCAATTTTCATTGATTGATTTTTCATTTACCGTGCACCTACCCAGATACACGTTAAATATCCAAATAATGGATGATTAAATATCATGCACAATTTTAATGTATTTGGTCAGTGGTCACCATAATTAATAGACGTACATAATTTAAATGATTAATTTGAGTGATGATTAAAGCTGAAATTTAAATATTTTGGGTGCGTAGATTTTATTTTATTTCGGCATCAACATAATATTTTATTGGGAGATTTATTGTGGAGCAGCGAACTAAGCGTACGAATTGATTTTAATGTTTACTTGTATTTATTTATGTGGTGTTATTTATGTATCTGCTCGAATAAATAAAGTAAATTTACCCAAACTCTTTAACGCTGTAGAATATTATATTTATGTCGGAACGCAGAACACTAATAAAATCGTATGCCTCATCAATCGGTAAAAGCACGGAGGCATACGCACATTCGTATATAGTTGTGTGCTGGATAATAATTTATAACTTTTGGTATGCCATTCCTATTATTCATTTGAACGCATCAATAAATCATGAAAATTTTATTTGTACTTTTACGGTTCAGCTAATAATTTTGAGATGACAACATTTTCTTTTATGTGTTTTTTTTTGTGCTTCTCTGCGTTCCGTTGTTAGAAAAGAAATTAGAGATAGCCTATGTACACAGTAGTATATACGTGGAGGAAGTGAAAATATAAATTACGTGTATATATAGCTTAAGGGTATGTAATAAAATCAAAATACTGGAAAATTTATTTTCCAGGCATTTCAGTGACGACCTTTTGAATAATAAAAGCTCTCGGTATATGATATTTGTTATGTGTAGCGCTTCCATTCTAGTAGACACATTATTATATATAAATTAATTAACAAAATTATTCGAGTAAACAAACAACAAACAGGAACAAAAAGAACTTAGCTCATTGTTCTGTGCATGTACACTCACAGCATCCGTACTCCTAAATTTATTTTATCAAAAAGAAAACCCATCTTTAATCACCATCAATTCCGATCAAATTAATGTTCAATTAACTGGATAATAATTTCGTATTACACATTAAGCAAAAATGATTTCACACATTAGCCCCTATACGTTATTAGTATACATAGCATGCGAAGGAAATCAAACGAGAAGATCACGACACCAAAGCCTAATATAAGTTACAAGTTTTCATTTTGTCGCACGTTTTGTCGTTAATCTCTCTCACACACACGATTTCCATTACCAATAATTATTTTGGAACAGCAACCAATTCTTTTATTTTTTGTTATTGTTGCTGTTACTGTTATTGTATCCCAAACAAACAATAACAATTCAATTACAAACCACATATAGCCTCTACATACAGAACGAATCAAACAGAAAACTTATTTTCATGAAAAATAATTTTTCCGACAAATGTTTGATTCGTGATATAATTTTTATTTGGAATTTTTTTATTTTATTTTTGTTATTTAGTTGAGGGTGGTTTTTAGTCAATTTATCCATTATCCCTTTTTTGTTCTCTTGTACATCCTTTTTATCTCTTTATTTGTTCTGAAAATTTGGCAAGCGCACGAACAAACAAAAACCAATGATAACAGGAAAATTATGATAGAAAAACGTTTTGTGAAAGGAAAATCGAACACAAAAAAAAAGTTTTTCTAAAGGTAAATCTGCACACACACACACACACACAAATACCACACAAAAGGGTAAAAAAGGTGTTAACGACGGAACTACGCTGTGTACTTTTTTTGGATTTTATTTTGTCGACAAAAATTTATCAATAGGTTTTATTTAAGTCTAAGGAATTTTTGGGTGCGGAATTGTTTTCGTTTTGCTCAGGTGTAATAAAAATAGAAAGCTATTCAAGTTGAAAGAAATTTGGTTTGATCTTTTGTTTGAAATAGATTAAGCTTCTTTTCTCAGTCGTGCTAATCATGAGTTTTCTAAAAATAATAATGAAAACTAAATGGTGTCCTAAACATTTGGGCTTCGAACCCGAGGTGAAGATAAACGTGTACAGTTAGCAGAATAGGAGGACTTTCTGATGATTTGAATGAACGTAGAATAATTTGCCGGAATAAAATACCAACGATTAAAGAAGCTATTTTTTTCTTTTGTTTAAACATCAAAAATATCACTGTGCTAGTTGAAAAAAATAACAAGTTGGGAACCCATGAAGTAAACTTAATCTGAGTACGCTGAATTCAATGGGGCTAGTCCCATTTCAAAGTTACTCCCCATTTTTGAGATATTGCTTTCGACATGTTTTCGTTTCGACATTTTGACGTTGATAGCTCTTGAACCAATAAGATTTTCGTTATGCTTTCTGCAGCAAAGTGGTTGCTTAAGTCAAGACAAACAACTTTGTCAAATATGTCAAGCCAAAAAACCACATCTACCATATATGCGTGTTTTACTTAGACCAAGGTTAGTTTCGGTTAGGTTGGAAAGGCTGCTTCCGCACACTTGGACCAGTAGTGGCCCGTTGTGATAGCACATGATCCTATTTCCCCTTTACCCCTGTTCAAAATTATTCGGAGCTATGTAGGTGGACATGGAGCAGCAGTTCTTGGCGCAGATTGGAATAAGAAGTAGTCAAGATAATTTTGCGATATGCGATTGCCAAGGAGCACAATAGAAATACAAAGAAATACAAAAGAAAAGAAATACAAAAGAAATACAAATTTTAAAGGCAATTACATTTTTTGGATAATTTTGAGCCACACACCTCATAAAAATGAGCTCTTATGCTCACAATGTAGTGTGCACTTCACAAATTTGTTATTACTGTTACATAATTAATTAATTAATTAATTAATAGTAAATAATGAAATAAATAAATACAAATAAAATTATATAGATTATATTATACGTACGTAGTGCAACATATCTCGCACTCCACAGTCCGCGAGATCTGAAAGGCTGGCCATACTGTACACACCCAAGTACTTATGCCTTCTGTGTGATAATGCCGGACACGAGCATAGGAAATTATCTACGGTCTCTTAATCCTTTTCCTTCCACACAACTTCTACCAAGTCATTCGTCTGTAGACCCAGCCTTTTCGCATGTTTCCCAAAAAGGCAGGGTCTTATACGTTTTGGCAAAAGTTTTTCACAGAGAACTCCGCCTCCTATCTTGCCGTCTAAAGAAACATGGGTCCTCCTGTGTAGAGATCCATATACACAGGTATGGTTAAATACAACTGGATGTCGGCTTACTTAGGCCAAACAGGAGGCTCATTTCAAATAAGATACAAGGAATATATCAATGATATAACCAAAAAAAGTGCATAAAATCAAGTTTCGCACAACATCTAAGAACTGAAAATCATAGGTACACTAAATTCAATGAAAATTTAACCATTTTGCATAGAATCAAAAAAGGACCGAAATTAGACAGGCTAGACGTATACTGTACGTATACAAATTTCTCATGAGGCACGGGTCAAATTGCGGCCAAAATTCACATCCTGGAAATATACAAAAACCAAAACACCAACAATAATTTACTAACGACAAAATCAACACAAAAACGAATAAAATTTGCGACTTATCATCCATAACTTAAAAACAAAGGAGTTGTTACCGACCACATGGCATAGTGGTTAAAGCTTTGGCGTTTGGATCGGAAGGTGCCACAATAGGCACAATAAGTAAGAACTAAAAACAACAATAAAAAATTAAAAATAAAATGGTTTCTATTTAAATATATAAAGTGACAAAAGAACAGGGACAACATAAAGGGAAAATCGGCTTGTGAAATGTGGTGAAATAAATAATATGGATAGGTGTTTTAAACTCAAGTGCTTTTGTCATGTGGGTGGAAAATTTACAATTATTAACAATCGCCGCAAAATAAGTGATGAAACCGCTGATTTATATCGACTATACTTTTCACAAAATATAATTAGTGGTTTAAATTGGACGCAGTCTTTTGTTTGTACGGCATGCATTTTCCATCTGCGTCAAACACTGGAGCCGCAATGCCATTTGGTGTCTCAATGACGTGGATAGATCCACAAAGACATGAGCCAGTTCAATGTAATGGGTGTCTCGAAAAAAATTGGTTCTTTGACATACACTGCAACTACAAATACTCAACTACCGTTTCTGCATTCAAATAAAATTCTTGTTCCGGAAAGATCAAACACAACTGAAGAATATTCAACACGAACATTTGAATCAGATAAAACGAGAAACATCGACATTAATATATCAACCATCTGATATTACTGTGCCATTCAATCACATTGAAATATCGCAAAATCGTTGGGATATTATGATACGACGCCTGAAATGATCGTAGCGGCAAGCCCTTCTTTTGTTAAAATATTTAAAACAAGTGAACAATTTGGCTCCAAATGTTCGGATGTATATGGAGCAATAAATCGTTATCGTCATTCTACGGATTTTTTCAACACAATTGAAAATAATTCACTCGCTTTTTGCACTGATATCCGTGGTTTGGTATCAACAATGCACAATGCATATAATCCCGAAGATTGGCAATTATTTAACGATTCCTGAAAGAGCAGGTTAAAGACAGTTCTCCTTCACGTTACCAACTCAAAAAATTCCACTCCAATTGCACTCAGCACAAACACAAAGGAAACTTATCCATCAACTGGGCTTTACGTGAGAACATTAGATTACGATACGACAACATCGTTGAGGCTCCACTTGTGCCAATTGGAAAATTATTGCTACCACCACAATCCAGATGGAAATGCGTTCATCGGATTGTGTCGCATTTTTGCACGGTTAAGTAGAATGAAAATAAAAGAAGGTTGATGTTTGAATCTATATTCAAATCAAAGTTTTGATCAAATGAAATTTCATTTTGCACGTTTTTTATTACTGGAATACTTAATGGACCAGATATTCGTCGTTTGATAAACGATGATGCATTTGAAAATGCTCTCAGTGAGCGAGAGCTTGTGGCATGGAAAATAGTAAAAGAAATTATTAAGAATGTTCTCGGAATTAATCGATCCGATGTTTGTCGCATATATATTGAAAATATGCTGACCTCATTTCATAATATAAACGGTCGAATGTCATTGAAAATACATTTTTTGTATTGTCATTTGAAAAAATTCGCCAAACAATCACCAGCCGAATCCGATGAGCAAACGCGAGCATTTTCACCAAGTGACGGCAAGACTCGAACATTGGTACAGCGGCCAAAAGCTACATGCACTCTTGGGTGACATTTGTTGGAATTTCATTTGGGTGACATTTATTGTCTTGCAAATGACGAGGAAGACGACACGGGCGAATGAGAAAAATTAAATTAAAAAAACGTTAATTTTTTAGGAAACAATTAAGAATAATCACCATAAAATCAACATCGATCGATTTAATTTTCTTTCAAATAGTTTTTATTGTATCTATATTTGTCGATGTGATGTTTATTTAAATCGATTGAAATCGATTTAAATTCAATAAATGGATAAAAAATGATGAAAAAGTGTTTTCCGACCAAACGTAAACAAAAAAATAACACAAAAATGTGTTTGCTGCAGAAATCATAACGAAAATCTTAATGGTTCAAGAGCTATCAACGTCAAAATGAGTGTATATTTTGACAAATTTTTGACTAAAAACGAAAACATGTCGAAAGCGATATCTCAAAAATGGCGAGTAACTTTGAAATGGGACTACCACCATTGAATTCAGCATACTTGAATTATATTTACCCTCTGGGTGCCCAGCTTGTTACAAAAAAAAGTTTGCGATTCAAGCACAGTGCATTTACTTCTAATAATTTTTTTCTAAAAAAAATCTAGGACTAGGAGTGGTGAAGATTTATCAAATCAAAATAACCTATCCGTAGCACAGTGTTTGACTGTTGTCACTTAAAGGCAAAAATCGGACGGGTGGCTACCAGTCATTTGTGCATAAAATCCTTGCCGGATTTGAAACGAAAAATCTTACTCAATTTCGCCTAAGGGTATTCGACCGTCATTTATTTATCAAGATTTGTCAAATTTAGTCGAACTATTATGCTATTGTGCCAAACTATATTATATCCGACTATTAGTTGTAAGTCGATATCGACCAGCAGTTACAAACATGTTCAGACGGGCGCGCGTAAAACATTTGCTTAGGATTTCAGTAGGATGGATTAGGGTATCATTTCTTCGACAACTTTGCCCAACATTAGTTCGACGAATCGAACATCATATGCTAGAGCCGAATGACAAGCATATACAACACGTTTTAGGCAATCGTACGTAAGTTATTTGAATATTATTATATTATTATAGACGAACGAGTGAGAGTGTAAATAGATGACCGATATCATCGCAGAAATAAGGGATCTATCCGATATCCAATAGTTTTTGTAATAAAACTGTCTTAATTATTTGATTATTTGCACATTAAATGAAATATTTTTTTTTAAAATAAAGCATAATTCTAATAATGCGCCACCCCCCAGTTAAAATTTTCAATCTCATTTTATATAGTTTGACATGAATGATATGAACTGAATTATTTGAGTATTTAGGACGAACAATTATCGGTTTTGTTCAGAATAGTATCACTTTGCCCCCATCCCTTCTCTAATACAATCTGCTAATAAAGCTGTAGTTCATTGGAATTATTCAAACAAGTACTAGATCTAAACTAAAGCAGAGTGATGTAGAAAAATAGGTAAGAATTTTTTACATTTTTTGCTTTAATGGGTTAACTCTTTACCCCCCTCATCATATATCTATTATATCTATTTTTTTTAAGGCTAAGCCACAAATTTCAGTATATGTATAACAGAGAGTACAACATGAGATTTGAACTGTTAATAATCCTTTGTACTATTACAAACAACATAACTCCAAACACAACATAACAAGAACTCCAAAACCGGTGTCTCCAGTGCAATTTATTTTATCATCCGAACTGCGATGATATTCTTAAGAATCGTATATGCCGGAATCTGTCTATTCCTAAAATAATTATGTAGTTCTGCCTATTAAACATGAAATAGAGCATTGACCAATACACTTGAACACCAACATATAATAAAGCAAAATGTCTGCATAAAATTATAATACTTGATTACGTTAAGATGATAAATGATTATTTTAAAAATACCTGACGCATAATGAACGTAGATGCACAGGCAGCTTCAACAAATTAACATTTTGTAAAGCGAGCGAGTACCTAATAATGTACGGAAAATGTAATATTCATTCCAGGTGTTTGATTTAATTAAATTTACGAATTAATATTTAGTAATCCATCAAAAAAGAGGCGAATAGCTGTACGGCACTCATGGTATAAGCAAAGTATATAATAGCACTTAGGAACTCGGTGGAACAATAAGTCTGTAAATCACTTTAATCATTTTCCGTATATTTTCGTATATCTTCCGCAAAAATTTCCCAACTCAAACATTAACGTTTATATACATTATAGTTATATTACAACCATGTTTAAATTTAACTTTGTAGTCATCAATCACAATAATAAAGACATAAATGAAGCAACAAATTGAGAATCAAATTTTCGGAAATATTTTCGTTCTATAAATAAATCCGTACAAGAAGGAAGTGAAATTATTTCTTCTTTGTTTTCATCGTCAACAAATTTTCTATTTTATTCATTATTTTTGGTTACTTACGATTTTTTAAAATTCGCATATAACGACGACATTTTCGGTACGAAGAGTGGGTATAAGAAAACAGACCGAACGTAGAAATATAATATAAATAAATTATAATATATCAGTGAATACTAAAAATGATTCATGGCACGCCATCAAGATAATATCGCAGAGAATAGAGAACCGAAACAGCACATACCACACAAACACATACAGAAAGTATAATTTATAATCTTCTTGTTCCAGAAACCAAACCAGAAATAAAAATAAAAAGTTAAACCCCAATATATCTGAAGAATAAAATTTTATTTTAGTAAAAGCTCACAACCAACCAAAAAAAAAAGTTTCATGCAATTTCGCAACCAACCGCTTTTTATGTGTGTTATTCAATTTTTTTCTTCGATTCGAAAGCACAAAAAATTATCATTTGTAAATTCAAACTTCTTCAGTTTAACATTTTTTTTTTAAATTTTTGGACGATACGACTTTAACGAGTCCTTATATATACATGTAATGAGGATTGGGGAGGAGCACCAGAAAAAAGAAGATACGAAAAAAAATCTAAAAGTTCCACAAATAAATCATAATCCTTAATCCGTAACCAAATTCAAATCTATGGAAATTATTTCCAGGAAAATATATCTGAGTTTCCTTTTTTCTGTATTATTTATCTACCATTACTGTTGTTATCATTATTCTCATTATTATTATTATTATTATTATTACTATTCCTCATACTATTCAGTATTATTATGATTATCTGTTTTTTGGTTTATTGAAGTTTGTTTTTTATTTTATTTTGGTTTGGTCCTGAAAATTTTCCAATTTGGGTTCTGTAAAAATGTACTCAGTCTGTACGAGTAAAATACAAAAAATACTGTAGATGAGTAGAAGAAAACACAACCGCATCAGAAAGCAAAAATCTATTGAATTTTTAAAATGAATGCAGTATAGTTCTGTGTTCAACTCGTACCATACGATGATACAACAGACTTGTTGTCGGCTTCCAATTTACGTACAGCTATATACCAATTTGTTTGTTGTTGTTCACTCTATAATACTGACAATATGTACAGATATAGTCTCTTTGGTATACATGTACATTTGGAGCTGAAATAATTATAAATTCTGAATTTTTAATAGTTGTGGCTCTGGTTTTAACTTTTTGTTGTATATCTGTGTTTCTGGTATGGATTGAATTTCAATTACAATAATTTTTCGGTCTACATAATTCTTTCGGTTTTATTGCTTATATACGGAGCTAGCAGCAACATAATTATTTAATTGAATGGCATACAGATGGGCGTCTATTGTGTGTAGATTACGAGAGATGCTTAGGATGCTTGAAATATTTGAAAATTTCAAGAAATTTTTATGACAATAAACAACAATCGGCCGTAGAGCATATAAGTAGATGTTAATAATAATTCCGCTTAAAATTCGTAAAATCATCATAAACATACCTAGATTTAAATTAAACCTTGCACCATTTCTCAACATCATTTTGACAATTAAAAAAAAATCTCACACGGTACACAAAAAATCGAGCTTAAAATTGAATAAATTTGATTATTTCGGGTCAACATATTTTTGCACAAAACAAAAAACGCAACAGTAAATTCCTCAAAAAAAATACGATGCTTTCAAGCGCTTTCATATAGCTGAAATGTCGGTCAACATTAGACATTTGTTTTTTACTTATAAAATGTAGGAAATTTAGTCTACCTTCTGATGGCTCTGTTTCTTATTATTTTTGTGCTGAGAATAAGACAACAATTCATATCTGAATTAAGGAATAAATAAACTTTAAATCTAGGTTAGGTCTTGATTAACATTAATAGTTTGGTTTCAACATAATGAATACAAGTTTTGTAGTTAAATCCGAGTTCATTAATTATAGATAGACACCTAGTCCTCATACGTATTTATTGTGTTATTATCGGCCATGTTTATTTTGATATCAACAACAATGTTTGACATACACAAAAATTTGACCCTGACATAATAAGAATTCAATACCAAATCGAATTTGAACAAATTTAAATCCGATTTCAGTAATTAAACATAGGCATCTAGTAATTAAACATACTCATCAGTATTTAATTGCTTATTATTGGCCGTGTTTATTTTGACAACAACAACAATGTTTGACAACAACAAAAATTTGACTCTGATTTAATAAGAATTCAATATCAATCTCAATTTGAACAACTCTAAATCCGAGTTCAGTAATTGTATATAGGCACCTAGTCCTCATACGTATTACACAAAATATTCTCGTTAAAGAGTACCAGGCTCGTCGTGGAAATTTTCGGCATCAAAATCGAGCTCAATTCCTGGATTAACTATGAATGCCAAAACTACTTCAGTATCCCATGATAATCTAACTATATTTTATCAAAATGTTGGTGGAATGTCATCGAAGTCAGCTTGTTTTTATAATTACGTTATTAGTACTGAATATGATATTTATACAATTACGGAAACTAAGTTCCATGAATCCATTAATAATGTTGAGTTTTTTCCGTTAAATTTTGTGGTTTATCGCTGTGACCGGTCTTCTTATAATAGTTCAAAAACATCAGGTCCAGGAGGAGGCGTTTTAATTGCAGTTGATAAAAAAATTCCTAGTGTATAGCTGTTCAACTTAACATATTCCGTCAAACAACTATAATCGTTACCATCTACATACCACCGCGAACTAGTTTGGAAATTTATTCAATATTTACGGCATTTATGTACAATCTAATGTGTAAATTTGATAAGGTGAGCACAAATTTTATCGTAACTGGAGATTTCAACCTACCAAATATTATATGAGTTCCTGATGATGAGCATGATTTCTTATTACCAACTAACGTAACATCAGCTATTGAGCATATTTTTGTAGACGCTGTATCCATATGTGGTTTAAATCAAATTAATTGTATAAAAAATTATAGAGATCGGTATTTAGATTTAGTTTTTTCAAATTTTCATGATAATATTTATATTACTGAATGCTTTTTTCCATTTGTTAATTGTGTTGATCATAAAGCTATTGAAATCTCAATTAGAAATTATTATACTTCTAATATTCCTATTTCCGAAAAAATTATATATTATGACTATAGGAATGGTAATATTCCCGGTTTAAGTGAATCTTTATCTAACATTGATTGGTGGTTACTTTTTGGTGATGATGATATTAATACTAATATTGATAAGTTTTATGAAATTTTATTCGCTAGAATTGATGAATTTGTACCTAAGAAAAGTTTTAAATCGTTACCAAATTATCCACCTCATTTCACTAACGAGTTGATTAAGTTGCAACTATAAAAATAGATGTCGTGTGAAATTTAAGAGTAATCCGTCCTTATATAATAAAACTAGAAAATTGGAATCACATAAACAGTTCGTTAACAAAAACAAAGAGGCTTATAATGAGTATTTACGGGTTATAGAATCTAAAATATATTATGATCCTAAATGTTTTTGGAAATTTGTTAATTCCAAATGTAAAACATCTGAGCTGCCTACAACTATGTATTTTGATCAAAAAAGTAGTTCTGATTTAAACGAAATTGTTGATTATTTTAGGAACTTTTTTCAAAGTGTATACAAATTTGTTGACTGTTCTAACTTTAAATCTAACTTGTATTTTAAATATCCCGTTCAATTTGATGTTCCACATGTGTCCGAATCTGAAATTATTAATGTATTGAACTCTTTCAAAAACGGTTGTGATCCGGACGGGATTTCCACGTATATTTTGAAATTGTTAAAATATCAACTTTGTTATCCCTTGAAATTATTATTTGATAAATCTTCAATTACTCCAATCTTTAAGGCAGGTGATCGTTCTAATATAGCCAATTACAGAGGTATCTCTATTTTATCATCATTCCCTAAGCTCTTTGAGGCCATACTGACAAGATACATTTTTTTAAACATAAAGAATAGTATTTCAACATATCAACACGGTTTTTTCAAAGGTAGATCCACAACAACCAATCTTATTGAGTTTCAACGTGAAATTGTTGATACATTTGAGTCGCAGAGTCAACTGGATGTCGGCTTTGTTGATCTCACAAAAGCGTTTGACTCTGTTCAACACCAAATTATCATACATAAACTCAAGTTGTTTGGACTTTCTGAAAAATTCGTTAATTGGGTGAGGTCATATCTATCTGATCGCGTTCAATATGTTAAGTTAAATCGTGTCAAATCTGATAAAATAAACGTACTTTCCGGTGTTCCGCAGGGCTCACACCTTGGTCCTCTATTATTTACAATATTTGTAAATGATTCGATGGGTGTATTGCGTTACTCTAAGGGACTTATGTATGCAGATGATCTCAAACTTCTTTGTCGCATTGTTGAAACTTTGGATGCCACTAAATTACAATCTGACCTGGATTCGGTATACTTGTGGTGTAGCAGGAATCATTTAAAGTTAAATATCAAGAAGTGTGCTGTAATGGCTTTTTTCAAGGAAAAGAACTCTGATAAATTTTGATTATAATATTTATAGTGAAACATTAGCTCGGGTTACTCAAATCACAGACTTGGGTGTAACGTTTGACCCTACTTTGACTTTTATTCCGCATATTGATAAACTAATAGCAAAATCGTCATCTTTGTTGGGTTTTATACAGCGTATCTCTAACGATTTTAAAGAAAAGACGACTCTTCAAACCTTATATTCATCAATGGTTCGGTCAAATTTAGAATATGCTATAGTCGTGTGGGCTCCTTATTATAATGTACATATTGAACGAATAGAAAAAATTCAAAGAAAATTTACTCGGCAGATCTTTTTTAAATTTAATCTCTTTAACATGGACAGACGACTGACTTATTTAGATAATCTTCTTAATATACCTAGTTACAATACGAGATGTTTCGTTTTAAATTTAGAACCCTTGTCAATCAGACGTTGTTTTGCTGCGGCTTTATTTGTGGCTGATGTTTTGGAAGCAAGGATTGATTGTCCATTTACACTTTCGCGTTTGAATATTTATGCTCCAATGAGACAACTTAGAACAAGGTCTTCATTGTTACCAGATTTTCATCGTTCCAATTACTCAGTACACGAATCAATTAATTTTATGGTTGCGAAATTTAACGATTTCTGTGATATTTTTGATTTCGGAATGACTAAAGCTTGTTTCAAAAATAAACTGAAACATAACTTTAAAGTTTCTTTGTTTGAATTGACTTAATCTTCGTTAGTTTTAATGAGATTTTCATAACTTTATGTAATACAGATATAGGTAATAATGTAAATTTTGCGATTTTATGCAATCGACTTGTGATTAATTTATTTTTTATTGTGTAATTTTAGTTTTTAATTTTGACGTGGTAATAATCATTAGGGATTTTTATCCTGTGGATTATAATTATTGTAAATAAATAAATAAAAAAAGAAATTTTAAGTGTTATTATCGGCCTTGTTTATTTTGACAACAACAACAATGTTTAACAACAACAAAATTGTGACTCTGATTTAATTATAATTCAATATAAATCTCAATTTGAACAAACTTAAATCCGAGATCAGTAATTGTATGTGGGCTCCTAGTCCTTATACGTATTTAATGTGTTATTATCGGCCATGTTTATTTTGACAACAACAACAATGTTGGACAAAAAAAAATTTGTGTCTGATTTAATAAGAATTCAATACCAATCCGAATTTGAACAAATTTAAATTCGATTTCAGTAATTATATATAGACATCTGTACTCATCCGTATTTAATTGGTTATTATCGGCCATGTTTACTTTGACAACAACAACAATGTTTGACAACAACAAAAATTTGACTATGATTTAATAAGAATTCAATATCAATCCGGATTTGAACAAATTTAAATCCGATTTCAGTCATTTCAAAAGGTAGGGGAAAAAGTTCGTGACCTTTTTCCCGGTAGATGGCTTTGCATTCATATGTCTCAGTAACCATTGATCGTATCGGGTTGTTGTATGTATTTCAAAGATGGAATTTTAACTTGTACTTTGACATACAAAACATTATAATCGGTGAAGTGAATAAAAAGTTACAACATTTTAAACATGAAGATAAATAATGAAAATTTCGATTTAATCAGCAGCAAAGAAATGGTTCAAGCGCTTTCGAACTGGTTGACTAACCACTCGAAAATTCGATGAAATCATGCTGAAAATTGAAGAAGACCGGCATTTAAGCAGCCATGCAATTAGTAAAGAACTAAATATTGATCACAATACAGTTTTAAACCATTTGAAAATGGCTTAATGCAAAAAAGCTTGTCGTTTTGGTACCACATGAATTAACAGTTAACAATTTAATGGATCAGATGTCTATCTGCGAAACGCTGCTGAAACGGCGCGAAATCGAACCATTTTTAAAGTGAATGATTGCTGGTGATGAAACTGGATAAGATACGATAACGTTGTGCGAATAAGATCATGGACTAAATAAGGTGTAGCGTCCCAAGCGGTATCACAGCATGGAATAATACCAATAAAGGTAATGCTGTGTGTTTCGTAGGATTGAAAAAAACTCGTTCATTATGAGGTGCTGCAACCGGGCCAAACTATTGATATTAATCTTTACTGTCAGCAACTATCGCGTTTATGGCAATCAATTCAGTTAAAACGACAAGAATTTATTAACAGAAAGGGCATTGTGTTCCATCATGATAACGCTAGACCACACACATCATTGATGACCCGGCAAAAACTGAGAGAGCTTGGCTTGGAAATTTATATGCATCCACCATATAGTTCTGATTTTGCACCATCGGACTACCATTTGTTCCGATTCATGCAGAACCATCTTAATGGTCTTACAATTAATTCAAAAGAGGCATGCGAAAATGAGTTGTCTCGATTTTTCGCCTATAAACTACGGAAGTTCTATAGTGATGAGATCATGGCTCTACTAGTAAAATGGCAAACGGTCATCGATCAAAATGGCACATATTTGGTTTAATAAAGTTCATTTGAAATAAGAAAATTCTTTGTTTCAATGTTACTCAAAAAAGGGCCACGAACTTTTTCGCTAACTCTTTAAATTTAGTTCATCATACCGCTGTTTCTGCGGTTGATTCGGAAATTAAATGTAACAAAATATGCGCTGCTGGTGAAATTATAGTTGTTTTTATCATCGATTAGAAAGTATTGAATGATTTACTTTCATTTGATAAAAAATTATGTATAGGAGTAGGAGGAGTAATTGTTTCAGCCAAAAAGTTTCAAATTTTTTTTGTATAAATTCGCAACTTCTATTTGTTTTTGAATTATTGTAGCCTGTGTATATTATAACTCATCCCTATAGACAAGTCACAAAGCTTCTTAAATTGTTTACAGATTTATTTAAAAATTATAAAGTTAAAAAAAATCTAAACAGATATTGCCTTCAGCTGTGTACATAAAATACACAAAATTGCGCCAAAGTATCATTCGATTAAACAAATTTTAGAAGAAAACTTAATAAAATTTTCAGTTCCCGGTTTTTATGCATCTTATAGTAAAATCTTATTTTTCGTTATTATTTCATTTTCGACACTTTTGCCTGGAAACTGGCAACGAAACTTTTTTCTTTTAAAATAATTTTATTTTCAAAATGAATGGAAAGTTTATTTTTAAACGAATTTTAATTTTTTTTTGCTGCTCCTCTTCGTGTACTACTTCATTGGTGTTAAAAGAAGGAATTATGTTTCCAAAAAAAAAAAAAAATATATTCCGAGTCTTTAAATTTTATTTTGATTTTTTTGTGTTCGTTAAATTAATAAGGTCACATCTGTAGAATGATAAGAAATGGGAAAGTAAAGCAAAAAAATATATTTTTTTCAGCATGTTTTTTTTTCCAAAAATAAAAAACACTTTGCAGTATTTTTAGTTTTCTATTCGTGTCTTTTATATATAGACATCTCTATATATAAATTATAAAAAAAAATTCTTTTCATTTCCTTCTGTTATGTTTCCACTATGTATAGCTACTATTTTTTGTGATAACAAAAACATTATAGTGAAAAAGCACAGAAATAATAACAAAAAATAAAAAAGCACGAATAATGAAAAAAAAAAGTTAACGCCTCATTTAACCAATCGAAAGTATTATTTGTAATTTAAGAGGATTGTGAAAAATAAATTCTCATTTCTTTTTTTTTTTTGTTATTCTGTCTTCATTCGTCTTATTATTTAGTTAGTTTTTCTCCGGTTCGTTCATTTTTATTTTATTTTTTATTTCGTTATCTATTCCTCACTTTCCATAATACATTCACTAACTTTACTAACTAACTATGTTTATAATAGGAAAATCGAAACGAAAATGAAAATATATATTAAATAAAATTAAATTAAAATAATAAAAATTCTTGTGTCGATTTTTTATGCTTGAAGTTAATTTAAATAATTTTATTATATTCATTTAGCTGTCGTTGTCGTTATCAATGTGTTGGGAAGATATAGGAAGAAATGGGAAATGGTGTTTAAAATTATTTGTACGTACAGAATGTAGAATGAGTTGTAAATGGAAATAAAATAGAAATTAATAATTTTTTTTTATATAATAAAAGGAAATTAAAGTTTAGTGTAAGAAAAAATAATTAGTTGATTCAATTAATTGACGCGACTAATTTAAAAAATGTGTTGGTGTGTGTGTGTATTTGTAACAAGCGAAGAGAAATTGTTAATTTGATAATTTTTTTTGGAGTCTATCGTTCTGAATATTTTTAGGATCATAAATTACACGGAAGTATAAAATTATGCTTGATAAAATTCTACTAAATTTTAAATTTTGCTAATTTCCACGCTAAAAGTACAGAATTTGATAAATTTTGAAACGGGTCGTTTGTACAAGCAATTGATGTAGATGATTCTTCAAATAAATAGATTGGAAACCTGGCTTTATGTTTGTTAGCACATCGTAACCTAAATGGCGTTGTCTGCACTTACCTACATGGTAAAGCGCAGTAGCATATCTAGTCACATTTAACAGAAATTCATACCTTTTCTAGTTAAAATCTTGTAAACTAATGCGTACGCCGATTTTACAAAAATTAACAATTGTTGGTATGTGTTAGTTTCACACTGTTAAATCCAAAGCTAAATATAAAGTATGAATTTTATTTGCACGATTTACCAAGTTATAGTATAGTCATATTTGGAGAACAGAAAAGCATTTAAAAATTGTTAGAATAATGTGTAAAATTCGGTTTTTAATCTGTTGTATTTCTTTTTAAATAAAGTGTTAAAGATTCATTCAAGATTAGTTATAATTTGAGTAAAGTATTTTGTATATACTTTACTGATAAAAAAATTAGTATGCTTCAAAATTTATTGACAAATATACGCGAAATTATAAGTTTGGTTATTTGTTCAAAATGGCTTGTAATCTGGACTCTATAATGAAAAGGGCGTAAGTCTTAAATTCCAAGTTTTTAATACAACGAAAATGAATTTTAAAGTTTATTCGAAAATCACTAAATTTATAACTTGCAGGTCTATTATTTTTATTAATTCGGTAATGTAGTAATTAAGCTTTTGGTATATTCTGGTGTTAAAGCAAATGAAATAAAACACACTAATGGAAAAAATTTACATCATGTTAAAAATTTATTAATTTTTAACTTTAATTAAGATCACTGCGGATCTTACAATTACTACGGATAACCATCGAAATTTACATCACTGTACGCGTCATAATTGTGGACTAGCTGACATTCCAGTTTCATCATGTACCTAAAATAAAGAAAACATATTTGGATTAACAACATATACTTACCATTCTATACCTGGAATTCTGGCTGCGTAACATCATTAATTAATGTTAAAAATGTCAATCAATTTGTACTAGATTAGTAATTAAGAATGAGTGCGATTTATGTAAATTAGTAGTAAATCAACAATTGCGCAAAATATTGAATTCGCTGCACTTTAGTAATTTCGCTCTACATTTCTTGTTTGACAAATCTAATCAATTTACATTAATTTTACGGTCTCTTACATTTTGGCGATCAACGAGGAAACATCGAGGACAATTACATTTAGTCAGCTATTATTATAATAAAATAAAAGTTATAACTACGATCTATTAAAACTTTGTTGTAATTTCCAATCGCGTTTGATCCGACAATAAAGGAATACCATTATTGCCGAATAAATTTCTACTTTTGCGGATACAGCTTCGCAGCGTTCTTAGCCAGTCCACATCTGCAAACATATTTTTGGTGCCGAAACCCGGGACATACCCACTTAAAAGTCAGTTAAGTAGAATTTATCTTTTATAAAGACTGTAAATTATATTGATTGATAAATATATCGCGATTGAGAACAATACAAAGATAGTGGACAATTATCAACTGAGAATATTAAGAACTGGTATACAGTGTAAAGTGTACGAATTTAGAAAAAGAGTTTAGTGCAATTTATTTAAGTGAAAAAAAAATAATGTCTGAAAGATTAGAGCGGTTAAGGGATCGAGCGCGTAGTCCAATATTGCTTATTTTACGGTTTTGAGAAAAACTGACCGACGCTACCCCAGTTGAGGATATCAAAGGTAGGCTCGAAATTCTAGAACAGAGATATCAAACTTTCAATGAGATTGAATTACAATTATTCGAGGAACAAGAGTACGAACCAATTACGGACGCGGTGGATGAAATTTATTACAAGGCGTGTGCAATACTGCGTAAAGCATGCGGTCATGATCAGGTTCAAACCAATGACACCCAAAACCTCAATACTACATTGGAGCAGTTTATTGATCAACAGAAAACATTTTATGAATAAGTCAATATGTCCAAAGATAGACATTGAAAAATTTTCCGGAGATTATAAACATTGGGCATCTTTCCACGATTTTTTTATTACAACAGTGCATAGCAATGAAAGTATTAGTGATGTTCATAAAATTCAAACGTTAAAAGGACTACTTACGTACGAAGCTGCAGATCTTATAAGGTACATTCCTGTTACCGATTCTAATTACATAGAAGCATGGAGTAAACTATGCAATCGGTACAACAAGCTGACTCCAATAATAACATCATTGGTTCAATGTTTTTTTGATCAAAAGTCACGCGCACATCCAAACGGTAATTCGTGGTCTTCGCGCTTTAGGACCTAATGCAGAGACACGAGACCCATGGCTCATCCATATTCTATTAAGTAAGATAGACACTGAAGCGAAGCAATTATGGGCAACTGAATCCGTTAAGAACGAATTTTCTTCATTTGATGATATGCTGCAATTTCTAAACAAAAGATGTGATGCTTTGGAAATTTGTGAAGCTGCTAATAAAAGAGGTCCAACCAAATCATCGCTCAAAACTTGTATATCCAACAACTCCAGCACCACAGATGAGTGCCAAGTTTGTAAACAGCAACACCCACTATTTATATGTCCAGTGTTTAAAAATAAAACTGTGGAAGCTAGGACAAAACTAGTAACGGAGATGAATTTATGCCGGAATTGTTTAAAAAGAGGACATGTAAGTAATAAATGTTTTTCAAAAACATCATGTCTCATTTGCAGTAATCGACATCACACTTTGCTCCACGCGGGCCATCTAGAAGCACAACTAAGTTCAAGTCAAGCGTATACTACACTTAAAATAATCTCAGCCGAAGACACTTCCAAACCAAATAGAGCATCAGCACAAATTCAGACTAATACAAGCGTCCTTCATTCATGCCTTTCATCGCCAACCACGGTACTACCTACACCCGTTGTTACGCGGAAACACGTACCGGAGAACTCCAGCCATTCCGAGCGTTATTGAATTCCGGCTCACAATCATCTTTCGTGACCGAATCCTGCGCTAAACGCCTAAGCCTTATGCGAAGTCAAGCTTCCACAATAACTTGCGGATTAGGATCAACTACAGCTGGAAAAACTACAGAGAAGATCAATATGACAATCCATTCACGTCTAGACAAGCAATAAACGATACACGTTACAGCTCATATTATCAGCACTATAACTAATTCAATACCCACAACGTACATTAGTTATAATAAACATCTGCTGGCAGGCTTCAAATTAGCGGATCCACAAGTTTTTAACCCCAATAAAGTTGATATACTTTTACGTGCAGATGTATTCTTCCAAATTCTAAATCCAGAAAATCGTTTCATTAATGGGCTACCGACACTCCAAGCATCAAAATTAGGCTGTTTAATCGCAGGTACATGGAATACACAGTCAACCAGTAAATCAAACTTTCTTTCGATAAACCGAACAGATATACAAACAGATGACAATGATATTCATCGGTTGCTCCATAAATTTTGGGAGGTTGAAGAAATGGCGGAGCCGGTCAATCCGTATGAGTCCGATCACCCTTGTACAGTATATTATGATCGGACAACCATACAAGGAATCAAGATGGTCGCTTTGTCGTTATAGGTTACCCTTTAAGGAATCACGCCCAACACTAGGAAATTCATATGATGCGGCACGTGAAAGGCTTATACCTGTCATTTATGAACGAGTATATATCGTTGGGTCATATGACTTACATGCCGTCAAATGAGATTCCTAAAAGTGATAACGAAAAATAGTTTTTACCTCATCACGCAGTCATCAAGGACCATAGCAGTACTACGAAGTTAAGAGTCGTGTTTGACGGTTCGTGTAAAACGAAAACACAAATTTCGTTAAACGACCGTTTGCAAATCGGTCCAAATATCCAAACGGACCTAACAACAATTCTACTAAAGTTTCGACAATCTGCAATTGCCCTAGTTGCAGATGTCGAAAAAATGTACCGGCAAATTCTTGGGAACCCTGAGGACGCAAACTACCAATTAATCCTGTGGCACAAAAATCCTACAGACCAGCCGAAAGTGTATAAATTAAACACTGTCACGTATGGTACTGCCTGTGCTCCTTACTTAGCAGTCAAATCTCTACAAACAGCGGCAGAAATGTATCAAGATTTATATACTAAGGGGGCACACACAATAAAACAAAACTTTTATATTCATGACGTGCTCACTGGATGCGACACTATTGCAGATGCCATTGAACTTAAGTATCAACTCACTGAGATTTTAAGTAAAACCGGATTTAATCTTCGCAAATGGAGATCTAACTCACCTGAATTTTTAAATACGTTTTCCAACATTCGGTATTGAATGTTTGGTATTGCAAATTGAAGATGACCCATCTATAAAAACGTTTGATTGTGAACCCCACTGATATCATAAATTCTTGGCAATGTATATATCAATCATTGCCGGCTCTTGAAAATATCCAATTTCCTAGATGTTTGACAATACGGAGAAACCTAAGCGAAATACAGTTACACGCATTTTGTGACGCTTCTGAAGCTGCGTATGGTTGTGTGATTTATCTACGATCGGTGAATGATAATAGGGAAGTTACGGTCAACATTAAGTATGGGAAAAGTTAAGTCTCGCCGATAAAACAAGTAACACGTCCCAGATTGGAGTTTTGCGGAGCTGTACTTCTTTGTAAATTAATTAATTTTTGCATTCAATCTTTAGCTTATCAAGACGTCTCCATATAAGCGTGGACAGACTCAATGATCGTCCTCCATTGGCTATCAGATGTCCCTAGAAGATGGAAAGGTTTCATAGAGAATATAACTTTATTCATCCTGCAATCTATGTCGCGAAGCAGTTGGCGACATGTAGCATCCAAAGAAAACCCCACTGATATCATATCGAGAGGAGCAAAACCACAAGATTTACCAAATTCGCATCTATTGTGGAATGGACCAAGTTGGCTGTGTAAACCAGAAGACAGCTGGCCAAAACCAAAATCAACCACAGTACCTAACGACGAGATGGTTATAGAAGAACGGCCAAAGTATGTTAACGTGATGACCGGAACAATTACTGAAGATGATGTTATTTCAAATCTTCTAACAAAATTTTCATCTTGGTTCACGATACGTAAAGTAATGGTGTATGTATTACGATTTGGACGAGCGAACCAAAATTTGAAAAATTTCAATCGACCTGAATGCTGCTGAAAGTGTGATTATTCGCAATATTCAGAAAACAGTATTTCATATCGAACTATCTCTTCTCAATAAGACCTGTACGATACCATCAAAGAATCCCTTGTCATCGTTAGATCCTTTCATAGATGCAGTTGGATTATTACGAGTTGGAGGGCGTTTAAAAAAATTATTTTTAAAATATTCGGCAAGACACCCGATCATCTTGCCCAAAAACCACAAAATTTCTCCTTATTTTCCAGGCAACTCCTTAACATTAAGCATACTACGTACAAAATATTGGATGACAGGCGCAAGAACAATAATTAAACAGTCAATAAGGTCATGCACAGTGTGTACTCGATTCCGATGTAACAAAATACAACAAAAAATGGCCGATTTGCCTGCAGCTAGATGCAAACCAGAGTAGGCCATTCTCAAAAACAGGCCTAGATTAAGCAGGTCCACTTTACACTAAAAGTAGCAATCGTAGAAATTTCCCAGTGGAAAAAGCATACGTAGCAGTGTTTGTCTGTTTAGCTGTAAAAGCGGTGCATCTTGAAGTTGTGAGTGGACTAGACACAGAATCTTTCTTGGCTGCTCTCAAACGTTTAATTTCAAGACGTGGAACTCCTGAAGAAATTTGGTGTGACAATGGGTCAAATTTTATTTGTGCCAACAACGAACTAAAGCAGCTGAAATCACAAATTACTAACCAAACTAGAAATCGTTTAATATCTGATTTTCTTTTGCAGAAAAATATAATCTTCCATTTTAATCCTCCACACTTTGGCGGTTTATGGGAAGCAACAGTGAAATCGTTCAAGTTTCATTTAAAAAGAGTGGCAAACACCAACCTCACATTTGAAGATGACTCTAATAGTTCAAATTGAGGGTCTACTAAATTCGAGTCCGATATGTAAATACATGATGAGCCAACGGATTTGGAAATATTAACACCGGCACATTTCCTGATCGGCGATTCATTACCCGCTATTCCAGAACCAACTTTAGATGATGTGCCATTAAGCAAACTCTCAATGTGGCAAAACATACAACAGCGCATCCAGGGATTTTGGAAACGATGGCATGGCGACTATCTCACATCATTGCAGCATAGATATAAATGGAAATCGTCAAATCATAAATTCAAACTCGATGACGTTGTTCTTATACGAGAGGACAATTTATATCCTAGCCAATGGGCATAATCAAACATTTTCATCCTGGAAGTGATGGTGTCACAAGAGTGGTAACCTTACAAACAGCGAAGGAGGAATTAAAAGGTCCCGTACACAAACTAGTAGCATTACCTGTTAAGGAATCAAATCCCTTAAGGCGTGGGAGTATGTTGAAGCAAATGAAATAAATCAACAATTGCGCAAAATATTGAATTCGCTGCACTTTAGTAATTTCGTTCTATATTTCTAGTTTGACACATCTAATCAATTTACATTAATTTTACGGTCTCTTATTTGGCGATCAACGAGGAAACATCGAGGACAATTACATTTAGTCAGCTATTATTATAATAAATTAAAAGTTATAACGATCTATTAAAACTTTGTTGTAATTTCCAATCGCGTTTGATCCGACAATAAAGGAATACCATTATTGCCAAATAAATTTCTATTTTTGCGGATACAGCTGCGCAGCGTTCTTAGCCAGTCCACATCTGCAAACATCTGGATATTGAGATGTCTCTTATTCGTCAATTTTGGCAAATTCGTAAGTTATGTCCTTTCAATTCTATTTAATTTGTTGAAAGTTTTGACTTAAGTCACTTAAGCCCTTTTAAAAATAATGATATTTGACGTCAACAGATTATAAGTCAAGTTATTCCCTTTTAATTTATGATAATAGCGGAAGAAAACCATTTTTTTGAAATACAACAAACGGAAATATTTCAAGAGCTTTCATCAATCTCAGCTTTGAACGGTTTTAAATGGGACGTGTCATACAACAGGCCCGTCATTCATTAATCCGAAAATCACCTCGATAAATCGGCGAGCAAAATACCATATCACGGCCATCTTCAGTGAGCAAATTATGATCAAAACCATGAAATTCTGGGGAGATTAAAGGCAGCAGACAAAGCAAACCTTTTTTCTTGATTGTGATAATCCTGATAGGCGTGTCATAGCATCGTTTTAAATGGGTTTTTGTGATGGAAGAAATACCATGCCGTGCAAAATTAATAACTTTAAATTGTTCCATTATCTTCGAGAGAGTTTTTTTACTGAACTTCTTCTAAGGTTTTGGTAAATCTTAACCATTTAACTATAAGACTGAAATCATATATGTCGTGTTGAGTCATTTCAATGACCAAAAATTGCTTTGCGGATCTGACAGATCTCACAAATTGAAACCAATCTCTACGTACTTCAATGTTGAACGAAGTTTTACCCTTTTGTTTTTTGATGGTCGCGTGAACTGTATCACACTCCATGTGGGTGTGACCGACTTCCAAAAATGTGTAGTCAATGTGCTGAATGTTGTGTGTGGTGCTTTGCAAAAAGATCATAAACATTGCAGCCATAAACTAATTTTTATTTTGGCCTACGCACAAGTCACTATAAAATATAACGTGGTTGATTGTTGATGGTAACGTTTTGAGATGCTTATAAATACAGGAAGCGATTTCATTCCTGCCTCTCTTAGCCATTGCTTCATGCCACATATAGTTCAATGGTTGATTCGTAGCAGCGTCATGTATGGTCAGGTTATATGTCAATAATAATCTTTTGTAGAATGACTCAGATGTCATTCTTCATTTCAAATGCATTCTTCGTCGCTGCATGATGTTGGCTTTGATTCAAAATAAACTGGTCTATTTCAGGTTTACTGGATAGTTCTATCTTCTTTTTTAGGATATCACACTTGCGACATATGTCAGTTTTCGGTCTTATGAATTTTATATTCATTCCATTAAATATATGTGTGTACTTCCAAATCGAAACAGGGTTGTCGTGGTTCTCACAGTATAACTTATACATAAGTGTAATGTTCAGATCCGCATGCAAATATCTTTGGTCTAATTTACGTCTCGTATAATGAGATTCTTAGGCTGGGAAGCTATTTATGTGTGCTTTTACCGCTGCAATAGTTGTTTCGGGTAGTTTTCTGTGCTCACCCGAATTCTTTCCTCGTAAATCATCGACAAATGTTCCTTGCGAAACAAAAAGCTTTCTTGTTATGCATCGAAGAAATATTTGGGATTCACCAATTAGACAAAACATTTCTGACAAACTTCAAATCTGTTTCCGGCCTTCTTCAAATAATATTTACAGGAAACCATCGAAATTTTTGAGCATCAGTTCGTGTATTTTTTTTTGTCAACGATGTCTATTAAACCTGCAACGTAACTCGCACGAAAGTGCGTTCTTTTAACCCCCATATTCGAGAAAAAGCTTTTTCTGATTTGCGTAAACAATTTTTAGATTTCATTTTTTACGGCATTTTTCTAACGGTTTGATGTTGTGTAAGTTTTTCCAGAATTTCGCTTTAATTTCGATCGTTGAAGTACCTAATTCTGATGACGATAAATCTTGTTCAATTTGTAATGCTGCGTCATTAAGAGAAGAATCACAATCATCTGATCCGGATGATGATGCTGATTATACTTTTCGACTTTATATTTCGGATCTATATCTCTGTCATCAAAATATTCGTTATTGCTATTACTACTGAAGCCCAACTGATTTGATCGATCCTCGAAAAATTCTTGTTCCACTCCCAGCCGACTACAACTAGGTATATTGGCTCTCTGTTCCAAAATAGTGGTATCCAGCGCTGATGTATACTGTGGCGCTTCCTCGGTTAAAATTTGTTCTATAAAACAATAGATTAAAATGTATGAAAAACATATTTTGGAATTATAAATATTTACCTTGTATTTGTATCGGATTGTTTTCATGAAAATTCCGAATAACGGACTGATTTTGTAAACCAGATTTCTCAAACCTAATTGTGAGTTCCGGTTCAGCTGGGCTTACACTTTCAATACAAATATGTTCTATAAAAAAATTATTTAAAATAAATACAAGCTGGTTAAATCACTCTATTGTTGAAAAAATAAATACCTTGTATTTTTGCTATATGTTTACACCATCTGGATTCCGAATCAAATTTTGACTTTGCCAATTAACTTCCTCATTGACCGATTCACCGACTTGGTGATTGGAAATCAAATTTTGTTTCGCCATTTCCACCATTTTAAAACGAATTATAAAACGAAAATGACTTACCTCTAAATGTAAGAAACAATTACACTGAATAAATAGAATTAACTTCACTTACAATATTTTATTATTCTAACGGCTCAGAATTAAAATGGCGTATGAATTACAAACGCAGTTATTAATCAAAAACGGGGATTCAGTGAATTATAAAAACGGCGTATGTCTTCTTATTTTATACGATCAAACATTTAACGACGGATATGACTTACGCTTTTTATTAAATTTTGTCACAACGGATAAACTAAAGATATTTCGAGTTATTTCCATTAGGAATATTAAAATTTCAGAAAATATTTTTAAAATGAAAATACTTTTAAGTTATACCCTTTGCATTCTTGTATTAATATTGCAAAATGAGTTAAGCCATTTTATATATTTATGTTCCTCTCGAACGGTTGATTATCCTTATTAATGAATATTGAGTAAAGTTAAAACGGGCTTAAGTCGACTTACGCCCTTTTAATTATAGAGTCAATTGCAGTTTTAATGGTTGTTTACTATTTTCGCTCCAAGCCTAAATAAAAATTCTAAAACTCTTTGAAAATTTGATCACTTGTTGGGTATCGACAATCTGAATGGCTGGATGACCAATTTAGTAGCGTATTAGAAGTACTCACGTAAGTACTCGCGTGTTAATGGCCGTTTATCATTTTTGCTCAAACTTTAAATAATAATTCAACAATTCCTTGCAAATTTGATGACCTATTTGAAAAGTGGCAATAAAGCTGGCTGAATGAGCAATTTAACAGTCTATTAGAAGTGCTCACGGACTTGGACTCAGGTTTGTGAGCACGTCTAATAGGTTGCTAATTTGCTCATCCAGCCAGCTTGATTGCCAACTAGGTCAGCAAATTTGTAACGAATTTTTGAATTTATATTTAGAGTTTTGACGAAAACGGTAAACGGTCATAAACACGCCTTCGCAAAAATTTCCGAATCAGGTTCCGTGGTCAATTATAATATTTTGTTAAATAACTCATCCAGCCACCCTGATTGCCATTTCTCAACTAGGTCAGCAAATTTGCAACACGTTTTTGAATTTATAATTAGAGTTTGACCAAAAACGCCGTATTCGGCCGTTAACAAATTTTGGCAGAAATTTAGACTCAGCTTCCGTGGGTACTTCTAATAGGTTGCTAAATTGGTAATCCAGCTAGTCTAACTGAACTTTCCGAATAAAGACAGCAAGCAAGGTTGAATGGACAATAACACGCCATCCCAGAGATTTGGACTCAGGTTCCGTGAATGCGTCAGATGGTTTGTTAAATTGCTCAATGACATAGCCTAACTTAAATTTTCTAACCAGGACAGGAAGTTTGTTGCAAATTTTTATATTTCTATCATGTTTTTAATCGAAAATGTTAAAGTAGAAAAATAATAATAATTCTAATCAGAATTTGAAAACTTATTAATGTAAAATAATTCTTAACCTTTATCAGTACAAGTTTTATTAATTTATATATCTTATTTAAATATTTAGTACGTAAAATAAAATGGAAATGAATGAAATGGTTTGATTTAGTACTCTTGACATTCACTAACACAAAAAATTTCAATCAGAATCTCATAGGAAAATAAATATTTCAATAGGATTTGTATACGTACAGGTGTGAAAAACAATACAAATTCGGCAGACGCATGTAAACTAAAACATTTTTACTACTGTACACTTTTACACACAGTGTAAAACTAGTTTTTTACTAAATGTTTTAACTTTATGTATGGTACATTTTAGTAAATTTAAAGTCAATTTATTTTTGTAACAGATTTTACTAGATTTTTACAAGAATGCCAACATCTATAGAGTAATTGTTACTTAAATAGAGAGATAGCAGTCAAATTTGCTGAAATTCTAGTACACAAGTTTAGTCATCCTAAATTATACTTATACATTTAATTATATGTTCGTGGTTTCCTTTTCAGCCACTGTTGAGGAGTGCGATCACGCTCCTTGGAACTCAAAGATTAAGAGTAAAGATGAAGTAGTGAAAATATTTGTATAGTTAAATTTGTTCTGTAGCAATTTTTATAGGAGTTTGTATGACGCTGATATATTTGATGTTAAGTTTTAGTTGATGTCTTGAAAAGTTCTGATTGATTTAGGTTCCTCTAATTAAAGAACAAAAACTTAAATTGTTTTTATTAACTTTAAATATTGACCTATAATGGAGTCGGGATAAGAAACAAATATCTAAGTTTTTGTTAAGTTGACATGATTTGCTTGATTCCCAATAAACAACATATCTCACTGAATGCATTAATGAACCGATTTTAGTGTGCTTAAATAGATTTGAAGCTCTGAATCTCGTGCATTATAATATGCAAAATGTTAGTATTAGCCAGCCAAAGATGCTACTGAAGTTGTCTGAAAATTTTAGCCGAAATCTACAATATCAACGTATTTTGTATCAGGTGGTAGTACAAGATTCTGATGACGTTAGGCAAAAATTATATGTTATTGAAGTTAGCGGAAAATGTTCGCCGAAAAAATTTGGATCACCAATAAAAATTGATTCAACATACTTTGCATGTTTAAAGGTTACTGGACAAGTGGTGCAGTTTTAAAGCTTCGGCACTTGAACCGGGAGGTATTGGGTTCGAATCCCATAAGAGTCTGGATGCAAAGCGAATTTTATCATCGATTATGATCGGTGATGTTAATTAACACAATGAAGACTCTCGTTGGAGTGCAGAATTCAGCGCCGACCCACCGTCCATGTCAATGTATGGAGATTGCAATGTGCAGATGGTATACTGTAATTGTGTGAAAGGATGGTGTGTTGTGCATGAATGAAAAGGGGGAATTAATTGTTATTCAAAGGACATTAAATCTACTAGACAATTAATTCTTAATGTCTATTCTTTCTTTCTTAAAAAAAGGTTATATGGATAACTGGATCCTATGTTCATAATTTGTCGTGTTAGAGGCAAAGCATTTTAGAATTTTAGTTGTGGCACTAACAGGAACATTGTGTGAGAAAAATCAGAAAATATCTTATGTAGCATCATAATCAAATAAAGTAAAAGCTGGATCACCAATAAAGAAAAATGCAAATCGGTAGCTTACCAATCCGATGCTTTTTCTAACGTTATAACTAGATGTAATGGATAAACTATACAAATGGAAATGTAATGGAAATTATACTTTGCAAATAGCCGAATCTAGTAAAACAACTATTGACCTAGAAAATCAGAATATGGATCTCTTGGCGGGACTAGAGCATATAGTGTCATTATTTATTTATTTGTAAATTGTGTATACAGTGACTACAATCGGCACAACAAAACAATTGGTAAAAAAATTAAGGCACATAAACTCGACTACAATAGAGTGTATGAAAGCTCCGTAGACCTTGTTGAACACCCACGATATCCATCGCGTTGACGCGTTCGACGTTCGGGAGCGTATCAGTTGTTACGTGCGAGTAACTTGATACAATCGACACGGAAATTTATGATATCGCGCACAAGCAGCGCGGAAGCTACATCTCGCCGATTATCTAGACTTTGCAGTTAACATCAGCAGATTACGTCGATTCTGATGAAGCGGAAGAATGTTGACCACAGCACGCATGGAGAATAAACGTTCTAGCGCGAACAAAATAAACTGTTTGTGGATACTCTCAATCGTCTCGGAATAACAGTGGTAGGAGGATGACTAAACAGGATACGCATACCCCAAAATGGACCGAACGAAGCATACGTATAATTAAGTCAAAGTTAACGGGTTATTAAAGACTTTGCAGTTTTGTTTAATGTTGCCAAGCATAATGTACGACTTTGAAATAATGCCGTTGACATGTCTGGTAAATGTAGCATCGGATTCAAAGAGCACACTAAGATCCGAAATGAACTCAACCCGATCAATAGTTTCGTTGTACAGTTGTTATTGATAAAAAACAGGCGAGCGGATACGGAAGCAAGAGGAAGTATTGCATTTGCTCACGTTTAAAGCCAGTAAGTTGTTAATTGACCGTCTACAAAAGCAGTTTAAGTCATCTTGTAACATTTCGCAGTCCAACACGCGAGAGACTCTGGCTAAAATGTTAATTTCGTTTGCGAAGAGGTGACAGTTAGTAAACTTAAAACATTTTACAACGTGGTTAATAAATAATGAAAATAACAGTGGGCCGATATGGCAACCTTGGCGAGCGCCGGAGACAAAGAATCTAGAATCCTAACAGATTGCCAACGATCTGAGAGATAAGAACGCAACCAGTCGATAGGAATGAAATCACAGTCGAGACTCTCCAACTTGCCAATAAGAATGGAGCAACTAATCACATCGAAAACCTTTGCGAAGTCTTTGAAGGCAACATCAAGCTGCTGCTTGGAATTTAGGCTATCAAATAGATGACCAAAAAATGAGGACAAGCTAGACACGGTAGACCTACCGGGATAAAATCCATGCTGCAAAGGAGAAATTCGTCTCTTGGTATGGAAGTGCAATACTCTGTGAACCATGGACTCAAACAGATTGGGTAAGACAGAGAGGATGGCGATCCCACGATAATTACTTATCTCACTTCTATGACTCGCCTTGAAAATTGGATGCACACATGAGATTTTCCAGGGATCTGAAGAAATACTACGTCGAAGGTTTTCGTTAGACAAGAGAGTAAGTAACTGAAGGGGCCAAACTTACAGCACAACGTTTATATAGGATCGATGGAAGACAGTCATAACTCGCTCTCTTATTAATGTCGAGAAGGAGCAGTTAATCCAGGACCTCCAGTTTGGTAAATTTAAAATGATCGAATACAATGGAAGTGACCAAACGAAGAAAACTAGGGGCCAATTCTTTTCACACGATTCTATCATTTCTATCAAAATCTTTGGATGATATTTGTATTTTAACGTATACTGCTCCAGAGAAGACTAACCCGAAGCAGAAATTAAACCATTTTGATGATACAAACCCATGATACATATCTGCTTTTCGTGAAGGCGGTATAAAACACAGTAACAACAACAAGTAATGAGCCAATTTCTATCATGCCGAACTTGAAATGAGTATCTTTCGATTTTGATCGCATTTCGGAAAGGTCGTATAGTTATATTCCTACATATAGTATTTGATTTTGAAACTTCTAGTACATGATTATGAAATGTAAGCAGATCAGATCGCCTGAATCTGTTCCTGAATCGATTCAGTAATAAGTTTATTAAATGATTTTTAAAGTTTTATTTTTCATTTTTAGTTTTAATTTAACAAAATCAAATTTGCTCTAATCTGATCCAAAAACACGGCCAGGTCAATTATTTGTTTTAAAAAGATTTTTCAGAAAAATTTCATGTGTTTCATTTAAAAGGAATTTCTGATTAAAATTTTCGATATTGAAAGATCATTTTAAAATTTTCTTTTTCATTTCATTAAATATCAATCAAATTATCCTGCTATATATTTTTACAAATGACCATATTTGTTGATTTAGCCTCCCCGATTTATTGATCTTAAATTGCAGTTTCCAGGGATCGGAAAACATCATCATTTTTTTGTGATTTTTGTGAATTTTTTATCAGAAGTTTTACATAAATTTTATATTTTTAATGGCGGTTATAAAATCAGTTTACCTTCGGATTATTGATTGATTGGTTCATTGAATTTAGGTCCTCTTTCAGGGCTGCTGAACAATTCATATCTGGTATGTCGGAATCGTTTTAACTCTTTTCGCAAGAAAATAGAATTTTTATTCTTCCTTCCTTTAGGAAATAAGTAAAATTTTGACGCCTATTGGTTGAGGTAACACAATTGCTGGGTCAAAATTTATGTAACGAGTTTACCGTTCCTGCATTCTAAAGTTCTCCTTAATTTAAAAATCTAGAGTTAAGCAGCAACCACTAAAAATTTGCACTACTTTGACAATCTTGGAGAGATTTGATTGGAAATTGAAAGGAATAAATATGAAATAAAAAACAAATAATTAACAATTTTTTTAAATTCCCAATGATCCTATTTTGTTCACAGTGAATTGTCTATGAAAAGATATTCAATAACGTTTAGCGGAATAGCAAAGCAAAAATAGACGTGAAGATTTTTTAATGGTGAACATATGTTTTGTAGCTCGCGATAACATTCATTTTCGAATGCAAAATATCATTGTATAGTGAATAATCTTAGAGAACACAAAGATTTTTGGAATTCATTAATTTGCACGTGAACAACAACCAATTTTATATCTACTTATTTTGTTCACAGCGATTCTACAGTGAGTTCACTGCGAACTAATTTAGCTTATCAACGGTCACGTCCATGGTAAGTGTAAATTGGTATAGATATTATAATAAATATGTGCACCTGACTAATTTCAGATCAAGAAGCCCGTAACTCTGGATGTAACCTTACACTGTAACATATTTACGTTCAGAAAAAAACGAATTCAACTTTATTGTATACAATTCTATGGTTATTTGTCAACAATTACAGCATACCAACACCAACTGATATCATCATAAAGATCACTGGATCTTCAAGGCCAACCCAAAATAAATAATGTTATTGAGTAATTATTATTTAAATTTTGCGACGATGCCACCAAATTTAGTATTCCTCCAATACTGATGGGTTATTGATTTTAGAAAGGCATTCCATGCGGAGGACAATTTATAGATAACAAATGCTATTGTAACGGTTATACTCATCATCGAAAGAATGGGAATTAACGAAGCCGTTAATCATCAATACAGTGGAATTATTTAACAGTGAGCAGTGTGCAAGTTTAGAAGTAAAAAATATACAGTGCGAAACGTGAAACTTAACTTGAAAAATTAAGTACCAACTACCGAAATTCAAAACATTTGATGTCAGAAGTGGAATTTTACTAGTAACAACAATGGATAAGAATATAACCATCTATAAAGTACAGTAATTAAGAAATAAACTACAGAGCCTCGAGCTCCTAACTGAAGTCAATAAAACCAAAGTCCTAAGGAGGCTACAAATATAATCCTAAAACAGAAGGCTGGCGACAATCCGTAGTTGATCAAACAATAGCAACCATTACAACACAGCCTCTTACAACCGAATAACATAAACCAACCTTGTATGCATGGGAGATATGATAAAGGCGATGTTACTTCAAATGAAGGAAATGCAGTAGAACAAAGCGCCAAATAAGATCAGCAAGGTGTGAAAATAGACCAGTAAGGCAAGCCGTGTAGCATCAACTTCAGCTCACCCAAGATCTTTTAAGTCTTTTGAGGGAAAAGTTGATAGGAAATTCTTGTATTTTGAAGGATAAATCAGACAGGAACTTAAGGGAGGACCGCTTTTAAACGTACACTTATCAAACCATTGGCCAGCTAAATAATACGTTTGCAATGGAATCATTTGCCGGAAGCTCAAGGGATATTTTAAAACCTCCAAAATTCTATCGCGGGATCCCATTTGAGAATTTTTAAATGCTGTTCCAATTGACAGTATACAGAACAATTGTTGGAACGCATTGGAACAGTTCAACGCACTCAATCCGTCTCTTTAAATGAAAAATGTAAATGTCTTGTGTACTGTATCCGCAACTGAAAAGAGATATGAGCGAGTCATGACTTAGTTGATAAACAAAGATATTGACTGTCACACGTCAGAGAACTATGCGAGATATAACTCTAAGGCAAGCGGGAAATACATGGGAGAGATTGCAAAGAATGAGATATAACAAAATAAGAGCATCAAGCGTACGGTAATGAATCTGCGGACGTGTTCCTTTCAAGGACGACCGTTTGAGACCCTAAATAAAAACAAATGGCGGCAGCCAGCACAAGTTAAGCAGAAAGAACTAAGGAACTAATAAAAAAGGACTTAAAACAACTAGCACAGGGTAACTTGAGTCAAAGAGAATTACAATAGTCAAGTGCAGAGCCAAGTGGAATAAAAATTCTAAATAGATAATTCAGTTACGGAAATTTAGGTCAAATTAAATTGTATACAACGATGGAATGATCGTAGAACCATTAAAGTGGCGAGAAAAGCAGAAACGGAGAATACTAAAAACCACAAAGTGTTCAAGAAACGACTACGATTAAAGGTAAATGCTACAACGTCAAAACAACACAGACTGCGAGAAGATAGTACACGGCAATATACCTATAAGAACGAATTGGCTTACCGAGTGGAGAAAAGATTCTTGGGAAGGTCAGACCCAAGATTTCAGTACGTTTGACAAGAGAACGTCCGGCGGAGAAGCTTATCGCTAAAAAGAGAACGATCTAGAAAGCCGTGACGGCTTTATTGGAGTTATGACAAAGAAGTGCTGGAATGTGACTAGGTAGAAAAAGGATCAGAAACAGAGACAATTCAAAACGATGTAGCAGTCAAAATGTACGTGGCCTTAAATGCAACCTAGCCGATCCAAGAGAGATATTGCACAAATATCTCGAATATAGAAACTTTCGTCGAGATGATTAAGTGTGTTGTACAATTTCAGAAAGTGGTAAAAGCAGATCTAAAGATTCAAAACGAGATTGGAAATGACCTTACAAAATTAATAAGAGGACAAGCGACGATGTTTATTGAAAAAAGAAAAAAAACTTGGGAGTTGGACAAAAAGTTGTGCAAGGCGATAGACTGAAGCGATCTGACGTATAATTTATGTATGTTCGGTAGTCGTGTGGTTAAGGTACAGACCACCTAGTGACATCATTACGAAACTCGATAGTTCGAGCCCTCTCAATGCAGTATTTATATAAAGCAGTTTATATTATATTCGTCCATTATTAGCGGCAATCATCATTACAGTAGAATTGATGACGTAGAAGTGTACTAATCATTAAAAATTTAACAGGGCGACATGTAAAGTGGAATATTAATAGTGAAATAGTGAACAGTGATAACATATTGAATTTGTTGAAAAAGTTATTTGTAGATAGCTGGTGTAAATGAAATTTGTAACTTTAAACGCAACTTGCAAAATTTATTACGAATCCGTTTCGAAATTCCGAAATTTTTAACGATTATTTTTTAAAACTTTATTTCGTAATTTAACATAGGAGTAGTTCCTAAGATTGTATGTGGCTATGAAACTGGACAAAATATCCAGATTTACTTGCGACTATCATTTTAATTTGACGAGAGAAAGGTTATTAGTTTTGGTCAATATTCTTTAAAAATTCAAGTTCAATTAAAATATATATAAAATTACTACTTCATTACTAAATTGATTTTAACACAGAGCAAAACCAAAAAATCCAAAATTATATTAAACAACTTCCACTTTGGGGTTAATTCTAAATGAAAAATTAAATTTGATCACGTACACGGACTATCTAATCAGATCCATTTTCTGCTATATGGTATTCGCACCAAGTTGAATAATCAGTATAACCCCTAAATATAGAACAACAAACACTACATAGATATTATGCTCTCTGTCAATTAAGCTAATTACAATTAAATATTCAATAAGTTGTACCACTCGTAAATGTTATAATTTAATTAATTTGTCTTATTTTGTTGTTTGTTATATAAAAACATACCTTCTAGATACTACCTACATAAATCTAGTAAATTTGGTAGGATTCATTCAATCCACAAACTAATAAACTAAACACAAAACATTTCCTAAACGTTAAGTTTTAAGTGCATTAAAATTCAATCAAGAAGAAAAACATTTTCTTCCCAAATACTCGTACACAACAACAAACAATTTAAGAATTTAACTTTTCTTTGTTCTAATTTTAGTTTGTATATATGTGTGTGGGTGTGTGTATGTGTATTTATACACTGTGTGCTTGTTTCAAAATCAAGAGCACACACTTTTAGCAAAAAACGTTTGTTCTAAATTAGAAGATTTTCAAAAACATGTGTTACAGTAGTAGTTTACTTTTTCTTTTTTAAATGTTATCCTAACAAATATTTTCTTTTGTTTGTTATTTTAGATTATTGTTTTCCTTTTTTATACTTATCTTCATGTTTTATAAATTTCTTTGGTACAGACAAAGCAACAAAAATGTTTAGGAAAATTCCAAAATAAAAAATAACAAAGTTTTTGGTTTGAGGAAAAGTATGAGAAATATGTTAGGTGAATTGTTTGACAGTATTTTTTTAGAAAGTTTGACTTATTTGTTGTTGTTGTTACGATGACAAGCTTTTACTTTAGTTTCATGCGTTCTTAACAACTTTCGATATATACATACTGCTTGTAGCTTTTAGTAGTTATTTTAGATAATATGAAATATATCCAAACGATGTTAGGTTTTACTTTCGTACACTGTTTACACGTGATTTTACGATAAATCATGACTACCAGGCATTTTGAAGGCATGCAGTTACCAAAAGGTTTCAATTTTTTTTCTTTCAGAAAATGAAGTTTGTTAAGGTTTAAATTCAAGTGGTTTCTGCTAAAACAGATGGTAGGTTGGTTTTGACTATTATGAAGAATGGCAATTTTGATCACGGACTCGCCATCGTTAGGGCACGAAACCAAAAGTTGTTTATTAAAATAAAAGGAGCGTGTGAAATTATATTTCAAATCAATTTTTTTAAGTCAACCTTACTGTCACCCCATGTTGGAGTACACAACTCATGGGCCGACCCATGGCCAATGCCAATACTATAAGCTGTCATGGAACTATGCAATCGATGAGAATCTGTAATAATTTCGGATTTAGAACCGAAAATACCGCGAAAATTTTTTTACATCAGCATACTACAACAAAATTTAATATTATAAGCCAACACTAACAAATAGAATAAAATTTAATAAATAAAATATTTTTATGTAAATAAAAAGCAAATTTACTGACTATTTGAAAAAATTATTCTTTATTCACAATACAAGTATAATGATACTACGTAAGATTCTGAAAAAAAAATTTAAAAGATTTTCTTCTGTGGCGGACATTTCCTGTGACTACGGCTGCCATCGAAAATTACTGTAGACCATCTGAAATCCAAATAATGTAGCCCAGTTTCTGTACAAGGTGGAAAGAAGGTTCGCGCCAGTCTCAGTATGCAACGATTTTCAACAGAAAATTTTCTAAGAAATTTTCGCCTGTGGCGGTGGTCACAGAGATTGCGTGTGAATTCGGCTACCATCGAGAATTAGTGAAGGCCATCTCAAATTGGGGATACATTATTTGGATTCTACAACCTACACTTATTCTCAATTGTAGCCGAAATATATCGGCGTCGTTCATCGCATCGTTGGCAGAACAGTCACGATGACGGTGAAAGGAAAAGATGTCGTGGTCGATAATCGCTGGGTCGTTCCGTATTGCAAGCTTCTATCGCAAGCATTCGAAACACACTGTAATGTTGAGTATTGTAACTCCATTAAGTCCATTAAATATACCTGCATATATATATACGTGAACAAAGGTAGCGACCTGGCAGTGTTCGGAATTGCTGCCCCGGATGCAAATGACGAAGTGTCAAGATTCCAATTGAGCCGTTATGTAAGTTGCAACGAGGCGATTTGGAGTATTTTCTCATTTGCATTACCCGAACGTCATCATACTGTACATGTATGTAAACTGTACATTTGTGGGTTCACTTGGAGAATGAACAACTTGTCTATTTCAATGAAGTTAATGCAGAACAACGAGCAGAACGACCACCAGCTACAACACTCGCGAATTCCTTCAAAATTTGCCAAAGCGATCCAATAGAAATTGGAAATTTGCCAATAGATACGCAACGAAACTTTGATCGCAACGAGAGCAAGTTTACGATCGAGATTCAATGAGCCAAATAGTGTGAACGCAAATGTCCCGCTTTTGAATGCACAGTAAAAGAACGTGTACGATGCGTTGATGAAGGCAGTTGACGAAGGAAACGGTGGAATATTTTTCCTCGATGCTCCCGATGGAACAGGCAAAACCTTTCTGATTTCATTGCTCTTGGCCAAAATTCACTTGAGATCTGAAATAGTGTTAGCCGTTGCTTCATCGGAAATTGCAGCCACGTTGCTAGAAGGCGGCCGGATGGCACATTCTGCGTTGAACTTGCCGGTGAATATCCACACGAATGACAAGCCAGTTTACTAAATTGCCAAGAACTCGGCGATGGCCAAGGTATTGCAAGAACGCAAAATCATCATCTATGACGAGTGCACAATTATGAGCCATTGTGCACTCGTCATAGATGATGATGATCGTTAGAAGCGTTCAATCGAACAATGAAGGATTTACAAAGTGGCTCAAGGCGTTTCTGCTTGCCGGTGATTGTCAAACGCTACTTATCATTCCAAGATCAACAGTTGCATATGAACTCAATGCATTTCTGAAATCGTCAACTTTGTGGCGCTGTGTGAAGAAGTTGCAGTAGTTCACGAACATGAAAGCCGCGTTACAAAACGACTCATCAACTGCTGATTTTTCAAGGCTACTGTTGGCGCTTGGCAATGGTCAAATTCCTGTTGATGTTTTGACCGGATCGAATTCGTTTCCTATGCAGTTTTGCATGTTCACGACGTCGAAGGAAGAGCTTCCACGATATGGACCACGATTCGCTCAGTGAACGATAGATTTTGGTAGCGAAAAACAAGGATGTTGAAACTCTGAATTACTTGATTCAAAACCAAATCGATGGGGAAATGCTTTGTTACAAATCCGTTGACTTTATTACCAATCAAGACGAAGCAACCAACTATCCCGTCGAGTTTTTGAATGCGTTTGATTTGCCCGGAATACCACTTCATAACTTCATGCTCAAGGTAGGATCTGTGATAATCATGCTGCGTAATCTGAACCATCCGAGATTGTGTAACGAAACGCAATTGGCTGTGAAGAAACTGATGGACAACGTGAGAGTTCCGACAACGAGAGTTCCTCTGATTTCAACTGGCATTCCGTTCGACTTTAAGAGCATTCACTTTCCCGATCGTTTGGCGTTCGCTATGACGTAAATCTCAAGGTCAATCGTTGGAAGTATGCGGAATAAATCTGGGATTTCCGTGATTTTCTGTACGTTTTTTGTAATTGAGAACTGTTTTTATTTAGATAGTAAGGACATTTTGAATATAGAAATACAAACATATTCGGAAGGATAATGGGAGCATCGTAATTTAGAAATATTTTCAAATTCAATTAAGAAAAACGTATCAGTTTGTTCAATAAAATTGTAAACCAACAGATTAACCTTTTAAGTTTAATAACTAAGTACATACTGTTTATTCAATTTTAATGTAGCCGCACTTAGTATAGTACAGTTTTTAATTCTAAAAGTTGTAAATAATACTAATATCTTAAAACTCGAAATTTGAAGTATCTACACGTATTTCTAAAAATATTTTTAAGTAGCCTCTTTAGAAATTCAAACTAGAACAGGCATAGATAATACAAAAAAATAAATAGTTGAAAAATTAGAATGTTACAATTAAAATTAAAAGTTCAAAATGGTACTGTACGCTCCATCTCTTAGATAAAATAAACCAATTTTAATTATTATGTGTCTTGGCTATGAATATCGGCAACATGTTATTTTGAATACTCACAATTAATTCAAAAGCAAATCGTTTTAAAATAATTAAAAACGTAATGAAAAAGAAAGAAAGACAAAATAACAAGCAAAAAATATCCGAATGTCTTTTTTAACTTTTCGTTTTGTATTCGTACGACTATGTACGAATACACCTCGTGTTAATGAATTAATTTTTGTATTTTATTTACTCGATTTCTACTGCAGATGTTCCATTTGATTTGCTTCGAAATTGTAAGTAGTTCGTAGTGTGGTGGTTAAGATGCGTGCGTTGTATGCGTGAAGTCGTGAGTTCGATTCTAGCTGTAGACCAAAAGTATTTATTTTTAAAAACTATAGAAACGAGTTTAAAATTTTTAAATTTAAATTGATAAGAGTAACGATTTGAATTAATACCGCACACTGCAAATAAAAAACATCTCGTTTAAAAATATAGAAAAATCAATATTTCACCGTTTTCATAACAACTCCATCTGTATCAGAAACTTTACCCTCGTTCAAATCGAATTTCGATCGACCAAATTTTAAAACATATTCGAATATTCAAGAAGAGTGTGTCGTTAGTATGTCGTTATCGTAAATTGCCCGATTACCAGACCGATATTTTAACGACATGTTACAAGTCGGATTATTGCACGAGGAATGAAAAAAAATCGAAGCGTACAGATCTATTAATCGAAAATATCTTGTTCGAATAAATAAATTGCAGAGCGGTAAATTAAAACTGCTTCCAAAAATTAAAAACTTAGAGCGAAAAGCTCGAATATCAAATAAAAATCTCGCGGATTTCAGAAATAAGCCTAAGCCTTGTTTGAATGACCTAATTGTAAAACAAAATAAGAGCGAACACTCAAAAAATTTTGTCGACTTTTCTTTGTCAACAATTTCTCTCCAGGCACAAATAATGAAGTAATGCAATCAAAGCTGAAAGAAAAATTAACACATTAAGCGAAATGAACCAACAATGCAGCTTAATTTTTGACGAAATTAAAATTCGAAAGGGTTTGAAATACAACTCAATTCTAGATTGAGCCGATGGCTTCGTGGATTTGGGTGATGACTATGCAGAAACCCCAAAATTGGAAGTAACATTTGTGTTTTCATGGTACGTTGCATTATTGGAAATTGGAAAAATATTTTAAGCTATTACGTATCTGAAAACGCTATTTCGTCTCATTTGCTAACTGAATTAATACGCGCTAAATTAGAACTTTGTAGTTCCTTGAGCTTAACTGCCAGAGCTGTCATTTGTGATCAAGGCTCGTATAATCGGAAAGCTCTAAATAATTTTGGAGCTAATACTGAGAATGCTATTTTAAACCACGATACAACTGTTGATATTTTTGGCCCCCGCATCTATTAAAATCTTTTCGAAACTGCTTGTGGACATCTGACGTTGAAACACCTAATGGCATTGCAAGTTGGGAAGTTATTCGAGAACTTTATAAGAGCAAACAACACTAATTCGAATGTATCCAAAATAACCTGATAACTTTCTACCCAAGTATTCAGCCGCAGTGTTGTTGCTAGATTAAAAACTGCATCTGAATTAAATAAGTTTTCCGATTCTGCTAAAAATAAGGTGTCTGCTACTTTAATTCTTTTTGATAATTTGGGCAAACTATTTGATTGTTTAAATTCAAAAAGTTTATATAACTCAAACAAATTTAAATGTGACGAGAATTGCGCTGTGTTCAAATTTCTTTGAAATTTCTTCTGTTCCGTTAATGAAAAGAATGTGTATTCAATTGACGGAATGGTGCAAACGATTCGTGGAATGGTGAAGTTAGATATATACTTACCTCACGACCAAACCAAGCCACTTTAGAGAACACATTTTCTTTCCAAGTTCTACCCTGGAATCCACAAATAATGAAAACAAACAAACAACTAAATACTGTTGGATTGTTACCTAGTCAACTAGAGAAAAATTCTGATCCGTCAAACAGATACTTTACGGGGTACTTAGTTAATAGTATTCTAAAATTTAATTGTGCTTTGTGTGCTATCTAAACTACACTTCTATATGTCAGATGATTTCGGAAGACTCCAAACACCATCTCAAAATTTTTTTGATCTATGCCGAAAACAAAAATCAATTGGTGATCGTTTTTTCAAAGAAACTGGCCATATCATGGATTCAAGGGTTTAAAATGTAAAATCGTAAATCTTTTATTAAACGAACAGGAAAAATAATTTTATAATATGGATTACCATTGTTATAACCATCGTGTGGAGCTACTAAATCTAATGATCCATATATATGGTTTTCCAATAAGAGTTATATAATCCAAACTTTTCTCCCAATAATTCAATTGTTGCACTTGCAATCATCGATCTATACCGATGTCCATTGACAGTAACGGTGTTACCAGCTTCATTTCGAAAAAAATACGGACCGATGATTCCACCCGACCAAAAACCACACCAAACTGTCAATTTAGGCGAATGTAATGGTTTTTCATGAATAATTTGTGGATTTTCCTCGCAACAGAATCGACAGTTTTGTTTATTTACCGCACCACTCAGATGAAAGAGGGTCTCATCGGAGAAGATGATTTTCTTAAAAAAATCGTTATCGTTTTCAAGTAGTTCCAAGGCAAAATGAGTAATGAAAAAGTAGTAAAGTAATGAAATTGTAAACATTACTGAATACAACGAAACAAAAAATGACGGATCATGACATATTACAAATGGCCGAAACGTCACTTAAAAATATATCATTCCTATTGGAAACCCCTATATTAATTAGAAAACACTGTAATTGGCAAATGGGACACGTTAAATTAAAAAAAAATAAAAATACGTACCACGAAAGGACAATGGAGAAATGTATTAGGTTAATACAAATTTAAGTTAATCCGGAATAGATTTATAATCGCTGTCAGCTGTGAATTTCATATCGTTCATGTTATATTTTATATCTTTGTAAATTTTTGTTTTAAACTACTTTATTGAATTATTTGGAATCAACTATTTTTTTTATTATTTATTTACAAATTTTGCGTTCATGTATTATATTGTAGTAAGTCAAATTATAATAATAACCTAATTGAATTAATTAACTTTATATATCAGGGTGAGTACGTGCTCAAGACTGAATGATATAGGAGTGACTGAAAATATTATATCGCTAACGTACAGGGGAGCGAATCCCTTAATTAAAACCTTCGCGGGGTGCTCTCTGAGTAATTTTATTTGAGTCAAGCGGTTGCCGTTCAATTTCCAATACTTCGTTACATTTGTTCTACTAATAGCTCTGCCTCTTCATTAAATAACGATCCCGCAAGGCCTTATCGTTCTTAATAGTCGGCAGGAGCTAAATCTGGTGAGCACGATGGATGATCAAGCATCTCGTACTGTATGAGTAAGTCGTTAAACTTTGTCGTTGTTATAACGCTATTGTGAACTCGTACATTGTCCTGTTGAAAGATTACTTCCTTTTTTCTGCATGCCAGGTCTTTTTTCACGAACTTTTGTATGTATCTGATCCAAAAGGTAGTCAGAGTTAATTGATTTACCTTTCTGAAAATAAACCTGAACCCTGAAGATAAACTCTTTCTGAAAATTTAGCAAAGTTATGAATAGAGAAAGAATAGAGTTATAAATATGTATAAAATTTACAACGTATGATTTCTCAGGCATCCAAAGAACATAGCTTACCTCTGTTATTTGCCAAACTATATATATATACATATATGTATTATTGCGTCACACGGTTGCTTTTGATCTGTCTCAAAAGCATATACCATAGTTTGGCAAATAACAGAGGTTAGTTATGTTTTTTGGATGCCTAGGAAATCATACCTCGTAAATTTTATACATATTCGTAAAGCGCGATAATCTAGAAAAATAGCAATGGCAATAGTTTCTTCTGGAATTCCCACAACTCTATTAAATGGTGGGAAAACTGCACACTTCACAGTTAAATTAGCACTGATTGTTTCTTTGGAGCAACAGTCGATATGTTCTACACATAAAAATGAACCGGTTGAAAATTGTTACAAGATATACATATCACTACGGATCTTAGAAGTGGTCGCTCTGCTGAGCGTATCATTAGTTTGCATTATAGGGTTGCATATTAAGGGACATGTGGGTACGTTATCAGCAGTATTTTATATTCTTTGTGGCCCACTACTAAAATCCAAGGGCTTAAGCCCCAGAATAATTACCAATTTTTATTAAACGTTTAATAAAAATTTATAAAATAAATATTTAAATATAAATATTGATGATTTTTAGATACATAATTGAATAATTTATAAATTTTTACCCATTTTTTATGGAGAATAATATCAAAACTTTATTTAAATGAATCGCAAATTTTTTTTCTTATTTACTGAAAATGTGCGGGAGTATTACCTAATGACTCTGCCAATATAAAACAATTACTAAGCGGTTTTATTTTTCCACCAAACTCAAAATTTGAAGTATCTAAACAAATTTCTAGAAATATTTTTAAGCAGCCTCTTTAGAAATTCAAACTAAAAAACATAGAAGACATGAAAAAATAAATATTTAAAAAATTAGCATGATGAAATTACAACGAAAAAGTTCAAAATGGTACTGTACGCTTAATCTCTTAGAAAAAATAAACCAATTTTATTAATTTTGTGTCTTTGCTATGAATATCGACAACATGTTATCTTGAATACTCACAATTGATACAAAATCAAATCGTTTTAAAATAATTAAAAACGAAATGAAAAAGAAAGACAAAATAGCAAGCAAAAAATATCCGAATGTTTTTTTTAACTTTTCGTTTTGTATTCGTACGACTATGTACGAATACACCTCGTGTTAATGAATTAATTTTTGTATTTTATTTACTCGATTTCTACTACACATGTTCCATTTGATTTGCTTCGAAATTGTAAGTAGTTCGTAGTAGGGTGGTTAAGATACGTGGGTTGTATGCGTGAAATCGTGAGTTCGATTCTAGCTGTAGACCAAAATTTATTTTTAAAAATTATAGAAACGAGTTTAAAAATTTTTAAATGTAAACTGATAAGAGTAACGATTTGAATTAATACCGAACACTGCAAAAAAAAAATCTCATTTAAATATATAGAAAAATCAATATTTCATCGTTTTTATAAAAACCGGTGTGACTTGCTTTGAGAATCCAATTCATTCATTTTTTTGTTACTAATAAGTGATAATACAGTACTGATGTAGTGTCACTGTGGTATTAAAATAAATTGAACTGTATTCTCAATGAAAACCACCTTGAATTAAGTAAAAACCGGTAAGGAAACGGCACAGTGATGTGTTTCGTATATTCAAATGGATATTTTTTATTTGCCTTGTACGGTGTTGATTCAAATCGTTAATCATTTCAATTTCAATTTAAAACTCGTTTCTATTAAAATATTCATAATTTAATTTTCGCTTGCAAAATTTTCGAACCAAATATTAGAATCGAACTCACGTCACTTCACGCATACACCCCACGTGCCTTAACCACCCCACTACGAACTTCTTACAATGTCCAAGCAAATCAAATGGAACATGTGCAGTAAAAATCGAGTAAATAAAATACAAAAATTAATTCATTAACACGAGGTGTATTCGTACATAGTCGTACGAACACAAAACGAAAAGTTAAAAAAAACATTCGGATATTTTCTGTTTGTTATTTTGTCTTTCTTTCTTTTTCATTTCGTTTTTAATTATTTTAAAACGATTTGATTTTGTATTAATTGTGAGTATTCAAAATAACATGTTGCCGATATTCATAGCCAAGACACATAATAATTAAAATTGGTTTATTTTTTCTAAGAGATGGAGCGTACAGTACCATTTTGAATTTTTCGTTCTAATTGTATCATTCTTAATATTTAATCATTTAAATTGTTTTTCATATATATCGTTTGATTACAACAACAAACATATTTTGATCTTATTTCCAGTTTTTTGAAATATTACATATTTGTTATGTTTGTATTGGTTTTTTATTACAATCTCAAAGAAATGTTATTTAATTATAAAATAACTAGGTTGTTCTGAAGCGCTTTGCGCCCGTTTATTCCCAGCAAGGTGTATTCTAATATTTTATAAATACATTGCATGTACGATTACAAAAAAAACTCTAAATATTTGTACGAACAATATTTATTAAAAATTAAACTACTGGAATTCTTTAAAACCACATTTCGAGAAAATTGACTATCATCGTTGATATGCTTTCCTTGCTGTGGATAATCTTCGATTTTTATTTTCACTTGGTGAGAATCTCATGAGCTGGAAAAAACGACATACAATTGCCCATGGGAAAACACTGCCGTTTGAAGATAAATTCCCACGTTTTTAAATGACTGGCCTTGCGCCTTGTTTATCGTCATTGAGATTGGTCTCAGAAGGTTCCAAATCAATTCGAGGGATTAGAACAATACTGCATGTGTTGCACTCAGAAATGATTTTGGCCTTAATAAAAATTCGCGATAGCCCTTCAACAATTAAACGCGTTCCATTGCACATACCTTTCTTAGGATTTAAATTTCGTAGAAGCATTATGATAACTCCCTATTTCAAAAGCAATACGTGCGGAGGCATGCCGGATGGATTCTGTTCATTGAGAAGTTCATTGGTAAAGTTGAGTGCATCGTTAGGATCCTCGCTTACTAACGAATCTGCGCTGTTCTTCGATTCATCTCAAGCGTCTGAGCATTCGTTGGAGCAACGTTAACTCTTTTTAAGAGCTCATCTGTTGACATTTGCTCAATATTATTAAAAATTTCACTGATTAGATCTTGACTTGTGATCATTTCGGTCGTAATTTGAATGTGTCCTTCTCATAAATGCCAGGTGTTGCAGGCAAAGTTCCTGATCCGATTTGCAGAAGCCATTCATTGTGCTCGTGTTGACTTTCGCTGCGCATGTTGGTGGTCAAAGAAAGTTGTTCAAACTGGTTCCATAGAGAGCATTCGATGATTTCAGTGCGCGTTCCCATTTGAATGCAGCGGAGACCATGCTTAGGAAGCATTGTAATTTCATCGATAACAGTAAGAGCAGCCTCACGCGAAACTGCAGCTTCTAGTGATGTCATTAGCATTAAGGAGATTGAATTATCAAGAAGTGACACTGGAAGTTTAAATTCACTATGAATCGTGCGTCCTCCCTTAAGCAAAGTGGCTGCTATTCCGGTTGTTGCAAATGGCAGCGCAAGTATCCTTTCAACCCCCAAGGGTTTGCCATTAAAGTTGTGCAAGGTCTTGCCTGAGCCACCGGGACCATCGATAAAAAAGAGCTTACATTGTGCGTGATTATTTTCAACTGCAATCATAATTTTGATGTATGCCGCAAGCTGGGATTCATTCAGCTTTCCAATTTGTTCGATTGCCAATCGTGCATCTACTTCTTGATCATAAATTTGATCTTCTTCGGGTGGGTTACCGCTTGAAACAGGCAAACCAACCGAACCGCATGACATTCCGTGCTCGTTGAGAACAAAATTGATATCATGAAGAGCCGAACTGATCGATATAGATTCACTGTGCCGACGCATTTAGTCCAGTATAAAATCTCTTAGATGATTTTGCTATAATTTGAGAGATTGAGCGAGTTGATAAAAATACAAATGTAAGCGAACATCTCTCGCAATTGTTTAGGCATCAAGTATGTTCCACCGTCTGTCAAACATCGCTCCCATTTTTCACCCGACTCAAGTAGCCTTTTTGCCATCGCTGCCGCTTTAAATGTTTTGCATAAATTACGGTAGATGAAGTACGCAAAATCTCAAAACTTGTTGCACCAGGAACATGTAGTAGCAATAATTGAACATAGGATCGTTCTTCATCCTTAATGCTCAACACGTACATTCTTGCTATTGTCCTTTCGGCTCCTCTATGTCGCTCTTGCCATTGACATCGCTTATAAACAAAATGGTAAGGGATATCGGTGAAAGGTGAACTCGTGCGGTTGCGTCATTCGTGTTAAGCAGAAACCAAGATTCAAGTTTGGTTTTTCCAGTACGCGCAGCCAAAAGTGCTTCTTATTCATGACCTACTTCAAAAACAACTCGTTGTTGATTTGGAATGTGAACCGGTAGTCTCATATCAGAGTGGGATCTATATATCGTGCATTGCTGACTCTCGCAGGCGCCTCATTGCTTCAGGAGCACTCACATATCGGTAATCGATGAAGTTTGTAATCTCATTATATCGCAGCTCAGGTTGACCATTTGTTGTGATGGCTGGCAACCGTGGAACAATCATACCCCTTAAATATGTATTTGTAAACATATTTTACGAATCGCAGAGAAGTGGGGCATTCCACATGGATGTGCGCGTTATATTTCTAAGTTAGAAACGGGTTATATGGAACCACATTACGACTATCCATTAAAACTCCTCGCACGCTACTTGCACACCACTTCGTCTTCGATACAAAGGATATCCATTACGTTGAGTTGAGTTTGCTCGATGACTTTGTTATCGATGAATTAGCTGTCTGTGGGATTTCGGCGCAGATAAATTGATCAATCCTTTGAGCAGTTGTAAATGTATCTTAACTTTGCCATGTCACTAATATGTGTGCATGCGGAAACCTCTCTTTTGAGGCTTGATTATATAAACATAAGCTATTGATTTTCCAAGAATTCCAACTCTGACTAAATCATTGATGAGATCATCTAATTTGATCTTGTAAACTCGAGCCACTAAATCGGGACGATCGGAAGCATTTTCTCCTAGTCTCAAATTTGCATGCGATTCCTTCCAACTCGGATTTGACGTAAATGTAATGAAAAGGTCAGATGGTCCCCATTTTGCGACAATGCTCATTGCATTTTGCATCATCAGCAAAAGTTGATGGCAGAATTACAGAAACGTTGGCTGCAATGTGTTAATTTTGCGACGTGCTCAGCGAGACCTTATTACTGTTCAGCCCGAAGTCGTTTCTGATTTTGACGAATGTAGTTGATATTATTTACTTCTAAATGCAGATATGAGTCAAGCAGCCATTGCTGTGTTAGTTTTCCTGCGTTCATGATTGGATTGAAGTCACCTCGTATTACTGCCAATGCAGCCTTATCTCTTGTGCTTCAACATCTCGTATCAGTTGATAATTTTGTGATAATCTATTGTGTACACGAATAAAGCGATCAACCTTCTCCAAAATATCATGGCGATGGTTATCATTTGCGGTGTGTACCTGACGCACAACAGTAGCTTGTGTAGTATCAAGTATATAAAGCTGGGTAGATCGAAGTGCTTGATCATTGATTGTTTGCAAGTGAGACGTTTGATGATAAGTGGTGCCACGAATCTTGAATACATATGTTCCTCTTCCTGGACCGTATGGATGCGAATAAAACGGCGCTGTTGTGCGATCGAATGCTTTGTCGGGAATGAGTCCGATTTGGATTTGTTGTGTCGGACATAAGACTTTCGAGAAATTCAGGATACTCAACAATCGGTCCTTGAATGTCAGTTAGATTTGGCAGCATACATTTGCACTCGTCGAAATTAATCGCTTCTCTGTGAAGAGCCTCATGCGCACGCTCTCGAGCTAAACGTTGTGATGCTGCATTAGCAGTTCGATGTGCATGCAATTGATTGGGTGTCGTTTGATAAATTCGTCGTTGATGATATTCAGCATCAAATCCACGTAAATTCACGAGAGACTCCTGACTTTGCCTTGCCATAAATCTGAAGATTAAATAAATTAGAAGATTGTTTTGAATATCAGTCCGTCAAATTAATATTTGTTTTGTTTTTCAATTCAATTATCGACGTTTTTTCTACTTCGAAACTAACACACTTTCGTTTTTACGATTGCATTGTTGTTGCTTTTTGTGTATTTCGTTGGCGAGAATTTGAAAAAAATATTACACGACGAATTTTTTTTGGTTGCCCTGTGCGTTCTCGAGTGAGTCTGTCAGTAACATAGACGTTTATAACATATATTTTTTAGTACGAGTTACAAAGTTGATGGCCACATCAACTAAGAACTAACTCAATAAAGCTAGATTTAAAGAATTGGTTTAAATTTTTAATGTTTCAAGTGAAAACGCAAGCAACTATAAATCATCCAAACATCCACAGATAAATCTAAAGTTAATGATCGTATTCCATGGACGAATGACATAACTGTCTTGATAATTTCCCGCGATGGACTAAATGGTTATACAACTACGTATTCAAATGGTTGAAACATAAATTGCTTTAGTAGTCATATCGTCGCGTACAACGACGCGTACAACACCTACAGCACCTGCAACACCACCACGTGCGGATATGGTACTGTCAACACAAAAGCTAAAACAAATTTTAAGTCACGGTTAATGTAAGCTATAATTATTGGAAAACTACATATGCGATATTGCATATCGCATATAAATTTGCATTCGCAATAAGTAAATGTTAATATGCTACAATCAACTATTATAAGCATATTTTGATTCTCTCTCTACACATTGTATTACTACTAAGTTACTTTATTATTTGTACTCGGATTAAAAAAAACAGAATTGAATTGTAATTAAACTAGTACAGACGTACAAGAAATATAGTGTCGAAATTGTAAGTAAACGTTTTTTATTCTATAACCGGGAGACGCATATTCCAAATAAATAAATAAAATAACTAGTAAGCTCAAAGCTTAGTTTCTGTTTTACACTCTTGGTGTAGATCAGAAATTTGATGATTTTCACAAATAATCATTTGGTGGGGGTTAGCAAGGTTAACCCCTTTAACGACCCCTTAGGCCGTTTTTCCAGGCGAAAAAACTCACAAAAATGTCTGTACTCAAACGTAAAAAACTTTGATTAGTTATAAAAAATTATAAAGTTTTGAATGAATCTAAACGCTGATTTGGTTAAAATGTTGCCCAGTTTCGCTGTAATCAACGATCAAACTTTTGAGCTGTTTCCAGCTTCAAATCGAAATCCGCGATTTTTATAACAAATACAAATTAAAACATTTAGGGGAGTAAAACATTTTCGTTTTTCATCAAATTTAGCAAGGCTAACCCCTTGCCGTTTTCCGGGCAAAAAAACTCACAAAAATGTCTGTAAAAATTACTTAAATCAATCGAAATAAAGTGTAATTCGGAAATAAATTATAATATAATTAATTGCCAAAAATTTATCGGTAAAACAAAGCAAAATTTTTAATTTATTTTTCTACTGTGAAAAACTTGTGAAATTTTTTTTGTGAGAATAAACTGAAAACACTATTAAGCACATAGTACATGTGATTGGACATTTTCTTGTAACGTTATCTCGAATTCGAGGGGTGCACGCCAAAAATAAGTGTAATATGTACAAGATAATGGTTCTACTAGCATGGTAAGTGATTTTCATATATATTCCCATAATTATTATATTCCTAATTTCATTTGTTGCCCGCTAAATTATTTTTTTTTTCAATTCTCCAAGTGCATATATTAGTGCTTGTTAAATAAATTTAATATACGGTGCTAGAAGAAGCAGTTAGACGTTACCACAAGTAACGTCAGATGGTGAATATTCGGACGAAGAACAACTTCAATTTTATAATACTGAACTACTCAAATTGCAAAACTTCGTCGAAGCGCAAAGAAATAACGAGGAACTACAGGGATTTGTAGAAAATCCAAAACTTTTTATTAAGGATAGTTCTCCGATTCAAAGACTAGCATTAGGAAAATTATTTAAGGCATATAAAGAAAGGAAACACATGGAAAGGGTAATCGAATTATGTAATATGAATAATATCACAAGTCAAGTGTACAATATCACAGTATATATTTTAACTCGTTTGACGGTGATAAGTCACAAATATCTAATTTCATTAAAACAGTGGAGTTTCTCTTCTCCTTTGCCAAGATTTGTATATAGAAATTATAGTATATTTTAAAGTAATCGAACGAAATATCTGACAGAAATTAACTGCTAAAGCCAGTCAATCATTAACAAATCACAATACAACAAATAATTGGGAGAATATAAAAAACATCTACTTGAGCAGTTCACCGATAAGCGCGACGAAACTAATTTATTATTCGACCTATAATGGATTAGTAAAATACAATTTGGAACCAAAAATACTGTATGTCAATATTTGTCCGATAAACAGTTTGTTAGCAAATCAACTAAACATAAAACACGGACGAAATTGTTGAATTTCAATTACAACAATATCGGAATACAAGCTTGATCATATTCATGGCTAGTCTGAAACCCAAATCAATCAATTCAACGTCGTTTTCAGCAACTAAAACGTGTCCATCCTCTTTATGGAAAATTATATCTAATGATCGTGATTTACGTGTTTAAAAAATTCAACTTGTGTAGGAATTAAAGACATCCGACCATCGCACACGCCGATAATTCAAACAATGCTGATGCACAAATTGACACATTGATGTTGATTTTCTAAACCAAATTTTGTTCAGCGATGAAGCTTACTTTTGGTTGAATGGGTACGTTAATAAGCATAATTGTCGGATTTGAAGTAAAAATAATCCACAAGCCTCTGCCGAATCACCATTACATCCAGAGAAAATCAATGTTTGGTGCGCTTTATGAGCCGGCGGAATCATTGATCGGTATAGAGCTATGATTTCTAAAAGTTTTGTACCCCAATTGGCCGACATAAATCTTGCTAATAAGTGGTTCCAACATAACGGTGACAATTGAGTTACTCAAAGAAACATTTGATGAAAGACTAATTTCACGTAATGGTCCTGTTATTTGGCCACCGAGATTTTGTGATCTAACTCCATTAGATTATTTTCTTTGGGGATATGTTAAGTCTACGCCGATAAACCAGAGACGATTTAACACTTGGAACACAACATTTGGCGAGTTATTAGCGAAGACAGCCGCAATTGCTGCGAAGAGTGATCGAAAATTGGACCTCCAGATTACGCCATGTACGCTCCAGGAGCGGCGGCCACATGACCGAAATCATATTCAAACATTAATGACATAAAATTATCTTGCCAATAAAGCTGGTTTCACTGATATTCAAAATGATTTTCTTTGTTCTATTTTAATTTAAAATTGTGACACTCTTTATAATTTGTCTGATCTTGTGTATGGCACTGAAATTCTCCCAAACGATTTTGGTGTTTTTTTTGTGTATTTGTGTGCGTCCTTAGATGGTTAAGATTCACAATTGGACCTGGTCGGTGGTGCTGCGAGCGAGTTCCAGGAATATTTTTAACTTTTTAACGACTCTTTTTAAGATTTTTTTAATCTTTATTATATAATTCTTCTGTGTAACTCCTCCTAAATGCCTGAACCGATTATGATGGCTTTTTATGTGTTTGAGTGAGTAAAACGTAGGTGGCGCTGCGATCGGGTTTAAGGATTTTTTTTCTCTTTTGCCAATATTTTTTTTTTTGATTTTGTTGCATATCAGAACATATAACCCCAAAATTTCATTCAACCCCCACCACCCTCCTTTCATGAACGTATAAAACCAAATGTGGATGAATAATTGACCTTCTGAGAATACTTCATTGTTAGTTTTGAGTACAACTAAACAAATTAAGCAGAAATTTCAGCTCAAAATACCGATCTAGCTAACTTAATCCGCAACCCATGCGGAGCTCTAACAATAACGGCGTTGTGAAAGCACAATTGAAAATGTACGAAATGTGTCCCAAAAGTGTGTATATACGATTATCGAAAGTTATCCATAGTATCGTCGTAAAGACACAGACAATGGAGCCCAATCATATCAGTTGCGCACGTCAAATGATGAAACGATTGATTTTAACAACTGCTGAGAACTACTGCATATGGAATCGTATTCGAGATTGCTGTGCAAAACCTACAAAGCACACATAAAAGTTAATATCTACAGTTTGGTGAAGTCCATCAAATACATTTGCAAATACGGCTCTATTTGCTAAAATTTAAATGATAACAATGTTTGGCGCATTTAGAATTTTCCCATACATGAGAGCGACCTTGCTTTTATATATTTCGACGTGCATCCTAAAAATCGACACTGTGTTGAATTCACTGCAGAGCATACTCTACCACAAATTAACTGTCCCAAAAACACTAACTGAATTTTTCGAACTATTTAACCGACCAGGTATTTTCGGTCAATTCGCAAATACAGTGATGTGCCACAATTTCTCACATGGACCAAACTTTCAAGAATATGGGACCCACGAAAGCGAGGCGTGCCAGTCAAAAGGTACGACAGCATATTTATGGGAAATACATTAAGTCGATTATACACAATCCATCCAAACAACGGAAATGCTTCTTCTCGTGTTTGTTGTTGGTTACGCGTTCCTGCACCGACGTCCTTCCAATACTTGTGAACAGTCAATGGTATTTTGAACGACACGTACCACGATGCGTGTCGCGAATAACATTTGCTAGGAGACGATAACCATTGGGATCCCACCCTTGCAGATGTAGTACTGAGTTTTACTTCTTATCAAATTCAAATTGATGAAATTTAAGAATTGAAGAAACGACGACATTCTGCATCCCTTTCGGACCACTAATCAAGATCCTAATATTGATTTTTCCCGAAAATATTTAATAAGACGTTAATAAAGATTAGGGATATTTGCATTTCTATTTCGAATATGCCACTCATTATTTTCGGAATGCCATCGCCTTACTGCCCAGCAACAGACATCATTTACAGGGATGTTCAGCGCGAACAACAGTCCGCCCCGCGTCTGTGACTGTACTTTTGCCGAAAAAAGTGAGTAACAGCTCAAATTTTAAGGAGAAGTGATTCCTCTAGCCTTGCCCATTCTATTTAGATGGCTATACTTACCAATTCGTTTGACATTCGCAATGACTATTAAAAGCCACAAGGCCAAACAATATCTATTTGTGGGTTGGATCTAGAAAATTTGTGCTTCTCGCATGGTCAATTATATGTTGCGTGTTCTCGCTTTGGCAAACCATCAAGTTTGTTTATTTATTCCCCTCAGGTATTGGCGAAAAAGATTTTTCATCAACTCGCATTAAAAAAACATGAAACAAACATTATGTATTTTAGTTTTAAGATTCAATATTTATTTCAACACTTTATTTTGATTGTTATAAATTTATTTAAAATTTATAAGCGTCAACAGCGTCACATTCCTCTGCTACTCGTAGTTCATCTTCAGTGTGCATGTGGTTCAGTGAATCCACAGCGTAGAAGCGTCCATTTTCATGGGTCGTTACATCTCCTGTTGCGTGCAGATTTATTACGTGCTCATGAACCAGCTGTGTTTGCATGCAGTCGTCCGTACATAGCTAATCCATAGGAAAAAATACAACTGTCAGACATTTACACACACAGCAACGGAAATAACTTTTCCGCAATTTTATAATTATACTTACCACCAATATTACGAAAAGCACAGCCTCCTTTGCCTAATATACCATTGACAAGCACCGTATATTGTCCGGTCATCACACAAGAATTTAACGGCGCAGGATAGAGAGGAATTACTCTAATTTTTTGATTTTGCTTTGGGCAACAGCAAATCACACAATAACTCAATGTCAAATGACGCTTAGTAGAAAATTCGAAAATCAAAAAATACGTTTTCTAGGCCCACTAATTGCAGGCAAGCCAACGTTCGGGCAGCTTTATACATTTTTGCAATTATGTCGAAAAGCGTTAAGCATTTACAAAAAACGCAAAAAACTTAAATACATTTAAAAATTACCTTTTCAAGTTTAACCTGGTTGGTTTTCTGAAATTTTAACAAGGAATACGTTTTTTGATTACTTAATTACAAGACCGTTTTACTAGAAATTTTGTAGGTTTAATTTCTCGGTTTAAAAAACATTAGTGGTGCGTTTGAAATTTGTGTGTACATTTGTGGTAGAGGAAAGTCGGTTGTTCTAGACAACATATTCACCCTAATGTTTTTAAATTCTTATCGTATTATCAATTATTATAAACAATTATCATTGTACAATAAAAAAAACTTCCATATTTAACAGGAAATTCGATGTAAAGTTTTTCTCTTGCATTAAGCAAGTAAGCATAACTAAAATAATTTCTTAAGTTGAATATTCGTATAAAAATAGTAAACAAGGAAAACGTGAATTTTAATCTTAAACGTCAACCATAAATAAATTGGCTTCCACCAAGTGTAGATCTTCATAATCACACGTCGTCCAACAAGATAAATCTCTAGCTGAAAACTTTGATAGATAATATAAAAAATATTTTTCAAGTCAATTAATAACAGATTTTTCATCTTCGATGTGGCTGTGAGTGTGTGCATGTGTGAGCGCGTGTTTCTGATATAAACTTTTTGCCAGTATTTTTTATCATCTACTGAAGAAAAAAAAAGAAAACTTTTTTAAACGAAGTCTTTGTTGTTGTTTGGTGGCGTGTGTACTTTCCCAAGCTTTTTTTTTCAACAAAAAAGAAAAAGTTTTTTTTTTCACTTCTCATCGGATTCAATTGGACGTACGAACAACCGAACTATTTAAATATCCGTATACATTTACAGTTTTATATATCGAACGAAAGAAGAACATGACATAAGACTGTACTTAGTTAAACATATAGGATGACAAATATGGAATTTGGTTTATTTTTTTTATTTTTTTGTATTGCTGCTATTTGGACGACTGTGTGCTGTCGTAAATCGAGAGGGAAAAAGACAGACGGAAGTTAAAGATATATTTATTATAATGCTTATCATGAAATGAACATGACGGCGAAAAATTATTTATGATTATTACATATCATTATTTATGAATGATGGGCGATTTTGTTGCCTAAAAATGTTTGCCTTTGGCCGCATGTTTTTCAAATTTTTGTTTTGTTTCAAACTAAATAAGAGATATTGACAGTAATTAGCAGAGTTGTATATGAATAATTTCCATATGCGTGTCTCATGTAGGTACGTTTGTAAATATTTTTATATATTACATTCATAATATGAACCAGATTTTCCTCCTTGCACATATTATAATAAACGGTATTCCACTAATATAAGACAATGTTATGTTTAAAGTTAAATGTTAGAGAGATACATGATAAGAAAAACATTTTTATTAGTGACATGAAAAAGGAATTTTCTTATTTGCTTATTTTTGCAAAAAAAAACTGACATGAAAATAATTTTTTGGAATGCAACGGGGAATTTTACTTTTACAAAGTAAATAAAGTTATGAGGTCGTGAGAAAATTCTAAGTGGAATAACATTTTCTTTGTAGATATCGTCGTTTTATCTGAAATCTATGCAATGATATTTGAAATTTCAAAACAAGGTTCACGTTTAGGATTTTTCTTATAAGTAAAAGGAACTTTTCTACCGGACACGATTAAATCGATATATCATTGATATCCAAAGAGAAATTACCACATACTGAAATAAATGTTAAACTTCGAGTATGTTCAAAATAAAATGTAGCAGTTCTGACTATACGTCATAATGTGCTCTAAAAAAGTGCTCGTAACCTGCACCGACCAAATTAGCCCGCTCCAATGAAACCTGTACTATAATTTGTTACACATTTATTATAATTTATTACAACAAATCCCGATTTTATTACAGCTACCGTTTTCGAGGAACGAGTGGTCGGTTTAGCTTACAATTAAACCTGCACCGCCAAAATTGTAACTTTTGATGTAGCTATGATATCGGGATGATTCTTGAACCAGAATTTATTACAAATTAATTACATTGAATAAGTTAGTTCAAGACCACCCCTATAACTATCCTAAGGGTAAATTTCACCCCAAAACGATTATATATTTCAAAAACGTCAATTTAACCAAATCTAATAAATTTTTTTACACCGGACTGCCACAATATTTTAGGAAAAATAATGCAAGAAGTCTTGTCGAGAGTAGTTAAGCCCTATCCAGATGTGTAATAAATTATTTTTGTGTCAGGATACGCGGAATTAGCTCCCAATGGTAGAGGCTTCAAATAGGCAATTTAAGGGTCGATTTTACCACCTTTAATAATTTATTACACCAGACCGCCACCAGATATGGGGTCTAATGTTACTTTGTGGTCGTTGTTAAGGGTAGGTCAACCTTATACAGGTGTGTAATAAATTATTTTTGAGTCAGGTTACACGGAATTCGCTCCGAACGGAAAAGGATTGAAAATTTTAATTTAAAGGTCGATTTTACCAACTTCAATAATTTATTACACCAGACCGCCACCAGATATTGAATCAAATGTTACTCCTTGGACATCATGGTGGGCAATTCAACCTTATTCAATTGTGTTATAAATTGTTTTTGTGTCAGGACACGCGGGATTGGCTCCCAATGGTAGGGGCTTCAAATAGGAAATTTAAAGTTCGATTTTACCATCTTTAATAATTTGTTACACCAGACCGCCACCAGATATGTGTTCTAATATTACTCTGTGGTCGTTGTTAAGCGTAGGTCAACCTTATACAGGTGTGTAATGAATTATTTTTGTGTCAGATTGCGGAATTAGCTTCAATATATATGGGTAATAACTATGGTTCAAAAAGTGCTCTACTTAATAAACGACAAAATTAAAGTTGTATCTAATAAATCATTGAAAATGAAATAAATTTGTTAAATTCAATTGGTTTGTGCTTCTAACGCAAGGCGCGGTTTAGAAAAAATGTGATATATTCCGACATCCAAGATTAACACTATTTTAGATGTTAGATCCAATTCGAGGTTGATAAAGTAGAAATCTGTATACCGACATCTGTCAAAGATAAACGTCAAGTACGCTGTCATTTATTTAGTTGACATTCTGCCATTTAAGAATATGGAGCATTTAACATACGCAAATTGGGTGTTGGAAAAACTGGCCGTCGATGCTGATTTTTCGAACAAAATTTTCTTCAGTGATGAAGCTCATTTTTCGCTTGATGGATACGTTTCTTTTATGGATTCTTGGTGGATACGTTTCTTACGATTTATTTTTGTGGGGCTACGCGAAAGATCGTGTTTACGCAAACAATCCTCAAACTCTTGACGAATTGAAAACTAATATTCATAAGGTAATGGCCGAGATACCGCCCGAAATGTGCCGAAAAGTCATTGAAAATTACCGCAAAAGAATCAAGGCCTGTAAGAAGTCCCGTGGAGGACATTTGAATGATATCTTGTTTAACTAAAAATGGCAAGGATCAATCTGTAAAATGAAGTAAAAATTACAATACATTCCGAATATTTTGTGTGTTTTTTTTAAGTTTACTTTATCAAGCTTGAATTGGATAACCCTTTACATGCTACTGTGTTTAAATACCAATATATATTTTTAATTTTTTACCGAAAATACTATACGTAAATAGAAAGACTGTGAAGATTTAATTAGAGAAATACTAATTATTAGCTTAGCCGAAACTAGTGGTAAAAAGGAAGCCAATCCCGCGTATCCTGACTCAAAAATAATTTATTACACACCTGTATAAGGTTGACCTACCCTTAACAACAACCACAGAGTAACATTAGACCCCATATCTGGTGGCGGTCTGGTGTAATAAATTATTAATGGTGGTAAAATCGACCCTTAAATTACCTATTTGAAGCCTCTACCATTGGGAGCCAATTCCGCGTATCCTGACACAAAAATATTTTATTACACAACTGGATAAGGTTGACCTACCTACCACAATGCCCAAGGAGTATCATTTGACTCAATATCTGGTGGCGGTCTGGTGTAATAAATTATTAATGGTGGTAAAATCGACCCTTAAATTACCTATTTGAAGCCCCTACCATTGGGAGCCAATTCCCCGTATCCTGACACAAAAATATTTTATTACACAACTGGATAAGGTTGACCTATCTACCACAATGCCCAAGAAGTAACATTTGACTCAATATCTGGTGGCGGTCTGGTGTAATAAATTATTAAAGGTGGTAAAATCGACCCTTAAATTACCTATTCGAGGCCTCTACCGTTGGGAGCCAATTCCGCTGATCGTGACACAAAAATAATTTATTACAGAACTGGATAAGGTTGACTTGCCCACCACAATGTCCACGGAGTAACATTTGACTCAATATCTGGTGGCGGTCTGGTGTAATAAATTATTGAAGTTGGTAAAATCGACCTTTAGATTAAAAATTTCAAACCTTTACCGTTCGGAGCGAATTCCGTGTAACCTGACACAAAAATAATTTATTACACACCTGCATAAAGTTGACCTACCCTTAACAACGACCACAGAGTAACATTAGACCCCATATCTGGTGGCGGTCTGGTGTAATAAATTATTAATGGTGGTAAAATCGACTCTTAAATTACCTATTTGAAGCCTCTACCATTGGGAGCCAATTCCGCGTATCCTGACACAAAAATAATTTATTACACAACTGGATAAGGTAGACTTGCCCACCACAATGTCCAAGGAGTAACATTTGACTCAATATCTGGTGGCGGTCTGGTGTAATAAATTATTGAAGTTAGTAAAATTGACCTTTAGATTAAAAATTTCAAACCTTTACCGTTCGGAGCGAATTCCGTGTAACCTGACTCAAAAATATTTTATTACATACCTGTATAAGGTTGATATACCCTTTACAATGACCGCAGAGTTACGTTAGACCCCATATCTGGTGGCGGTCTGGTGTAATAAATTATTAAAGGTGGTAAAATCGACCCTTAAATTACCTATTTGAAGCCCCTACCATTGGGAGCCAATTCCCCGTATCCTGACACAAAAATATTTTATTACACAACTGGATAAGGTTGACCTATCTACCACAATGCCCAAAAAGTAACATTTGACTCAATATCTGGTGGCGGTCTGGTGTAATAAATTATTAAAGGTGGTAAAATCCACCCTTAAATTACCTATTCGATGCCTCTACCGTTGGGAGCCAATTCCGCGTATCGTGACACAAAAATAATTTATTACACAACTGGATAACGTTGACCTACCCACCACAATGTTTAAGGAGTAAAATTTGACTCAATATCTGGTGGCGGTCTGGTGTAATAAATTATTAATGGTGGTAGAATCGACCCTTAAACTACCTTTTTGAAGCCTCTACCGTTGGGAGCCAATTCCGCGTATCGTGGCACAAAAATAAATTATTACACAACTGGATAAGGTTGATTTACCCACCACAATGTCCAAGGAGTAACATTTGACTCAATATCTGGTGGCGGTCTGGTGTAATAAATTATTAAATGTGATAAAATCGACCTTTAAAGTACCTAGAGGCTTCAACTCTACCATTGGGAGCGAATTCCGCGTATCCTGACACAAAAATAATTTATTACACATCTGGATAGGGCTTAACTACTCTCGACAAGACTTCTTGCATTATTTTTCCTAAAATATTGTGGCAGTTCGGTTTAAAAAAATTTATTAGATTTGGTTAAATTGACGTTTTTGAAATATATAATCGTTTTGGGGTGAAATTTACCCTTAGGATAGTTATAGGGGTGGTCTTGAACTAACTTATTCAATGTAATTAATTTGTAATAAATTCTGGTTCAAGAATCATCCCGATATCATAGCTACATCAAAAGTTACAATTTTGGCGGTGCAGGTTTAATTGTAAGCTAAACCGACCACTCGTTCCTCGAAAACGGTAGCTGTAATAAAATCGGGATTTGTTGTAATAAATTGTAATAAATGTGTAACAAATTATAGTACAGGTTTCATTGGGGCGGGCTAATTTGGTCGGTGCAGGTTAAGAGCACTCTCTAAAAATGCAGATGCTTAAGTTTATTACTTGATAATTATGGAGGCAGCTTAAGAGTCAACACCAATGCAGAAAACATGATATTCAATCAAACATTGCTAATTTAACCAATATTATTTGATTTAAAATCTTATTTAGAGCTTTATTGAGAAACATGAATATTATGTATACTTTTCCCGTCAAACATTTTATTTATTTGGGTCAACAATGTGACTGTTTTGCGTCAACACCGGTCTCAACGAAAAGGTCCAACAAGTGCCAACGCTTTTAAGTCCTAGATATGGACAAACGCCGGAAATTACCTACCCATGCGTCAACCGTGACGCAGCCTGAACGCAATGGTCGGTTATGAGCTATTAAGAATTGCTTGACGCAGATTGGACTATTAACCCTAATCACCATAGGAAGAGTCTCGCAGACTCATTTTAAGACTATTCTGTAAAAAATGGTAGGCAAAATCAATTTTTATGAATATTAGCCTACATGTATTTTAATATTAATTATTCAAGATTTAAAATATTCCAGTAAAATTTTTTAACTTGGAATTGAAAACAATAGGTGGCCCAATTCTTAAAATATAAATTAAAGCGCATGCGATGAGTCCCACAGACTCAGTATACATTTTCGATATAAATCAAGGAAAAACTTCATAATTTCATCATTATTTGAAATATTTTAGTACTATATATATTACGTAAAAGAGAGTAAAATCTATATTTTATTCGTGTTGTTAGTTTTGCTAAGTACGGGCCGTTTTAGAGGAAAGCGACGATGAAGGCCCTGAGAACAACTTTATGCTTCCTCCAGAGAGTTCTGACAGTGAAATAGATGTTGTTGAAACAAATACTGATATTGAAGAAGAACAACTGCTATCTGATATCGAGAATGCTATCAATGAAAAGGATTTGCATAACGAAGGCATTTATTTTACGGCAAAAGATGGCACTCAGTGGAACCAAAGCCCATTTCCACAAGGAAGAGCACCAGCCTGTAATATTATTAGAGGTGGTGTTAACAAAGTAAAACTTAAACCCGAACAACATATTGATTCGCCACTCGATGCTTTTTTGCTTTTCGTTAACGATGAAGTTATCAGAATAATCGTCAATTCCACAAAAAACGCGGAGAACAATGGAAACGGACAGATGAAATTGAGATCCGTTGTTTCATTGGCTTATTTTCGGCCTGAATAAACAAGGAATAGCAGATATGCGAGAGTTTTTCCATCCTCTATTTGGAAGTCCTCTTTTCAGAGCTAGCATGTCCTGCAACCGTTTCGAAGTTCTTTGTTATTATATTCGGTTTGATGACACCACAACTAGATCCGCTAGAAGAGTTCGGGATAAATTTGCCCCGTTTAGAGAAATGTGGAATATTATTAACACAAATTTATTGAAGCATTATATGCCTGGAGAAAATCTGACGGTCGATGAACAGTTAGTGCCGTTTCGGGGAAAGGTTTCATTCAGGCAGTATATTCCATCGAAACCGGATAAATATGGGATGAAAATCTGGTGGATCACTGATAGTAGTACGAGCTACCCGCTAAAAGGAATTCCGTATTTAGGGAAAGAGGGAAATACGAGAGGAATTAATCTAGGGTCGAACGTGGTTCAACAATTATGTATAATATTTCATTATACGAATAGAAATATTACTTTCGATAATTTTTTTACCAGCATGCAGTTGGCACAAGAATTGTTAAGCGTGGGATTGACATGTGTAGGTACGTTGCGCAAAAATAAAACATTTATTCCAGCAAATTTTCAACCACAGCGCCAAAGAGCTGTTGAATCGAATGAGTTTGGTTTTCGAAAAAATTTAACGTTAGTGAGTTACGTCCCAAAAAAAACCGAACAGTCATTTTATTATCCTCGATGCATTTTGATGATCAAATTGATAAAGAAAATCATAATAAATCAAGCATTAATTTATATTATGATTCAACAAAAGGAGGAGTTGATACTTTGGACCAAATGTGTCACTCGTTTTCGTCAAGACGAAAAACAAATCGATGGCCTCTGGCTCAATTTTTTAATATTATTGATGTCACTGGTATAGCGGCTAAAGTTATTTGGCTCAATTTATATCCCGCATGGCATGCCTCGAAACCTAATGTTCGTCGAAAAATGTTTCTGCAAGAAATAGTAAAGGATTTGGTTTTGCCAAACATTCAGAGACGAAATGACTCGCCTCTATCGAATATAACGAAAGGTGTAATACAGCAAGTTGTATCTTGCGCTACTGAGGATAATAATCAAGCTGAACAACGCGACAGGATCCCCAAAAAACGCAGATGCTATATGTGCCCACCAGCACTTGGACGGATGAATAAACAATTATGCAATACTTGCGCACAAAACATCTGTGGTAAACACTCTCAAAAAGTTGTCATATGTCAGAACTGCATAAAAAAATAATTTTCTTTATTAAGTTGTATATTATGAATTATTTTTATGTTGTAAGTTGAATAAATAAACATTGAAATTTTGTTAATTAGTAATTTTCTCTAAAAACAACATATGAGTCCGAGAGACTCATCCCATGCGTTAACGTTACTGAAATCACCCATGTTGATTAGGGTTAAGAAAGTTATGAGTCAATCCTAATTGCTTAACGCAGGTTGAACACATTAGTCAGTCGCAAACACAGAAAAACTGGTTGACACATCATGAACACATTAGTCAGATGAGTAAGACCTATTTGATTGATGCAGGTTGAACACATTAGTCAGCTATAAACTCAGAAAAGCTGGTTGGTGCATGTTGAATGCAATAGTCAGTTATGAGCCAATCCCATTTTATTGACGCAGGTTGAACACATTAGTCAGTTATAAACCCAGAAAAGCTGATTGACGCATCTCGAACGCATTAGTTAATTATGTGCGAGGTCTATTTGCTTTACGCAGATTGACCATATTAGTTAGCCATGACCCAAAATAATTTGTTGACGTCGAACACAAACATTTCTCAGTAATAAGTCAACTATAATTGCTGAAGTTTTCAGACTAACACGCATCTAAATTCTGAACAATTAAAGCCAAATATAAAGGTTTCACTAATTTGGAAGACCACTCGCATGTCTGAAAATACATTAACTTCGCCATGGTTTTGTATTAAATTACAACTATTTCTTAGTATTATTTAACTTGTTAATTTTATTTTAATCAAACTAAAATATTCACTGTTGTAAAAAACTTAATAAAAAAAATAAATACGTTTTGAATTGGATAATTCAAAGCAAATGGGGTGGTTGGAATAATAAGATATGTACACATTATAGAAGAATAATTTTTAATTTTCAGTTAAAGACATATTAGTATGTCTCATCAGTATCCCCCGAGCTATCGGTTTCTGTTGAGTCTTGGTCTTGAAAAGCATCGAAGCTTGTAGAGGTCGCTGGTTGTACTCCACGAGTTTCATTTAGTTTTAAATCTTCGCGGATTTTCTTTTGTGTGGATCTTTTCAGAATCTCAACTAACGATTTTTTTAAATTTTACAATCCTGATCGTTACTTGGATTAAGGTTATTACCTCACTGTAGTCATTAAAAGCAAGTTTTGATCGGCTGGCTGAAATTTCAAAATAAATTACAACGTTAGACTAACCATATTGAGAAGCAGTAATAGTAGCATACCTTTGGCGGAAATTTCCGATTTTCCACTCCATGGGTGTAATAATAATACATCATAGCAGATAATTTTTTCTATCATCATCTTGATCATTTTGTTGAGAGACATTGTGGTAGATAACATTCTTGTCAATCGTACTGCCTGCAAAAAATAAGTTACTGATAATATAGACTAAATTTATAGATCCGATTTTTTCTCAATTACCACTTTTTGGAAATAATCGCTGACCAATAAAAGGCTGTTGAATTTCTTCAAATCTATCTTGCATTAGGTAATGGTAGGTTAGGCATCTGGAAAAGTGAATCTTCTTTAATGATTGTCCTTCCTTTATTTAAAGTGACGCAAAATGACTGAATTAGTTCTGTCAGTACACCAACACATGTTTTTAGTTTTTCTAATTCTTGCATTGTCTCATCAATTTTTATTGTTTGATCCCTTATTTCATTTTTCAATGAAATGAGCATTTCCTTTTTGGTGCTATTTTTTATTTCAGGTGTTTTCTGTTGCTGGTTTAATACTCGATGGCAATATTTTGAAGATTGCTTCCAGCCTCGTTTTCAAACTTTCGTTTTTTATTCTTAAAGAACTCCTTATCCGATTCCTGACTTTTAATTTCTCGATGCTTTGTGTTTTTTAACACGTTTTTGTTCTTATTTTTACCAACTTTGAATGACAATTTTTGTTCTGGATTATCGCCGCTTGTATTTTCTATAAGGTTTTTGGTCATATTGTTTCCTGTTGGGTTCAACAATTGAGATTCTTTTGTTATAGCTGAAGATGGAATTTTTTGTTCATCAAACAATTTATTAAAATCATTTTCAGTGCTTCCTCCTTTAAAATTTACAGGGTGATCTCTTATGTTAGCTTTGACCCTAATAGCTTCTATTTCAGAGTCCGTGTTATTATATTTAGATTAGTATTTCTCTCTAGTTCGCGCATCGTCGTATGTTAATATATCATCTTGTAATATTTTGTAATCGTTGTAAGGTTTCCACTCAGCGATTTAGCTCAGCTTAGCAACGTTTTTACCAGATGGTGGCCAATATAATATATCATCCACGATCCATTTTTTCGGAATGGTAGAAACGAATCTCTCTTCGTTTTCTACGGTTTCGATAATACTAAACATTTTTAATACCTGTAAATAAAAATTTGGTTAAACTTTTGTATGATTATAATAAAAAATAAAATAAAAGCTAATATTGTGAGCAGCAATATCAGATAGGGCATACAAAGATGGATATACTTTCATGAAATGGTTTCAAAAAATAATCGAAATTGTTAAATAAATAAAAAGTAATGATTCATTACAGTATTATGCAACAACTAATTCGTACTTTTACATTGGAAAAAAAACTGAAAATCCATTTTCTAGTTCCAAACAGAATAATCTTTTATGAAGAAGATAATGGTGCATTGGCTTCATACAACTTACTTTTTTGTCCGTCAAGAATATATCAAGTTTCGAAGACATTATTGGCGTAGTATAAAAGTCTGTTTTTCTTTTAAGTTCAAATCCGAATATTAAAATTGAATTATGTTTTCTTTCAGCATGTTGAAATCGTACTATTTCTTTTGACTTTGTTAAAAACCATTGGTTTTTTCTGTTGTTGTTTATTTTATAATTTTTATAATTGATTTCATAAAACACTAATTTTTCTGCACCATTTTCTGACACAAATTTTTTAATTTTACTTAAAATTGGAATATTAGTTTTGGTTTCGTTATGAAGGTTGCTCAAGCTAACCTCTTCTAATCTGTTATAAATCTGGGATAACTGCACACAGAAAAATGGTCACATATTTCACAAAGAGAATCAATAGGATTTCTCTATAGTTTTTGGCCTATAAGACATTCATATTCTAATGAAAAGATTTTTCTTTTTAAAGAGTCACATATTATTATAGAGATTTTCTTATGGTTTTGAAAAGAACTTCTTTTTAATTTAAAATGAAACCTTATAGAATTGTAGATAGGAATTCATTTCAACTCTATAATAAACTCTTTTAGAAATACTTACGTCATAGATTGATTTAATTAATAAGATATCTTCTAAATTTAATACTATAATATTATTGGTTTTTGGTACTTGAGGCCGAGTAAGCAAATTAATAAACTGTTGTTATAATTGAATTCAAAATTTATTTCATCACTGTTACAAATAAGAATTACGTAAAATATAGAAATTATAAAAAGTAAATTATAATATCTTATGAGTATAACAAAAATTATTGGTTTTCATTGGTGGTAACAATAAAAAATATTGATCAAAATTCTTAATTATAATATTTCTTTAACCTTATTAGTTTAATTCCATTTTTTAAAATATTAAAATGAATTGGCGGCCCATCAAATTCTTGCAAATTGCACAAAATAAATTTATTGAGTCGTTGCCCAACAGCATATGATTGAAAATGTTCTACGAACCCCTTATTTTCCCATTGTTGACATAATCCATAACAATTATTTTCATGAGGCAAAATATGTAAAATTTCATAAATTTTAGGAATTGTTTCGTTTTGTGAAATAGTTAATATATATTCACATTTGTATAATACACAACGAAACTCAATTTTTTTAGTAGAAATTGTAGGCAAATTACAAAATTCATTTACAAAATAAATATTATTAAAGTGATCTAAATTATTTAGGTCAATAGTTTCTAGCTCGGACACAATTTGAATTTCATCTTGGAAAAAGGATTGTGAAAATGCTAAACTGCTAAAACTCAATGCAACTTTGTTCGTAAGCATTACTGGAACATTTAGTCTAGAAGTTGTGTTCCGTGCGTACATTTTGTGAACTCGGTGTTGCGCTTCATATCTAAAACACCACAATTTTCTAAGAGGGCCTATTTGACGGATTATATATGGATAGTGGACCATGAAATGAAATTTGGGCTTTAATTTTTCATTAAATAAGTCAATATATAGTTGATTATGCTTTGCAATTGTATCATGTAGTAATTGCAATTTCTCATTATTAAATGAAGATAATAGAATCAAATCATTTAGTTTGACTGCAGTTAATAAAAAAATTTAACTGCAGTTAATAAAGGGACCGCCTTCTTCAATTAAATCGCCCAAAATTAGTAATATAAAGTGAATAAATGTTTTCATTTGTTTTGCTGTCATTTTAAAACTACAATTTTTAATGTGATGTTTTTCAATTGCAGGACAAATATTGCTTATTTCGGATTCTCCGTAAGCAAACATTTGCTTTCGGTAGTTTAGGACATCAAGACTTATTATTTTTTTGTTATAAACGAAGTGGTACAAAATTTTGCAAATATCATATCTAAAAACGCCCTCATATAGATCGTGCATAATATCACATGCTGTATTATCTGTAACATGGAAATGTTGAAGTTGATTAAATATGCAATATTCTTTTACTCCTGTCAATTTCACATCCTTTAATTCAATATCACGTGCGTAGTTTGTTCTATTTCGAAGACTGTCATCAAACTGCATGCAGTCGGTTTGTGTTTCTTGTTTAGTTCTTGTGCAAAGCCTACAGAACTTGTTACAATTGAATGATTTAGTGTAACCCAATACAGCATTCAGACCCAAATTGTCACCTAAAATTTGTCCTAATTTTATGTATATTATTTGTTTTCCTGCTTCGGTATTTATTTCTACGCCACTGGTCTCTAATACTGAAAGAACTTCAACTAATGATCTCATAATAGAACTAAAACCAAGCTCATTGACATCTTTTGATTTAAAAAAAACCTGCTACAAATATATTATTTAATCGACTCAATAAGTAATTAGGGATTGTTGGAAAATTATAATAAATTGCACAGACTTATTGTTTGCCGGATTTGGATCCCAGCGGATCGTTAATTTCAAAATCATCTAAAGCTATAAACATCGGAATTACAATTTTATCTGAAAGTACGTTATAACTTGACCATAATTTGCCATTGATAAAATGTTTCAGATCAGTCTGCTCCTGGAGATGTTGCATATTATTCACAGTATATTGAAATATATTTTTATTTTCAAAAAATTTTCTAATCTCAAAAACAATATTCATAAGGCATCCTTCTAAAGAACTTTGAGCCAAAATTGGTTCACTGTTTATAATTACTTCAGATAGCTCGTTGCAAGGAACAATTTTATTTGGTGGTTTATATAAGTCAAGTGTTTCAAGATGTTTAATTAATCGATATTCCGTGTTTATTTTAACGAAAGGATTTTGAAACCAGTTTAAAATTCTGTAAATTCAGAATTACTATTGTCATTGTTCAAGTGTATAGAAGTTTTTAAAATTATTTCAGATAATGGTTTGCAAATATATGTAGTTATTAAATTTTGTATGTCAACAACATCCTTTCTTGAAAATTCGTTATGTTCATGAAGTTTGAGTGTGAATGCTAGAGCTGAATTATTTAGATTTGAAATTATAATATCTCTATTAATTGACGTATTGTTAAAATTTGAGCTTAAGCTACGAAAATTATTATTCACTATCGTATCCGAGTTTTCTTGACTTAAATAATTTTTTACTGTATTTATGGCTGTAGAATTCTGACAAGTAGGTAATGACTGAACTTTCAGCATATGCTGTTTTATATGTTTTTTGTATGAATAAATGTTATGAAATATTTGTCGACAATTATCTTGTTTGCATTTGAATTTGTAAATTGCCGGTACACCGTGAAATATTTTTAAATGGTTAAATAATGTATTTAAATTGATTGTTTTAAATTCGCACAAGAAGCAAATTAGTTGTGTCATTTTGGAAAATTTAATTTATTTGTTGATATTTTAATTGGTTTACAAGATTTACAACTTCTGAATTGTTTTCTGAGTTGAATTCAAAAAAATATTTTTCAAAAAATAACCACACTAATTTGCTAATTGGCGAATATTTAAGTTGATATACGTATATCAATTTTATAATTATATCTAAACATTTTTGAAATGAACAAAACTGGTAAGTCAGTTTGTCAACGTAAATATAAAAATTTTGTAATTTCGAAAGCTCAGAACCTACCACTATAATTCTTGGTTGCATTAGTTGATTTTGCTTAGCATGTTCCCCTTGCAATTTGCTTATTTCCGGCATTACACCATTCTGGTTTCGTACGTGCAATATGAAATCTGATTGAGCATCTCCAATTGTAGGTTTCTTTTTCCTACCTAATTTTTTCGGCTGCAGTATCGACGGCAACAAATATGCAACAAGACAATCTTTTGAATCTGCAAATATAATATATACTTTAAATGTATCCCTTATCAATTTGTTATATACTAAAGCTAATTTACTTTTATCGAGTTCGGTTGTTTTAAGTATATTAAAAATTGTTCTAGAATGTTTGTCGTTTATGTATTCTTCAAAATACCTTAAAGCTTTTTGAACAAATTCTTTATAGTTTGATAGTAACAGGTTAATTTTCTCCGGATATAATTTCTCAAAATCCCGGTCAATCTACCAATTTTCAATAGAATAGAAATGTAAATTTAATTATAGAATTACAATTTTATTTTTTATTTTTTTCAACGTTATATGTAATGAATTACTAACCAACTGGTATCCGTTTGGATCTTGAAATCGAGGCCATGCTTTGAACAGTTCGTTTAAACAGTTTCCATTGAAACTTTGAAATTGACTTAATCTTATGCTTGATGTGCGTTCCCAGTAAGAACAGACTTGTTCCCAAGGTGAACAATTATTTTAGAGCCAAATTTTAAGATCGCTCAATTCAGCTTCTATATAAAATAATTTTATGATACGAGAATTAGTATAGGTAAGTAAATTAGGGAAAGGGTATGTATTTACCATTATTTATTGGTACAGATGGAATTGTTGGACCCTCTTCTGAGCCGTAGTCACAAGCATTTTTACTTTTTGCATGTAAATTAATCCAGCTGGAATGTAGTTTCCCGGTTGGATTTTTTTTACCTGGTTGCCTAATCATGTAGTATGTTTTTCGTTTGGAAAACATTTGCTTATTATATGTGCCCATCTATCCATTTCATTGTACGACATTTTATTAGTTTTGGCAGCGACTTGATTGGTGATACAGTATGTCAAATGCTTCTGCGATTTTAAATTTAGATAATTATTTCTCTTATAAAAATCTAAAACCATTTGTCCACGAATAGTTGTTTGGAGAATTTGGTTTAAATCAACTGTCTCAATTTTCCTTTCAGATTGAACAATCTCACGGTATCAGTACACGTGATAATATCTCTATCACACACTAATGGTTTTCCCTATATAAAGAAACAACATTAATTATATAATCACTTTAATGTTAAAACGATAAAATACTTATGTCTGCACAGCAATAACAACAACCTAAAATAAAATATTTTGTAAATTAGTTAAGTTTATAACTTAATTGATGTCAACTAATTTCTATAGTATTAATAAGTTCATACTCACATTAATTTCAGTCGAATACAGCTGACTATTTCGAGCAGCTGATCGGGTTATTGACATCAGTTGTTTTATAAATGTGAACCTCTCTTGCACGTTTCTGAAATGAAACCAAATTCGAATATTATTATAGATCCGTAAATAATAATTTTAATCGACTTACCTGATCACTTGTTATTATACAAATAATTTGTCTAAAACATTTAAAATCAATCACTTGTTAAATTAAATTTAAATATGTATTTAGATCACATCAAAACAAAACTTAAATGTCAAATGCAACTGTTGAAATGTATGAGCAATTTATTTTTGCCTACTTTCCGGCGAATACATTTGGATTATTACATTTGTTTCGTTAAAGTAATATTCGTCTCTTTATGATGAGACGGAAATATGTAAACTATATATTTATCCTTTATCATTATCGATTCACGATATGTACTGTTCTTGTTTTTGGAATTTGGGGCATTAAACAAAAAACGTAGACTTGAGAGGTGTTCAGAATAATAAGTGTAGTAAAAATAAAGATTATATTATAAATAAAATTGTATATTATACCATACCAATTGTATATACCATTTTTGTAAAACAAGGTGAACTGAACCAGCATTTCCTCCATTCGAAATTCACCTTTACCGTACCAGCATCGTACAACTTACAATTTCGATTCTCCACTTTTTCAGAATCTCTTTATATACACTTTTTTCACCCCAATATTCGAATCCTAATTTTTGGAAAACTTCACTTATGTCCTCTAATTCTATCGATTTTAGATGATTCAGGGTCACATATCCATGTAATTTTAATAAAACCCTTGTGGCATCTGCCAAACCCCATGATTGGAATAATTCGTCGCATTTGTCCACTTCATCTACATTAAATGTAAGAGGGGGCACAGTAATTACATTAAAACTCTCACTATTTTCACTGTTATCACTTTGATCACTCATGCTTATAATAATAATAAGAACTACCACTTTACTTAACTACACTTATCACAATTAATGATAATTTTTACTCTAATTTTTTTTTATCAGCTCACCAAACAAATTAGTAGAACGTATTTACTTTTCAGAATAATAATGACGCTTTATATGAGCAAATAGAACAGTTTACTGTTATTATGAAAAGGATAAATATAGTTTTTGACTTTTATTTCAGAAAATTGAAACAGAATGATGTGATATCACATTATTTTTCAACGATTTACTTATAAAATTGCAAATCAAAAAGAGAATAAATAGGAATTCTCATAAAAAATTTTAAAAGATTTTTCATTTCAAAGATTTCTTTCGAAGTGAGTTTATAAGCATATCTTTTTATTTTAAAGTGACATTTTTCTCTGTGTGTGCTCATTATTTTTCCTCAATAAATTTTTGATACAGAACATATTACTTTCGAAAGGAAATGCACTTAACATCGTCGGGCAAATGAATTGAAGAATGCATAGTATATACCACATTTTCTTCTCCGTAGATTTCACCAAATCCTTCTACGAATCGTTTAAGCATTACATCAGCAACTTTATTGTGTATTTTACATATTTTACTATCGCAAAGTATTGTTGTAGCAACATGTAATAGTAAGAAGTTATTATATTTCTCCGGAGAGAAATATAAACAACAATTACAAATGTTCGAAATTCGGTTCCTTTAAAGTACCCTATATCCGATAATGGTCGCACTTTTCTCTGAAATTCACTTGGTTGAGACTGACAACACTTTTCAGCTTGTCGTTAATAACATTAATATCTCGATTTGGCAGGAGCGCTCTTGTGTTCCCACCGACCCACATCTTCAACATCCGCTTCACTGCTACCAATAATAATACGTGCAAATAATCCAGTGGAAATTGGGTTATAAGATCAATGTCTAATTCCTCTAAAACAGAGTCATACTTATGATAATTTTCACATTCTCGATTTCTAAAAGAACTATTTGTTCTGAGTCGAGAACTTTGTTCCAGGAAGGTCATTCTGTTATTTATAAGGGTACCTTCTTGACAACATCTTGTGCAACCAAAATAACTGTTGTGAGATTTTATTCCCAAACAATAACATCTTGCTGCTGCATCTAAAATAAATGCTCTAATTTTCACAGTAATAACCTGATTCATGAAGTTGTACGATCTTGTCAACAATTTTAGTTCTTCCACAAACGGCCTTAATAAATCATTGAAATTTTTTGGTTTTTGGTAACTTTGGTAAACTGCAACTACAAAAATGTTCGATTTTTTTTAACATTATGTATTTTCGCCATTATAACCCAGAAACTATTTTGGAAACTCTTTGATAGTGGGACCCCATCGATATTAAAATCAAGCAGCAATTCCTTAGGATACTTTTTAACGCTCTGAAGAAAGCGAACTAACGATTTTTTTATGCCAATGTAGACATATTTTCCAGGATCCATGGCAATAACATCTCGAGAAATAGGAGTTTCCAAAAGTGTCCTGGAATCCTTAGGTAGGAAATTTTTATTATTTAATTTTTATTTTTTATTATTTATTTAATTTTTATTATTTTTATTATAAGGTTTTTTTTAATATTTGTATATCATATTAATTTAATTTTAAAGCGTTCAAATTAAATTGATGTTTCAAGTCACTTCACTACAACCAACTGATTATGAGTACACGAACATACGAGATCGGCGTATCGAAACGAAATAGCAAGCAACAACAATCAACATATTCGTTATTGTGTAGGAGCGAGAAAATAAAAAAATATATTTATATAAAAAGAGATACATTTAAATTTGTACGTTTTGCACACATACACATTCCACAAAAAAATTTGTGGACTCAAAATGTTTGACGGGTTTGTGAATCATCTCAAATATTTTTCAGTTCAAATCTTGCGTAGGCTCTTCGAATAGCCTAAGTAAAATAAAAGCCATGCTACTTTAATGAGAAAACATGTTGATAGTGAAAGAAAAAGGAATGAAGACAAAGCTCGCTTCTGAAAAGCATTGTAGTGCATAATATCTTATTTCACAAACCGGAACAAGATGAAATCAGAAGAAACATCTGAACCGTTGCACAAGTGTTACAGTTCTTTCAGGTCAGAATCGTAAGCCATCGTACAAAATTTAAAATTTCCGGGGAAATCGAACTTTATATTGGCGAAATCTTAAAAAGTCTGAAGACGTTTGATCTTGTAAAATATATTTTGGGTGGTTGTATTGTGAAATATAATAAAATCGCTGGATTCATTAAATTCCAAGAAAACCCACTGGATCATCGTAAAAAAAATGTTTGCCAACAAACACGAACGACGATGCTATTCTTACAGATTTCACAATCTTCAGATTCACTTTGTTTATTCTGACTGATACTACAGCAGATCTCGCTATCTTTAGTATGGTTTCGGCAGAAAGCTATTACATGTCATGACCAATCGAAATTCATTTGGTTTCGTGAGTTTTGGCTGCAGAAATTTGTATATTTGGATAGAATTGTATTGGATTCGAATACAATTTTATGTGGCGTTCAATGGTCTTGTACATCTCATGCTAAGAACGCAATCGACTAAATGATTTTTATTTATACGAATTGATTGATTGATTGATTTGATTATTGATTAGGCAAATCATTACTTTTACCAGTTTCGACCGGTAAAAATCTGCTATCAACTGAAATATTAGTGGTAGTGCTTAGTAGCTGCTTGGTAGTACTCAGTGTAATGGGATGGTTCCCACTGATTATACATGGTGTCGATTGGCTCGAGTCCTGCTGAAAAATCATGTATTTAGTACACAATTATGAACAATTTGTAGTTTCGACTTCTGTCTTAGTTGCTTTGTTTTCAGTATTCGTGCTCTAGATGGCTTTTAATGGTTCCGACAAATTATTATTATTTAAACCATAAAAATGAATGGTTTTGGCTGTAAAATTTCATCTCTTCATAAGTGCATCTCCCTGTCGAGCACCAGAAACTATTCCCAAGTAACATGAAAAAGTTCCTTCGATCACGATTCTACTTATAGACCCTAATTTTACTAGACCCTAGTAATAATGAGAAACGAGTTTCTCTAAAATTCCTAGAAAAATTTGTGTGGCTCACATATTCTCGTGGTGGATATTATTATATGCCTGCCCGTAATTGATGTGTCGGTAACAGTATATAGCTTACGTAATACCTCAAAAAATTTCCAAATATTCCTGATGGCGAAGCACTGGTGAGTGGTTGATCGGTTTGAACGAAAACCACACTGATAGTGATTGAAATTTTATGTTCACTAAAAGTAGTATAGGCGAGAAGAACAAATACTCTATTAGCCAAAACTTGGTTAGACAATGTTCAATAGTGCTAGACCGCAATAGTTTTAACATTTAAAGTGGTCTCCTTTTTTGTTCAGCGGACATAAGAACGTAGTCTTTTAATTTTCCCGTAACTATTCTTGGTACCAAATAGAGAAGATATTTGATGCAAGAATAGTTTCTCCAAGATTAATCAACCCTGCAACAATTTCGTCAAATCCGGGTACTTTCCATTTAGTGTTTACTAATACCTCGTCTAGTATCTACAAAGCAGTTGCTCTAATAATTGTTTCACTGTTTAAAATATTCTGGAGGTAAGTTTGCCAAAATGAGATAACATCAGGCACGTTTCTTTAATGGCTGAAATTTTTAAGAAATATCCTTAGCGTCAGCAATTCTCTTGATATTCAATGCATGGTATCATAACCTTGCGGTTAATTTTTTCAAGACATGCAGTCGTAGCTAAAGTGCAGCTTTGTTCTAGAGCGCATCTAGTATTGTGAGTCATCCAATATATCAACCAAGTCAACCAAGTTATATATTGAAACAATACCCAATTTACGGGAATACACAGTTACATTTGGTAAAAATTTGTTTTAATTGTGGCTGTCTAGTTTGGTATTGCTTCTCAGGCAAAATAGAAGGAAATGGAGTTCGAATGGAAGATTTTGGGTTAGAGGGTGGATTAGAAATCGCATGCTTGCTGAAATTGTTGAGGATTTGCTGCACGAATTAGTTGTAGGACACTTGGATGAGAAAAGCTGAGCGGACTGAACGCCTAATTTTGATTTTGGGGTATTTAGAAACATAATCATCTTTTTTATGTAACATACGAGTGTAATTAAAAAATAAATTTTATGTTGATTGAAATTTGTGATTTTGTGAAAATTTCATTTTACAATCAGCAGTAATTATAGTTTGAGAAAAATTGTAATACAGATTTGAGTAACTTTATAAATCACCTTATTTCTTCGAGTTAGATTGTGTTTATTGGTTCTAAATTACATAAATATTGCTGTTAAGAAAATTGACATGTAGTATTTCCGTAGCATAAAATAATGCAAAACACTCAGTCAATATAAGCGACATGTATGAGATTCGAATTATGACACCATGCTGAGTAGCCTCAACAGAGATGTTCCTCGGAGTTAATTTATCGATTTTAGAGTAATTCACTTCACAAATACTAGGAATCCGTTTTTCCAAAGACCAATAGCCGTCAGTTATAAAACTGTCTGTGAACTGTCTGATTCGAAGATGCCAACTTGCAGATTGATATAATTGCAGTTTGTATGCTAATCGTTACAATTACGGACTACTTGGATCCGTTTCTCAAAGCAAAATAACAGTTAATTATAGAGATGACTAAGTGGTAGATTAACTGAAGTCTTTTTGATGATTGTTGTACTAGCGCGTGCCTTGGGGTTGATCTGCCCAATTAAAAATAATAATAGTCAATATTTAAAATAAATCACTAAGTGATTTAAAGTAACCCGTCTTTTTGAATTGTTGGACAAAAGTATATGTGGGGATCGTTACAATAACGCGACTCTGTGTTAGGCTAGAAAAATTTCTATTAATTACTGTTACTCGTCACTGAAAAATGAATTTTAAATATGTGTGTTGTTTACTAAACTAAATTAAAAAAATTGTTGATTTTACTGCAATTCATAACACAAAAATTTAGAACCCGTTTTGTCCTAGACCAATAACATTCAATAATTGAGATTTAATAGTGATTTTATAGAGTATGCGCCTTGTTGAGTAGCTTAACTGGAGCATGTGTAACGATTGCCATATTAACGATTTCCTCGATGGTCAATTTATTGGTTACACAGTAACGCAAATAAATTTAAATTCGATTTCAGTAGTTATATATAGACATCTCGTCCTCATATGTTTTTTATGAGTTCTTATCGGCCATGTTTACTTTGACAACAACAACAATGTTTGACAAAAACAAAATTTTGACTCTGATTTAATTATAATTCGATATCAATCCCAATTTGAACAAATTTAAATCCAAATTCAGTAATTATATATCGATATCTCGTCCTCATATGTATTGTATGAGTTATTATCGGCCATGTTTACTTTGACAACAACAACAATGTTTGACAAAAACAAAATTTTCACTCTGATTTAATTATAATTCAATATTAATCCCAATTTGACCAAATTTAAATCCAAATTCAATAATTGTATATCGATATCTCGTCTTCATATGTATTGTATGAGTTATTATCGGCCATGTTTATTTTGACAACAACAACAATGTTTGACAAAAACAAAATTTTGAGTCTGATTTAGTTATAATTCAATATTAATCCCAATTTGACCAAATTTAAATCCAAATTCATTAATTATATATCGATATCTCGTCTTCATATGTATTGTATGAGTTATTATCGGCCATTTTTATTTTGACAACAACAACAAAGTTTGACAAAAACAAAATTTTGAGTTTGATTTAATTATAATTCAATATTAATCCCAATTTGACCAAATTTAAATCCAAATTCAGTAATTATATATAGACATCTCGTCCTCTTATGTATTGTATGAGTTATTATCGGCCATGTTTACTTTGACAACAACAACAATGTTTGACAAAAACAAAATTTTCACTCTGATTTAATTATAATTCAATATTAATCCCAATTTGACAAAATTTAAATCCAAATTCAATAATTGTATATCGATATCTCGTCTTCATATGTATTGTATGAGTTATTATCGGCCATGTTTATTTTGACAACAACAAAAAAGTTTGACAAAAACAAAATTTTGACTCTGATTTAATTATAATTCAATATTAATCCCAATTTGACAAAATTTAAATCCAAATTCAATAATTGTATATCGATATCTCGTCTTCATATGTATTGTATGAGTTATTATCGGCCATGTTTATTTTGACAACAACAACAAAGTTTGACAAAAACAAAATTTTGAGTCTGATTTAATTATAATTCAATATTAATCCCAATTTGAACAAATTAAATTCCAAATTCAGTAATTATATATAGACATCTCGTCCTCTTATGTATTGTATGAGTTATTATCGGCCATGTTTACTTTGACAACAACAACAATGTTTGACAAAAACAAAATTTTCACTCTGATTTAATTATAATTCAATATTAATCCCAATTTGACAAAATTTAAATCCAAATTCAATAATTGTATATCGATATCTCGTCCTCATATGTATTGTATGAGTTATTATCGGCCATGTTAATTTTGACAACAACAACAATGTTTGACAAAAACAAAATTTAACTCTGATTTAATTATAATTCAAAGCCAATCCCAATTTGAACAAATTTAAATCCGAATTCAGTAATTATATATAGACATCTCGTCCTCATATGTATTTTATGAGTTATTATCGGCCATGTTTATTTTGACAACAACAACAAAGTTAGACAAAAACAAAATGTTGAGTCTGATTTAATTATAATTCAATATTAATCCCAATTTGACAAAATTTAATTCCGAATTCAGTAATTATATATAGACATCTCGTCCTCATATGTATCGTATGAGTTATTATCGGCCATGTTTATTTTGACAACAACAACAATGTTTGACAAAAACAAAATGTTGACTCTGATTTAATTATAATTCAATATTCATCCCAATTTGAACAAATTTAAATCCAAATTCATTAATTATATATAGACATCTCGTCCTCATATTTATTGTATGAGTTATCATCGGCCATGTTTACTTTGACAACAACAACAATGTTTGACAAAAACAAAATTTTCACTCTGATTTAATTATAATTCAATATTAATCCCAATTTGACAAAATTTAAATCCAAATTCAATAATTGTATATCGATATCTCGTCTTCATATGTATTGTATGAGTTATTATCGGCCATGTTTATTTTGACAACAACAACAAAGTTTGACAAAAACAAAATTTTGAGTCTGATTTAATTATAATTCAATATCATTCCCAATTTGAACAAATTTAAATCCGAATTCAGTAATTATATATAGACATCTTGTCCTCATATGTTTTTTATGAGTTATTATCGCCCAGGTTTATTTTGACAACAACAACAATGTTTGACAAAACCAAAATTTTTACTCTGATTTAATTATAATTCAATATAAATCCCAATTTGAACAAATTTAAATCTGAATTCAGTAATTATATATAGACATCTCGTCAACATCAGTTGCAAAAATAAATATTCTTGCCAATAAAGGGTTACTGTATATCTGGTGGGATTAGAAAGAAGTCATTAACTACGAGCTTCTCGAACCTGGTCATAATGTGACAGCTAAACGTTACCAGGCCTTATTGGTCAAATTAAGTAATTCCCTAAAGGAAAAAAACTATTTACATGCCATGGATGGGAGAAAATCAACATAAGTACTCATCTGATCCGTAGGTTGGGAAGCTTTACAGCCAGCGGCGCTTATTCAGATCTATGTATTCATGTTTGAAAGACCAGCGGTTCACTAAAGTTGAAGATGTGCAAAAATAGTCTTGGAGCCTATTTTACTTCGAAACCACCAAGTTTATTTCGCGAAGGTATTCATCATCTACCTGATAAATGGCAAAAGGCAATAGGTAGTAATGGCGAATATTTCAATAGTTATTCTTTTTAACAATTATATTTTCAATAAAGTTGAATTTAACCATAAAAGAACAGAGTTTCTACTTGGACACCTCATATAAACTGTAAAAATTACAGTTAAAACTGTGCTATATCTCCGAATTAAATCAATTGCTTTTAAATCTTTGTATGTGGTGCCGTGCAAATTAAATATCTTTATTTGTTTTTCAGCTCAAATGGATTAACTTATCGGAGTAAAACTTAATACTTTTGCTTTTTCCGTAAAATGGAAAACCCAGTGATGGTTGGCCGATAACATTTACTATGCACTAAAAATACTAAATTAATTTTGCAGCAATACCAGTCCAGATCAGGCTTCCAAAATTTAAGCGGAAATGACGATAATTGACAGAAACTTTGTTCGACAAAAAAAAAATCGGCCCTTGTATATATAGCCCAGACGGATTATATGATCGCGAATAGACTTTATACTTAAGTTTTCCACAAATTGAGGATACTAGTAATTGCTCAAAGTTGCTCAAAATTGATCCACCGGAAGAAGCAGCTTCCAGATGAGGTTTGACGTTTTTTAACTTAAGCTTTTTCCATAAATTGGATATCCTTTCGAAATGCGGTGGAAATCTGAGTAGCAGAAGGGCCAACTTCCGTAGAAGCTTCTTAAATTTTTGACATAATTTTCATAATTAGAGTATTTACAAACAGCTATTACGAAGTAAAAAATTAAAATACAAATATGAAGAATAATTATTCAAAGAAGAGACTTTATTTGTGTATTCATGATCTATTTCCATTCATGGTAAAAGATAGTCGGAAGTTTTTGCTTTAAAAATTTTATGGTAATATAAAACTGGAAATTGTTGGTCTAAAAATCACTTGTTCAATTAAATTCATATAAATTAGTAAATTATCAACTAAAATTTAACACAGTTGCATAAATCATTTTGGTCCTTTTGACACCTGTTCATTAAATATCTAAACATTTAATTTCTTAATTAAATAATCATTATTTTCGACATAAATTTATTTATAGAGTATTTTACAATAAAATTTTGCATTTCCATTCAACCACACATAATGCGGTTTCTTATATAGAAAATATACTCAGTCTTACACAACATACATACACATATGATTACATCACAATAGGTGCCACTACCATTTTAAAACATAATTAATAGAGTATTAAAATTAAATTACAAACAGAAAAAAATACCTAAAAACGAGGTGGTAACTTGTTCTTTCTACACAAATGCATTTTCCAATTTTTGCCCCCAACTCTTCTCGTACTACATATATGTTTTATATAGCTCTCGAATCATTAAAAATTCATTATATTGTTAATTAGATGGGATCTGCACAATTTTCATCGCTTTTTGTTTTAAAATTACTGTGTTTTACATTAAGGCGCAAACTTTTAAAAGACGGTAGAAAACTTTTTATTTGAAACGTTCTAATTTGTTTTAGTCTTCCATATTAAACACATATTAAGTAAGTGAAAATTAATTAACATCGATTATCATTATCCAACATAAAAATAAAAAAATTGGGAAAGTTGATTTCCAAGTATTTATGTCACACACATATTGAAATATATAAAATATTAATTTTATTTTAAACTATTTTCATTTTTATTTATTCCACACAAAAAAAAACAATTTTTGTTTAAATTATGGAACATAACCCTACTCGTAGTTTTGCTTTCAGAAATCTATATATATAAAAATGGATCATGGTTTGTTCGGATGCTTAAAACTTGATTTTGTGCAATGTCAAGGTAAATTATCAAAAAACGGCTGATGATCCAGTTTAATATACTTTAAAATAAAATCAAAACATTTATGTCGAGTACATGATAACAAATATGTGATAGATTAGTATATTCAGCATAATGAGTTGATTTTATACAATTTTGATTGAGCGTGATTTTAATGCACGGAATATAGGAGTTGTAACGGGCGTTCCATTTACGCATCGCTTACGTTCAACTTTAGTGGCATACTGTAAAGCAGTACTATTACGCCTAAACGATGTTGCAAACAACTAGTTATACCATTTAAATCATTGTTACGCCTGCGATGTTTGCATGTTGTTAGGATAGTATACTGTCGGCGTTTTGCTATTATTATTAATGACTTATATTGGCGTATGCACCATATTCTAGCGGATTTTATTTTTGTGTTCGTACGGCCTAGAGGTACTGGATTTTCTTTTTGGGTTGATGTTGACGGTATGTAGAAAACACAAAAAAAAATCGAGAGACGGTTTTTTGTTATTCATTCGATGGGAATCTTTTGCATGGACTAGTGAGAATCAAGTAGAGGAAATTCCATGTGTATAAATAAATATTAAACCAAGTATAAGTTATTGTGCACATACTTTTTTTCTGAAGTGCGAGTTTTTGGATTTTGGGAAACCAAGTCAGGGTTTCCACCGTGTAATTGTGCTTCGTGGTAAATTGTGGCACATAATAAACCAGTTAAATTACATAAATACGTTTGGTACGTTAAATAAGTTTGGTTTATTATATTATCAGTAAGTGCACACCGTGTGTGATATAAGTGGGTTCAAAACATAACAATTTTGTGTATTCCGTGCGCGCTTTTTATAAAGTAACACTGCGACTGTTACACACGAACTGTGCAGCTCGACTAGAAAGTTTGTCAAGAGAACGCGCGCGAGAACGAACCAAGGGTGTGAAACACGCGTGAAAATTTCACGAGAGGCGTTGGCGTGCGTATCCAGTGAAGCCAGGTGGTGTGATGTGATAACCGTGAATTATCTGTGGTATATCGCAAAGTGGTGTGATCCCCTGAGGGCAGTGACTGTTACCGAGTTACGGGATTCCAAATCGCAAGCCATTGTACCGTAATATCCGTAGAAGCAGAAAGAAATCCGGCCTTAGGTTTATCCACGAACGGCCTTGTAAATTAATCTGAGCAACGGGCGTATTTGGCGGAGTTATATTACGGCAACCGGTTAGCAGGCGTTAATTCTTACGACTCGAGTTTTGTCGAAGTGGAAGATTTTCGGCGACAATACTCTATCCAACATCCAACACGATTTTGAAGATCGAGCGGTTAACAATGTCAAGGGCAAGGACGTGCCACTACAGGAAATGACACCGAGCGGACAACGGCAATTTCCCGGACGAGATTTGGGATAAACTTGAGTTTTCGTATCTTTTCTTTTACCTTTAATTATTCTTTCTTAATATTTCTTTTTTTTTATTTAAAGAATTTGCTTCTTTTATTGTTTTGGATTTGTTGTTGTAAATCTTATTTCCTATTTAAATTAAATTTAATTTGTTCAATTTTAGTTTTCGCTGATATCAACTAGCTGCACTCGTAAATTAATTAATTCTTGTGTTTTTTTGTTCTCTCTTAGCGTCTAGATACCGTTTCGGTTTCATGTGCCGTGCTCCCGGATGCAGGAAAGCGCTTTTCTACTTTCGAGGATTCCAGGTAACATCGGTTTGGTATCTACATATATCTATATATTTTTTTTTTACTCAAGATAATTCAATTTACAAGCCAAATGCTAGGTTGATATTTTGTTTATTTGAATAGAAGATTTTTCAAATTAATTCAAGGATAAACTGCTAATTTGATTGTTAAATTAAATTTGACTTTAATTTTTTTTTCTCTTTGTACGAATTTAATTTATATGAATTAACCTATATGAAATAATTTCCAATTAACTCCATTAAATTTTGTTAATAAATATCTTGTACAAAAAATGATCCGGATTTATATAAGCATTATGAGCGAGTGAGTGGAGAGTGACTACAGTATGGGATGATTCGTGTGAGGTAAGTGGTTGGAGGGAGTGTCGGAGTGTTCCTTTCACGTTTATTTCTTCTTTACTTTTCGTAACGGATTTACATTCAAGGTGATCTGAAACATCTCCCGGGTGTACCACCCACGACCAAGGACCCTTTACCGATGAGCTAGCGGCAAACCAAAAGGAGTCCGTACACTCGGCGGATCACCTTCGACTCCACCGTTTGAAGAAAAAATATTTCGATATTTTTCGCTTTTGGCAACGGCATTCACAAACCCGGTGTCGTTACAGAGTGAGAGTTGATAATTGAGTCATCGAGAATTTATATTCTATAGGGCAAATTGCATGACTTGCTATTTTTGAAAGCTAAACTCGGGATATTCCTTTGGCGACCACACGGGTGAGCATCAGAGTTTACAAAGGCAGAAATATTAAAATATATATTCAAGCGATATATTGGCGGATTTTGTACATTTAAAATATAAAACGACTGAACCAATTATCTCTTTGTATGTGTTATATAAAGGTAAGTTATTGATTCGTGAAATCTTTTTTTCGATTTATACAAAGTGATGATCATTTACAGTTCGATATTTGACACGATGTCAAGAAGAGGTCATGGTAACATTGGTCGGCGTTCTCAAAATGCAACGCGACCGAAAAACCGCGGCACTTCGAACGGAAGAGAAACGTGCTATTGAAAGGAAATCAGCTCGGATCAGAATGACTGAAAATCGTGCGCGACATTTAGGAAAGATCAATAAAACTTACAATGAGCAACAACTATTGAGAAGAATAGATGTTCGTGCTCGGCAAAGTGATGAAGCAAGTACACAACGTGCTACTATTGAACGACAACGTCGACAACAACAAATTCCGGTGAATATTGAACGTGCAGCCTTTTGATATGAGCCAAACATTAAATACAGTGCGCATGCATCAGTTCAATTCGGTCAGATGGCTGTCGTTTGTCAGCATTGCAATGCAGTAAAATTTGAGAAAGAACCGCCTGGATTGTGTTGCGCGAACGGCAATGTAAAATTGCCAGAGTTGCCTTCACCACCAGAGCTATTGCGCACGCTGCTTTTCAGTAAATCTCCTAATTTAAACCATTTCTTGCAACACATCAAAATGTACAACGATTGTTTTCAATTGACGTCGTTTAGCAGTGAAATTGTAAATGAACGAAATTATAATCCAACATTCACGGTAATTTCACCAACATCAGCAATGAATGAACACCAACATTAACACACTACACACAATACACGATATAACACAAACTAATACTTATATTTCCAACAAAAGGCAAAAATTACATAATTTTCCTCCAACTACACAGATTCGTGGGCAAATTGTTCATCTTGCTCGATCGTTGTTGCCGCATCCAGATCAAGAACACAAATATCTGCAAATATATTTTCTTGGAGATTCACATGATGAAGAAAATCGGCGTTGTGCTATCTTTAATACAACGAAAAGAGAAATAGTCAAGCAATTGCAGCAAATGTTACACGAACACAATGACCTCATCAAACTGTTTACGGCTTCTTTGGAACAGATGCCATCCGATGATCACAGCATTGTCATAAAAGCGGACAAACAACCAGTAGGAACTCATAATCGATAATGCAATGCACCAACAGTTAGTGAAATATCAATTGTTGTTGTTGGTGAAAATTTGGAATCGCGTGATATATTCATCAAACGCCGAACTGGAAACGCACTACAGCGAATAAGTGAGACGCATCTGTCATGGTGAAGACGGATATCATTTGAGATACAACATGATAAATCGCCAATGGTTAGTAAAAAAAACATTTTTGACTGTCACTTCATAAATTGTATATCTTTAGAGGTCGAGACAAAATGAAAACATTGACAACCACTTACTGAGGTATCGCCGATTGTTTCAACAATATGTAGTTTATATGTACGTTAAGGTTAAGACAAAATGACTAAATTACATTCGATTCAATCAGGCTAAGTTGCGATCTGAAGAATTTATTCAATTGCGACGCAGATATTACAGATGTTGGCCGACTCTCAATTTTGCCATCGACATACATTACGCAGAGATTACGCAGTTATTGCATCCCGGTCAATCACCAAGCGATCGTCACCACGTTACAGCATGAGTGTTCAAACAAAAACTGAGACGTTTAATGGACTTCATTGCGAAACAACGTGTATACGGTACTGTTCGATGTTGGATGTATTCAGTTGAGTGGCAGAAAAGAGGATTGCCGCACGCACACATTCTTTTTTGGATGGTGGACAAAATTATGCCAGACCAAGTTAATGACATCATTTCCGCAGAAATTCCTGGTCCTGAGATAGATCCAGAGTTGCACGAAGTGGTGAAGATCAATCCCATTTCGATTTGCATGTCCGACAATAAATGCACAACACGATATCCACGTACTTTTATTTCTGAAACCCAAACTGGAAACGATGGATATCCACTCTTTCGCCGTTGGTCACCAAATGACAATGGCAGACCATTCATCATTCAATTAAAATGAGTGGATATCGTGATTGACAACACATGGATCGTGCCATATTCGCCAATATTGTGCCAAAATTGTGTAATTGCCTTATTAAAACACATATCAGTGATGAGTATTGCAGTTCGGTGAAATCGATTAAGTATGTTTGCAAATACGTCACCAAAGGAAGCGATATGGCGGTAATTGGTGATGAACGAGATGAAATCAGCAAGATTCAAATGGGCCGATATGTGAACTGCAACGAAGCACTCTGGAGAATATTTTCAATTGCGACTCATGAACGTCATCCGACTGTTGTGCATCGGGCAGTTCATTTGGAGAATGGCCAAAGAGTGTATTTCACCGCAAAGAACGTAGCACAGAAAGTGAAAAGACCGCCAGCAATAACGTTAATAAGTTTATTTTCAACTTGCGAAAGTGATCCGTTTGCAAGAACAATGCTTTACTCGGATATGTCTCGTCGTAGAAATGGTTACGCAGAAAGCAAGACAAATCAGTAGATACATATCCAGGTGTGTCTTCAAGTGATGCATTAGGACGAATTTACACAATACAGCATGCCAACAGCTAGAATTGCTTGAAGACGACAATCACTGAAATAAAACGCTTGGCGATACAATAGCTTCTTCGCCCGCCAATCAAGTTCGTACACTTTTCGCTATGATCATTTCGCCATGTCAGCCTTCAAACCCACGTAAATAATGGGATACGTACAAAGGTGACATCGCAGAAGACATTTTGCATCGCTTTCGAGTTGCGACAGGAAACTTCGAATTGCAAATGAACGATGGCATCTACAATAAAGCGTTAGTGCTGATTGAAGATTTGTGTTTGCTTATGAGTGGCAAACATTTGACTAAAATTCATATGCTAGCGCCATGTTGTCAAATTAGAGATGTATTGAATCGTGAACTGGAGCGCGAGCGTGCTTACGAGACGACAAATTTGCAACAACAAGTACAAACAAATGTTCCACTTTGATGCGCCCGGCGGAACTGGGACAACGTCCTGATACCATTGATATTAGCAGCAATACGTGCTCAAAGTGGCATTGCGTTAGCTCTCGCATCTATTGGAATTGCTGCAACACTATTGGAAGGTGGAAGAACGGCACATTCAGCATTGAAGCTTCCATTAAACCTGCATTAGAATGCAAACGATCATTAGAATCACTCGATCGAATATTGAAAGATTTACGCAACAATAATCGTCGCTTTTGTGGCGTGTTAATACTGTTGGCGGGTGACTTCCGACAAACACTTCCAGTGATTCCGAAATCAACAGTGGCGGATGAATTAAAAACATGTCTCAAGTCATCGTATTTGTGGCGATACGTGAAAATCATTCCACTGAGTATGAAATGCGAGTGTTCTTGCAACAGGATAGAACCGCAGACATTTTCTCCAAAGAACTGCTGAGAATCGCAAGTGAACAACGAGCATTGGTCAAAATTATCTTAATTACGATTGGTTGTGGGTATGCGCAATTTTAGCAGCGAAAAATATTGATTTCAATGACTTGAATTGGATGATTCAAAATCAAATTCCGGGAGAATTGCGTTCATTCAAATCGATTGATCGCGTTGAAAAGAAGACGAAGTCGCCAATTATCCAGTGGAATTTCTAAATTCTTTGGATTTACCTGGTATGCCGCCTCTATATTTGCGTCTTAAAGTTGGATTTGTCATCATTATGTAACGAAATCTTCATGCCCCGATACTGTGCAATGGAACCCGACTGATTGTGACGAAGCTAATGAACAATGTGATAGTGGCCAGGATTTTGAAAGGGTCGTTCAAGGGAGATAATGCATTATTCCGCAAATTCCTCTGCCGTTCCAGTTCAAACGCGTTCAGTTCCCAGTGAAACTTGCGTTTGCGATGACCATAAATAATTTACAAGGGCAGTCGGTGGAAGTGTGCTGCATAAATCTGGAAATGTCTTGCTTTTCACACGGTCAGCTATATGTGGCGTGTTCCCGAGTTGGGAAACCATCCTCACTCTTCGTTTACGCTCCAGAGCAGGAAACAAACAATGTAGTGTATCATGCAGTCTTAAATTGAATACAATCATTGTTCATTCTAGTATTTTTTTTAGATTTCAATAAAACGATTAGAATTCAATGAAATTAATACTTGATTTTATTCTATTTTCGCCAAATATTGGACGCCAAATATTGGACGCCAAATATAGGATAATGAATTTAATTAAATTCGAAAAGTGTTTCATTCAATCTATAATTGAAATTATATTGTTGTGTCATCTGTTAATTATCGATAATTTTCGATCAACAAATTTCGGATGGAATCATGAATGCTCGAAATTAATTCAATCAAAAAATATATTTTGGCCAAAACGAAGTTTGCCGGGCCAGCTAGTCCGAATTTTACAGCATTTGAGCAACCCTACACCACATTTTATCATGCGTCCTAAAATAATAAACTGCATTGTGATCTACTGATAAATTTAGCCATCAAGGATAATTTGTTAATTATTCTTAAATTATTCTTCTTATGTATTCGAGCTACATAAAAGTATGTAAACCCAGTTCAATAAGTCCCAAAACCATAAGAACAAATGGTCTACATAAAACCGCAAATTTAAGCAACTCAACTAGACCAAGAAAGAGAAAGCTTCAATTAAAATACAAAACAGTATTTGGTCCAGTAAACAACGTTACACCAATAGTGTGAGGGTTAAAATCAATACGATTTCAGATAGAGCAGTCAATTCAAAATCCTATCCCTATACAGTCAGTATGAAAAACGAGGTACAGAAATCAATTTTCCAACGTTTAAAAACGGAATCATACAGCCCTCGAAGAGCTCATATACCCTATATATTTCCAATATGGACAGTGAAGAAAAAATAAGTTTTCGGTACTCAAAAATACATGTAAATTATTGTCTTCAACCATTTAAATGTCGTCACCATCTCATGTACCTACCTAATTTCGGACACATCTAACACAATCGCAAACCTCGGCAATTCAAATGCCGTCACCACATGGATCTTACATCTGCATTCCACTAAACCAAAATGAAGAATTACGACATACTAAAGACTTTATTTTCAACAATGAATTGAAAGTATAACATTTTATAGACTTCTCTTTGAACTTAAAAGTGCACCAGCTATCCTGCTGGAAGGTTGATGATATAATAAAGGTAATTATTGGAAAAAGTTTCTTCCTATATGCTGATAACACCTGTGAATTATTTGTTCTCGAAAATGCAAACCTTAGAGTTGTCATGGATAAACTGAAATCAAATTGCTAGGATAAAGTTTTCACGAATGAAGTTATTAGGGCCGCATGATCTTTAGAACAAAAAACAAGGCAGTGAAGTAAAATAAAAATGAGTCGTGAACCAAAATCAAACTGTACCATTTCATTAAACTAAAGAATTGCTGGCAGTTTTCAATAAATCATTCACCTGACTAGAGATGCCTTCGATATGGTAATAGTTGCCGTAATATTTAGCACATAGTGATATCGGCAAAGATAGACCTATTACGCATTTCTTCTGGTTTTTCAACAAACACGAGGAGAATTATGCATTCAACGGAAAAGAAATGATTTTAATAATTTAGGCCGTGGATAACTGAGTGGGGTAGAATCAGAAATGATACATTCTTATATGAACGTAATGACGACAAAATATTTTTTAAGTGAAACTCCATATTTCTATAGCTATCCAAATTGCATTAAATCACAATGTTTCCAATACAAATTTGTAATCGAAAAACAACCAATGGTTCTCAACCTAATATTTTCCAATATATCGTTGCATCCAGGTAAAACGTTTTTTTTCGTTTACCAAAAAATTTAATACAATGGAAAATTATCGGTTTTGAGTCTACTAGCTACACTCACTTAAGCACGTATTCTACTGAGTGAAGCAATAAAAAACAACTTACAGACCACCAATGCGTCACGTTTGCTCTTATTAAGAAGCATAATGAAAGCAAACTTAAGGGTTGGAAGACGTATTCGGAAGAATACATCTCCGAACTTGTTTACAAACCTAATTGTTCAATTCGCATTACCGATGCAGATTCTACAGTAAAAGATTCAAGAGCCAACTGATCATTAAAGGAGACAAGGAAGTTTACGTTTACATGTTAGCTTGCTGAAATTACGCAAAGAAATTCATGAATCCTACGTGAAAATTTAAATCCAACGCAATTTAATATAAATGCCTGAGGAATACATACAACATCTACAGGACATCGTTAAATAAAATTTCATTTGTTACAAAATTTGTCTAACCTGGAGACATGTAATAAAGAAACTAACTTTTAAAACATAAAGGAGTAATACGTAATAAAGAATCGAAATCATAGAGACAGCAAAAAACAAATCTTGGAAGAGTACTATTTTCCACGAAAATCTATAGTCAAATAAAAATTATATACAAGTCTTCGCCACATGCAAGATCAGTGAATATGATAGACATCCAAATCGTGTAGAAATCGAGTGGAAACCCATCCCGAGGTATCCAGCAGTGATACCACATGTTGATATAATGGAAATCAGGAATGAAAAATTACACCTCTATACCCTTGTGGCATCACTTCATGCGATGCGACTCATCTTCTTGGTTACCGGATTATTAAATCGAAACTGACAAAATAATTATTTACAAATCCGACAATTCTATCAATTGAATTTTTGACGCGACAAATAAATATAACTTTTTTCAAATTATGGCCGACAAATAAGATTTCAGAAATATTCATTGTGGGTTATGCACAAAATTATTTACTAAATTTTAATTTTATTATTCAATAACCAAGAAAATCCAGTCATGTCGCATGAAGTAATACGACTAAGGGAATAGAGGATCTAATCTCATCTGAAAATTCACGAACATTGGTTTCATGAAAAATTAAATCCATCCCATATGTAAGAGACAAAATTATTAAAATACTTCTTATTTTAGAGTACCTAAAATGCTAGTAATTGACAATGTGAGAAGCTTTGTAAATCCTATAACTACAGACTTTCTAAAAACTTTGGAAATTAAGATTTAACTGACACCATCACAAAGAGATATTTGGCAAATCAGACTTTCACCACAAAGAGTTCTTTCAGCAGTAGATAGCTATCATGTCAGCCAGAAGTAGTAGCTTTATCATTTTTCGACCGGAAATGAAAACTTCAATAGGATTTTTCGTTTTTAGAATGTATTTTAAGACGTATATCCATTTACGATAAAAACGATTATGAACTAAATGATTGTAAATTTATTTAGTTACAATACCGGTTTTTGCAACAATACCAATTAATTTTGCAACAATAAGATTAGCTGGTATACCTATATACCTTCAAGACGAGCGCCGTTTTCCCCACATAATACGTAAACAATTTTTATACTTCTAGTAAGTGATTTGAATTGCAACAGAACTACTAGTGTCAGTTCGTGAACAAAATCTGTGATCTGATAATCTCACCTAAGTCATGTAATTTACACAAACCATTTTATACTGCAGGAAACCATATTTATGTGTGAGTGATCTCTAAAGAAAAGAGAAGTAAGATCTGTTTATGATATTTTGAAAACCTTTATGCTGCTTGGAAAATTTCAAATCCGAATTTTGCGACCTATTTTAACTCTCAATAGAGTTGTAATGCAAATTATTATTTTGATTCTCTGATTACGATTACAATAAAGAGTTTGATTACTGTTTTGTGTGTAATCAAACATGGGCCATCCATTTTATAGGCTGGTAAAATACTTCGTAGAACAACAAACAATTTATTAATAAATTCTACTTTTATGTCCTTGAATTGGATAGTAATAGCATGTATATGAAGCTAGTCCGATTCTCAGTCCGAAAAAGCGCGATGGCAACACTTAACTATCACTATCGTGAGAGTTTACTATCCCAGCCTGAAAAATGTCACTATCGTGACAGAAAAAAGTATCATGATACAACGTCATGACATTTATAACATTCTTCAGCCCGAAATTTTAAAATTACTTTTATGAATTTTTAAGACATATTACTATGCTTGGTGGTATAGTCAGACTCTTCATTTATATGAAGCTAGCCCAATATTCAGTTGGAAATCCCGTTAGCAATACTAAACTATAACTATCGAGAACATTTTATATCCCAGACCAAAAAAATAGCACTGTCGCGACAGTAAAATGTGGCATGATAATATGTAATGATATTTAGAGCATTCAGCTCGAAATTATAAATATAAATTTAAAGTATTTTTAAATTATCTCTTACAATTGTTGGAAAACCTAGACAGCCCAAACCTAACCTGAAAGCGACGTTGCGGAAACTTAATTAGCATTAAGTGATTGACCACTACGAGTCTAGCGAGAACTTTCAGCCCGAAATTTAAAATTGATGTTTATGGATATAGTCGTTTGACTCTCGACTAGCAGGCGATTCACAAGCACTTGGCATAAATCGCAGGGTTCGTTGAAATTTTGACTACAAATGCGAAGAATTACACTAAAATTGACTGACGAGTAAAATTACAAGTAAGGCATTCAGGCGATTGCTTGTAATACGAGATTTAAACGACTATATCCAGTTAATTCCAGATAGAATTTTTCTACAAACCTCCTTGTCTGTAGTCAATACTTCAACGAATCCGACAGTATCAGTTGTGATTTTTGTCAAAATCCGCATAACACCTTTTATGTGTTTCATGCTGATTTTTCTTGTAATATAATTTTATATAACTCGAGTTAAGCAGTTTTTCCTAAACAATTTTGAACAAAAACAGGTTTCGTGTACTTCATTGTAATTTTTATTAACAACAAATAAAAGAATTCTGTTAGTTTCAAAAGGAAACAATATTCAAAATAATGTAATTTAATCAGCATCTTCTGCAGTAATATCCGGAACAGTATCGAGCTGGTTCTCCGTATTTAAATTCATATAAAACTCATGAACATTTGGATCTTATTATGGGGGAAGATCCAACAAAGCGCGTTTTTTGCCTCTGAAATTTTAAAAGGATTTTTGTAGCAAAGAGCTAGATCATATAAATTTGTATTATTAAATCCGCGGCGATTTATATTCAGAACCTGAAATGGCTCATGTTCTCAAAACTTGTTTTATATAACACTTGTCCACGATCTTTAGTGTAGCGCATCCACTTAATATGGTGCCATACAAATTTTTCCCCATTTATATTGACTTTCCGCCACATTATCTTTGATTTAGTTAGAAATCAAATATTTTGTCTTGTCCAATTTCGTGTACGAAGAACCGATTTGAAACAGAACGCACAAATTGGTACCAATCCCTGGACTCGTGAATTTTCACACTACTTGGTTTTTTTGCCCTCGATTGCGGTGTGATCGCTGTCACACTCCATGCACCAAAAACTTAAGATCAATAAATTCAAGATAAGAATTAGAATTTCCTTCAATTCAAGATAAGCTTTAGAACATCGTTCCGGCGAACCGATATTTATTTTGTCCTGTGCAGCAGTCGCTGTAAAAAATTACCCGTTTCACTGTATTCGCAATTGTTTTTAAGTGAGCGAGTAGGCATGAAGCAATTTCGTTTCCTCCTCTTTGGCCTATAACCTCATTTCACATATAGCAGTTTGATGCGCTCGTAAAGCAGTCATGAACGATTAAATTGTATGTAATAATAATATCCGCTTATAAAACGACATTGATGTCATCACGTTGGGAGTGGGCAAACAGTGTTGCAAATCAAACGTTAGGGTTCTTATTTCAACAGGATTCGTCGCAGCAAGCAGTTTGTCACGTTGTTTCGATTTATAGGCTTCATCTGCTAAGGCGTGGTGCTGTTGTTGTTCTGCAATAATCTCTTGTTTTTGAACGTCGGATTCAACAAGATCTAATTTTGCTGCTGGTATATCACATTTATGACATGTGTGGGTCTTTGGGTGTTCTACTTTTTCTGTGTATAGCTGAGATATTTTGGTCATAGTTAAATAACTATGAAAATACCTAAAATAGTAAAGGAAGACAGTTAGTAGAAGTTTTTATTAAAATTAAATGGGTTACTTTTAAGATGTGTCTCTTCTGGTGTAGTGACTTTCGTAGGACGGGAACGAATTAATATGACTTTTAATTTCGGCAATTTTCTCGTCCGATGTCAAATTTGAGGGGGTTCGAGATCCTCGTTTGTCCAATGGAAATGCTGAAACTGAAATTTTTTTCAGCCCCTATAAAACCCCTATAAAAATTCACGACGCAAATTATAAGTATTTAAACACCAATATTGATCAAAAATTGTTTTTGTTCATCGAACGTTAACTTAGATTGACAAAGCTTACGGCATCTAATCGCCTCTTGAATTTACGGATCGTTCGCTTGAGGAAATATAAGATTTACCTGCATTGCGCTTAAGTTTGATTTTATTCAAATATGATTTAGATGTAGAAGGTTTTTGATTGCTACTGCTAGGTAAGCATCGCAATTCGAGTCTTGTCCAATGTTCGAACTAGCACCTTCCAAATTTCGTTCAATGCTTCGCGCAATTATATCAATTTCGTCATTATCATCCTCAGATTCGTTATTTTCTGGAATGTAATGTGGATCAGCATCTGAATCATCACTATTCTCGAGCGGATCATTTTCCAAAATATTTTATTTTAATCTATTTAGTAAATCGTCGGTTATTTTGGGTTTGCCAAATTTTTTGAGTTTGAAATGTAATTTCTGTACCAAGGTATTTATTTCGATAATCAATCTCGTCCATACTGACTTTAAGTGTTGTTTAAGTTGGCCTTTCAACTTCTATATTTTTGCTTTTTAATCTTCCTTTCGAAGCTAACTGAATCATGAGTGCCGATCTACTTTTCCTGTTACTCATTATCGATCTACAATGAAATTTTAACTTTAAAGAATTGTCTGGTCTATACGTTATCTACCTAAACTATTGAAATCAAAATGCCTCAAATAAAAACAACAAAAATTATTAAAAACGGCATAACAGTACTTAAGTTTTCGACTTTGATATTATTTACCACAGACGTTACAATTTTCGTTTACAAAAAACTCACTAACTCAAAATAATTTAAAATAAAATTAAAATTTTTGACTTATGTATTTTTTGCTACACCGAAACAAACCAAAACGAGTTATGTCGTTTTTCTACTTTTCAGTTTATAGACTGAAAATAAAGAGAAAAATTCTTCGACTATATGAAATTAATCGTTTTAATGCAGAGAATTTAAATTTTTGGAAAGTTATCTAACTCGAGTTATGCTGTTTTTGGTAATTGCCACAGGATTCATGCTAGAATGTTTCTGTAAACCTTAAAGCTTCAACGAATCCGACGGTATATGTCAAGTGTTCGTGAATCGCCTGTGAGTCAAACGACTTCATTCAGATAATTCCAGATATAATTATTCTATAAATCTCCTCGTTTATAGTCAATACTTCAAAGAATTCGGTGGGTTATGTCAAGTGCTCGGGAATCGCCTGCCTGACGAGATTCAAACTACTCTACACTCAGATAATTCAATATAGAATTTTTCTACAAATTTCTTTTCTGGGAGATTTATAGAATTATTTTGTAAATCTTCGCGTTTGTAGTCAAAAGTTCAACAAATTCGGCGATATATGCCAAGTACTCGTGAATCGCCTGAAAGTCGAGATTCAAACGCCTATATCCTCGTTTGTAGTCAAAAGCTCAACGAATCTTGCAGTATATGCTAAGTGTTCGTGTATCGCCTGTGAGACGAGGTGAACCAATGACTATATCGAGATAATTCCAGATAGAATTTTCCAACATATTTCTTAGTTTGTAGTCATAAGTTTAACGATTTCGATGGTTCATGTCATATGCTCGAGAATTGCACATGAGGCTTGATTTAATATAATATATTCTAAGTAATTCCCGATAAAATTTGTCTCAATCTGAGTATAGTTCTGAAAGTTCTGTATTGCCATAAGTAAACAATTGAAAATTCGGGCTAGCTTCATGGAGGTAGTAATAGCTGCTACAACGAAAATTAAAAACCATCGAACGAAAAAAATGAAATGTCTGAAACACGACCTTATAATTTGCATGTGATTCAAATTTGCTTTACAGTTATAATTTGCGTATATTTTGTGTCCTGACAGAAGTTGTATTGCCATAAGTAAACAATTAAAATTTCAGACTGAAAATTCGGGCTAGCTTCACGGAGGTAGTAATAGCTGCTACAACGAAAATTAAAAATCGTTATAATCGTTATAAATCGTTATATTTTGCATGTTATTCAAATTTGCTTTACAGTTATAATTTGCGTATATTTTGTGTCATGACAGATATCTTATTGCCATAAGTAAAAAATTAAAATTTCGGGCTGCAAATTCGGGCTAGCTTCACGGAGGTAGTAACAGCTAATACAACGAAAATTAAATATCCTTGAACGAAAAAAATGAAATATCTCAAACACGAACTTATAATTTGCATGTGATTCAAATTTGCTTTACAGTAGTAATTTGCGTATATTTTGTGTCCTGACAGAAGTTGTATTGCCATAAGTAAACAATTAAAATTTCGGGTTGCAAATTCGGGCTAGCTTCACGGAGGTAGTAATAGCTGCTACAACGAAAACTGAAATTCGTTAAACGAAAAAAATGAAATTTCTGAATCACGAACTTATAATTTGCATGTGATTCAAATTTGCTTTATTGTTATAATTTGCGTATATTTTGTGTCATGACAGATGTCGTATTGCCATAAGTAAACAATTAAAATTTCGGGCTGCAAATTCGGGCTAGCTTCACGGAGGTAGTAATAGCTGCTACAACGAAAATTAAAAATTAAAACACGAACTTATAATTTGCATGTGATTCAAATTTGCTTTACAGTTATAATTTGCGTATATTTTGTGTCCTGACAGAAGTTGTATTGCCATAAGTAAACAATTAAAATTTCGGGCTGAAAATTCGGGCTAGCTTCACTGAGGTAGTAACAGCTGCTACAACGAAAATTGAATATCATTGAACGAAAAAAATGAAATGTCTGAAACGCGACCTTATAATTTGCATGTGATTCAATTTTGCTTTACAGTTATAATTTGCGTATAGTTTGTGTCCTGACAGAAGTTGTATTGCCATAAGTAAACAATTAAAATTTCGGGTTAAAAATTCGGGCTAGCTTCACGGAGGTAGTAATAGCTGCTACAACGAAAATTAAAAGTCGTTAGCGAGAAAAATGAAATGTCTGAAACGCGACCTTATAATTGCCATGTGATTCAAATTTGCTTTACAGTTATAATTTTCGTATATTTTGTGTCATGACAGAAGTTGTATTGCCATAAGTAAACAATTAAAATTTCGGACTGAAAATTCGGGCTAGCTTCACGGAGGTAGTAATAGCTGCTACAACGAAAATTAAAAACCGTTGAGCGAAAAAAATGAAACGTCTGAAACACGACCTTATAATTTGCATGTGATTCAAATTTGCTTTACAGTAGTAATTTGCGTATATTTTGTGTCCTGACAGAAGTTGTATTGCCATAAGTAAACAATTAAAATTTCGGGTTGCAAATTCGGGCTAGCTTCACGGAGGTAGTAATAGCTGCTACAACGAAAACTGAAATTCGTTAAACGAAAAAAATGAAATTTCTGAATCACGAACTTATAATTTGCATGTGATTCAAATTTGCTTTATTGTTATAATTTGCGTATATTTTGTGTCATGACAGATGTCGTATTGCCATAAGTAAACAATTAAAATTTCGGGCTGAAAATTCGGGCTAGCTTCACGGAGGTAGTAATAGCTGCTACAACGAAAATTAAAAATTAAAACACGAACTTATAATTTGCATGTGATTCAAATTTGCTTTACAGTTATAATTTGCGTATATTTTGTGTCCTGACAGAAGTTGTATTGCCATAAGTAAACAATTAAAATTTCGGGCTGAAAATTCGGGCTAGCTTCACTGAGGTAGTAACAGCTGCTACAACGAAAATTAAATATCATTGAACGAAAAAAATGAAATGTCTGAAACGCGACCTTATAATTTGCATGTGATTCAATTTTGCTTTACAGTTATAATTTGCGTATAGTTTGTGTCCTGACAGAAGTTGTATTGCCATAAGTAAACAATTAAAATTTCGGGTTAAAAATTCGGGCTAGCTTCACGGAGGTAGTAATAGCTGCTACAACGAAAATTAAAAGTCGTTAGCGAGAAAAATGAAATGTCTGAAACGCGACCTTATAATTGCCATGTGATTCAAATTTGCTTTACAGTTATAATTTGCGTATATTTTGTGTCATGACAGAAGTTGTATTGCCATAAGTAAACAATTAAAATTTCGGGCTGCAAATTCGTACTAGCTTCACGGAGGAAGTAATAGCTACTAGAACGAAAATTAAAAATCGTTGAACAAAAAAAATGAAATTTCTGAAACACGACCTTATAATTGCCATGTGATTCAAATTTGCTTTACAGTTATAATTTGCGTATATTTTGTGTCCTGACAGAAGTTGTATTGCCATAAGTAAAAAACTAAAATTTCGGGCTAGTTTCAGGGAGGTAGTAATAGCTGCTACAACGAAAATTAAAAATCGTTGTACGAAAAAAATTAAATTTCTGAAACACGAACTTATAATTTGCATGTGATTCAAATTTGCTTTACAGTTATAATTTGCGTATATTTTGTGTCCCGACAGAAGTTGTATTGCCATAAGTAAACAATTAAAATTTCGGGCTGAAAATTCGGGCTAGCTTCTAAAATCATTGAGCGAAAAAAATGAAATTTCTGAAACACGTCAATGCGACAATTTGGAGTACATGCATATATGAAATGAAGCCCAATAAAGTGCAAGTGGTTTCCAACCGTGTGCTATGATAGTTCACTATGTTCCATTTCAACTTATCAAGTTTGAATTATTAATATTTTAAAATATAGAAATGGCAGGATAACTTGTCCATCACGATTAAAAAAATTTAAGAACAAAAAGTAAATCATCAAATTTTACAACCTATCCAGAAACTTTGCTAAAAAGAAAATTGTTTACCTCAAACTCACATATCGAGTCTGAAAGAAATATATTCAAAATGTTTTTAAATAAAAAATAAATTTTACCTAACCATTAGTCAATTACCTTTCTCGGTATTTCCTGACAAGTGATATGAAGGTCGCATACAAATGTGTTTCACATACACTGCAATGCCGGGCACTTAGTTTCGCGAATATCCTTTAATGTATATTTAGAAAAATATAAATCTCCACATATTATGATCTATATATGTACAGTAGATTTACGTACTCGTAATAAGGTTGACGGCACATACAAAAAAAAAAGATTCAACTTATGTTTCAGCATAATTTTAACCGTTCTACATAATACACGAGTGCTAGTACTATGCCACCATATGTAATTACATTAATAAATGTCATAATTTAAAATACATAAAAAAGTGTATATATGCTGTATGTACCTCGTCGCGTATATGTTAATTTTTCATGCCAAGTTTTACGTTTTTTTATACAATTTTTCATTGGATTGTAAACATAAAGCATAATTAAAATAAAATGAAGAAAAAAATATTTTAATTATTGTTGAACATAATGTTGTTACATAAACTCGGAAAATATTAAATAAGCGCGGATATATGGGGGTATTCGCATGCATACGAGGACGGGCGTTTCAATTATTCAACTTCCTATCTATGTATACTTGTAACAACGTCTCCTAATATTATAAATGCCAGACAATCAAGTCAGACTTCGCTGTACACGCCAGGTACACATATATACATGAACATTACATATCAGTAATGATTAAATAAATAACCTGAAGCTGCGTATGATATGTATACGCATATGCGTACATCATAATTTTTGGAAAACAGGGTATCCGTGGTGCGGTGTTGGTTTATTTACTTTACTGTATTATAGATGATTCTGGGCAAAAACCGCAATGCTAACAACACAAGACAAAAATAACAAAAAATTTGAAAACATTTCAAGTTGGAAAAACTTTTATTTTGTTATGATAAACAAATCTGTTTATTGATTTACGAGTATGATATTTGGTTACGACTTTTTTTTAAGATGATTGAATATTTATGAAATATTTTTTATACATTATGAATATTTTTCTGATTTGATGTTGTGAAGAACTTTTGATATTATGGTAATTTGACTTTCTCGTTTTTGGTTTGATATTTTACCGTAAACAAGAATAATTTTAAACGGATAAACTCGTATCGAGAAGAGAATGGTACGAAAATTTTATTTTTTGAATTTGTTACAGGGTGAATGGTAGAAATTGCTAGCATCTAGTTTTCTAAAATGGATAAATATACTCGTAGTTTTATAAATTGATTTAACTCTAATCGAGAAATAAGATAAATTTGGTTCTCTTAATCTGGACAGAAGACTGAGTTTTCTCAATACCGCATCAAATGCATATCCGATTCTGCTGCACTTATCACTTAAAAAAACTGCTCAATGAAAATAAATCTATGAAAGATAAAAAAGCTTACCTGACGACAATGGATTAACCATAAATTATCTATGCTTGATAAATTTGCAAAACTCTGGTTAGTAAAATAAATTATAGAAGTAAAGTTGAACTAAGCATCATTGGAAGCTTCTATAGTTATGGAAGCAACTACTTGAAAGCTGATGTTGCCAACTTAATTCCTTTAATTAACAAAATAATAAATATTAAAATTAAAGCCAATATTCGGCATACCACTAAAACGATTCAAACAATTCAGGAATAAATTCGTATGCACCCTCCTCTTTAATTAATAATACTGTACTTATGGCTTCTATAAATAGATGTGGGGGTCGTAATATCTCATTTTTAAACACTCGCAGGATTTTTCCTAAAAATTGATGAGATAAAACAAATGATAAATGGCGTGAACCTTTATGTACTTTGTTTTGTTGAGATGTGGCTTCATGATCGTATTTCTGATGCGTCTATTTGATTTCCTGGGTATAATGTTTAACGGCTCGACCGTTAACTAGATAATGCTAAGAAGCGGTGGGATTTGCGCGTATCTTAAATCCGCAATTAGTTATAAAATTATTAATCAACGCTGTGCTCACAATTTGGAAATTTTTGTAAATGAATTGTCATTTGGCAGCAGCAAAATTCTGTTAATGTTAGTCTACAAACCACCTAGGAAAAAAATCTGTGATGACTTAAAGATCATACTTGAAAATTGTAGTGTTGGTTATAATGATATTTTACGGTGTGGAGATTTTAATTGCGATCTGAATAACCTTAATACGAAAACAAGAAAAATGAAAAGTTTATTAAACTAGTTTGGTCTCAAAATCATTAAATGCAAGTCTACATATTTTTCCAAAAGTTCGTCTTCTTTATTGGACTGGATAATATCAAATACGGATAAAGTAACGTTTTTGAATCAAGTATCTGTGGGATTTACCGACCATGATTTTTTAGTTTTCTCATATAGTATTGAACATACTAAAGCAATTCCCAGTTTTACTTTTCGCGACTTCAAGAATATAGATTTATCACTCACGTACAGCAAATGCGACAAATTAGATTGGGGTTTGCTTTATTTTATTCCTGATCCCAATGGAAAAGTTAAGTGTTTAACGAAGTTTATTAGAGCCTTGTTTGAGGAATCCGTTCCACTGAGAACTGTAAAGTTACGACCCGATCGTTCACCATGGTTTAATAATGATATTATTAACAAGATAAATCTGAGAGACTATGTTTTACGTCGATGGATGTACACAAAAAACGAGTGATCAAAAATATAGGGTTATGAGAAACCGAATTAATAACGTTATGATGATTTTAGCAATTATTTTTCGTATAATAGCGTTGACCCTGCACTGTCTGACACCAATATTATGAATAATCTTATTAACACTTTTGATCTTCAGCTTTAGCAATATTGATTTTGCTGAGTTTATGGATGCTTTTAACTCGATTAAATGCTATGCAACTGGTAGCGATGAAATACCTAAAAAAATTCCTGAAGTTGCTCTTACACCGCATTGGCTGTCATATACTGCATGTATTTAATACTCTAATAACGTTTTCCATTTTTCCATCTGAGTGGAAACATTCAATAATTGTACCTATTCATAAAAAGAAGATGCCGACTAGTTTGTCTGATTTTCGGCCTATTAGTTTGTTACCGGCGTTGTCTAAAGTATTTGAATCACTAAAAGATACTCCAATCACAAATTTTGTTGTTTGTCAAAGCTAGCAAACTATTTTCGACATTTCAATCAGCCTACAAACTTAACCACAGTACTAGTACTGCTTTACTTCATATCAATGAAGAAATTCGCCGAGCTATTGACCAAGTTATTATATGTGTCCTTGTATTGCTAGATTTCAGCAAAGCACTCGACAAAATTGTGGCATCGGCTAGTCGCTTAATCTTGTCTTATCTGCCGGTTCGCTCTCAAATATATAGTAAGGACATATTCTGGTGTGTCAGATATTTGTAGTACTACAAACAGTACTATTATGTATTTATTTAATAACTTTAATTATATTTAATTAACAAAATAATAATTATTTAAATTACAGACTATATTCGGCATACCACAAAAACAAAATCAATAAATGATCTGTTTTGATTTTAATTTTAAAATTTGAAAACATTTGTGTCCGTAACAGCATAAGTATTCATTTCCTGCATGTGCTAATTTGAGAATAAACTTTTTCAAATTGTTATAACAACATTAAATTACATTTTGTACATTTAATAATAACTTTTATACTAGGCTACTTCTAGTATAAAACAGGCTGCTTTAGTGTATTTCACAATAAAAGCATTCACTTCGTGCATGTAATTTTTTTTTTTATAAATATGATTATTTAAAATTTGTTATTAATTTAGTTATTAAGAAAAAAATAAAAATTATGTATTTATTTATTTTGCATGTGATAAATTTACTAAATTTTGTTTATTAATACCACTATTATTTCCGTGCGTGTGATAATAACTTTAATTATATTTAATTAACAAAATAATAATTATTTAAATTACAGACTATATTCGGCATACCACAAAAACATAATCAATGAATTATCTGTTTTGATTTTAATTTTAAAATTTTTAAACATTTGTGTCCGTAACAGCATAAGTATTCACTTCCTGCATGTAAACATTTGAGAATAATAATTTTTTTCAAATTGTTATAATAACATTAAATTACACTTTGTACATTTAATAATAACTATTATATTAGGCTACTTCTAATATAAAACAGGCTGCTTTAGTGTAATTTACAATAAAAGAATTCACTTCGTGCATGTAATTTTTTTAATTATAAATACGATTATTTAAAATTTGTTATTTATTTAGTAATTAAGAAAAAAATAAAAATTATGTATTTATTTATTTTGCATGTGATAAATTTACTAAATTTTGTTTATTAATACCACTATTATTTCCGTGCGTGTGATAATAACTTTAATTATATTTAATTAACAAAATAATAATTATTTAAATTACAGACTTTATTCGGCATACCGCAAAAACACAATCAATGAATGATCTGTTTTTATTTTAATTTTAAAATTGTAAAACATTTGTGCCCGTAACAACATAAGTATTCACATCCTGCATGTAAAAATTTGGTAAAAATATATTTTTTCAAATTGTTATAGTAACAGTAAATTTCATTTTGTACATTTAATAATAACTATTATACTAGGCTACTTCTAGTATAAAACATGTTGCTTTAGTGTATTTTACAATAAAAGCATTCACTTCGTGCATGTAATTTTTTTTATAATAAATATGATTATTTAAAATTTGTTATTAATTTAGTTATTAAGAAAAAAATAAAAATTATGTATTTATTTATTTTGCATGTGATAAATTTACTAAATTTTGTTTATTTATACCACTATTTTTTTCGTGCGTGTGAAAATAATTTTAATTATATTTAGTTAACAAAATAATAAATATTTAAATTACAGCCTATATTCTGCGTACCACAAAAACATAATCAATGAATTATCTGTTTTGATTTTAATTTTACAATTTTTAAACATTTGTGTCCGTAACTGCATAAGTATTCACTTCCTGCATGTAAATTTTTTTGTTTGTAAACTTTTATAACAACATTAAATTACACTTTGTATATTTAATAATAACTATTATACTAGGCTACTTCTAGTATAAAACAGGCTGCTTTAGTGTATTTTACAATAAAAGCATTCACTTCGTGCATGTAATTTTTTTATTTTAAATATGATTATTTAAAATTTGTTATTAAATTAGTTATTGAGAAACAAATAAAAATTACGTATTTATTTATTTTGCTTGTGATAAATGAACTAAGTTTTGTTTATTTATAGCACTATTATTTCCGTGCGTGTGATAATAACTTTAATTATATTTAATTAACAAAATAATAAATATTTAAATACAGACTATATTCGGCATACCACAAAAACACAAACAATGAATTATCTGTTTTGATTTAAATTTTAATATTTTAAAACATTTGTGTCCGTAACAGCATAAGTATTCACTTCTTGCATGTACACATTTGATAATAATAATTTTTTTCAAATTGTTATAACAACATTAAATTACACTTTGTACATTTAATAATAACTATTATACTAGGCTACTTATAGTATAAAATAGGCTGCTTTAGTGTATTTTACAATAAAAGCATTCACTTCGTGCATGTAATATTTTTAATTATAAATATGATTATTTAAAATTTGTTATTAATCTAGTTATTAAAAAAAAAATAATAAATATGTATTTATTTATTTTGCATGTGATAAATTTACTAAATTTTGTTTATTTATACCACTATTATTTTCGTGCGTATGATAATAACTTTAATTATATTTACTTAACAAAATAATAAATATTTAAATACAGACTATATTCGGCATACCACAAAAACATAATCAATGAATTATCTGTTTTGATTTTAATTTTAAAATTTTAAAACATTTGTGTGCGTAACAGCATAAGTATTAACTTCCTGCATGTAAAAATATGATAATAATAATTTTTTTAAATTGTTATAACAACATTAAATTACACTTTGTACATTTAATAATAACTATTATATTAGGCTACTTCTAGTATAAAACAGGCTGCTTTAGTGTATTTTATAATATAAGCATTCACTTCGTGCATGTAATTTTTTAATTATAAATACGATTATTTAAAATTTGTTATTAATTTAGTTATTACGAAAAAAATAAAAATTATGTATTTATTTATTTTGCATGTGATAAATTTGCTAAATTTTGTTTATTTATACCACTATTATTTTCGTGCGTGTGATAATAACTTTAATTATATTTAATTAACAAAATAATAATTATTTAAATTACAGACTATATTCGGCATACCACAAAAACACAAACAATGAATTATCTGTTTTGATTTTAATTTTAATACTTTAAAACATTTGTGTCCGTAACAGCATAAGTATTCACTTCCTGCATGTACACATTTGATAATAATAATTTTTTTCAAATTGTTATAACAACATTAAATTACACTTTGTACATTTAATAATAACTATTATATTAGGCTACTTATAGTATAAAACAGGCTGCTTTAGTGTATTTTACAATAAAAGCATTCACTTCGTGCATGTAATTTTTTTATTATAAATATGATTATTTAAAATTTGTTATTAATTTAGTTATTAAGAAAAAAATAATAAATATGTATTTATTTATTTTGCATGTCATAAATTTACTAAATTTTGTTTATTAATACCACTATTATTTCCGTGCTTGTGATAATAACTTTAATTATATTTAATTAACAAAATAATAATTATTTAAATTACAGACTATATTCTGCGTACCACAAAAACATAATCAATGAATTATCTGTTTTGATTTTAATTTTATAATTTTAAAGCTTTTGTGTCCGTAACAGCATAAGTATTCACTTCCTGCATGTACAAATTTGGTAAACATATATTTCTTCAAATTGCTATAACAACATTAAATTACACTTTGGACATTTAATAATAACTATTATACTAGGCTACTTCTAGTATAAAACAGGCTGCTTTAGTGTATTTTATAATATAAGCATTCACTTCGTGCATGTAATTTTTTAATTATAAATACGATTATTTAAAATTTGTTATTAATTTTGTTATTAAGAAAAAAATAAAAATTATGTGTTTATTTATTTTGCATGTGATAAATTTACTAAATTTTGTTTATTTATACCACTATTACTTTCGTGCGTGTGATAATAACTTTAATTATATTTAATTAACAAAATAATAATTATATAAATTGCAGACTATATTCGGCATACCACAAAGACACAATCAATAAATTATCTGTTTTGATTTTAATTTAAAAAATTTTAAACATTTGTGTCCGTAACGGCATAAGTATTCACTTCCTGCATGTAAATTATTTTTGTTTGTAAACTTTTATAACAACATTAAATTACACTTTGAACATTTAATAATAACTATTATACTAGGCTACTTCTAGTATAAAACTGGCTGCTTTAGTGTATTTCACAATAAAAGCATTTACTTCTTGCATGTAATTTTTTAATTATAAATATGATTATTTAAAATTTGTTATTAATTTAGTTATTAAGAAAAAAATAAAAACTATGTATTTATTTATTTTGCATGTGATAAATTTACTAAATTTTGTTTATTAATACCACTATTATTTCCGTGCGTGTGATAATAACTTTAATTATATTTAATTAACAAAATAATAATTATTTAACTTACAGACTATATTCGGCATACCACAAAAAAGCAATCATTGAATTATCTGTTTTGATTTTAATTTAAAATGTTTTAAACATTTGTGTCCGTAACAGCATAAGTATTCACTTCCTTCATGTAAAAATTTGATACTAATATTTTTTTTCAAATTGTTATAACAATATTTAATTAAACTTAGTACTTTTAATAATAACTATTATACTAAGCTTATTCTAGTATAAAATAGGCTGCTTTAGTGTATTTTACAATAAAAGCATTCACTTCGTGCATGAAATTTTTTTTATTATAAATATTATTCTCTAAAATTATTTATAAATTTCTTTATTAAGAAAAAAATAAAAGTTATGTATTTTATTTATTTTACATGTGATAAATTTATTTAATTTTGTTTAATAATACCACTATTTTTTTCGTGCGTGTGATAAGAACTTTAATTATATTTAATTAAAAAAATAATGAATATTTAAAAAACAGCCTATTTTCGACATTCCACAAAAACATAATCAATGAATTATCTGTTTCGATTTTAATTTTAAAATTGCAAAACATTTGTGTCCGTAACAGAATAAGTATTCTCTTCCTGCATGTACAAATTTGGTAAAAATATATTTTTTCAAATTGTTATAGGAACAGTAAATTTCACTTTGTACATTTAATAATAACTTAATTTCACAAAAAATATAAACAAATGTTATTGGCTACTTCTAGTATAAAATAGGCTGGTTTAGTGTAAATTGAAATAAAAGCATTCAATTCGTGCATGTAAATTTTTCTATTATAAATATTATTCTCTAAAATTAGTTAAAAGTTTAGTTATTAAGAAAAATCTAAGAATTATGTTTTTACTTATTTTGCATGTCATAAATTTACTAAATTTTGTTTTTTATTTTCGTGCGTGTGATAATAACTTTAATTATATTTAATTAACGAAATAGTAAATAGTTAAATTATAGTCTGTATTCGGCATACTACAAAAACATAAGCAATGAATTATCTATTTTGATTTTAATTTTAAAATTTCAAAACATTTGTGTTCGTATCGGCATAAGTATTCACTTCCTGCATGTACAAATTTGATACTAATAATTTATTTTTAATTGTTATAATAACAGCAAATTTCACTTTGTACATTTAATAATAACTTTAAAACATTTGTGTCTGCAACAACATTCTCGTAAGTATTCTATTCGACCGCCAATTAAATTAGAATGAAATATAAAACTGCAAGTAATACAATTGGCGTATGCAAATCACATGCCTAATAGCAATACATTTTATAATAGATTTACCGCATCTAGGGCATAAGTTTCTCGTCACTCTGAATTAGTCGTCAAAGAAAATACACTATCACAAAAATTAAACTGTATCACAAAAACAAAATTTATAGATAAACACTTCTATATAAAAATATCTACTTTAATAAGATCAATAAAGTTGATCATATACACTGGATTTGAAAGTTGTTGGTGAGAAATTTTACGGATTTTATTATTGTCACCAGAATAATCAACAGAGATTCATTTTAAGAGAGGTTTTGTTTATTATTAACAAAATTATTAATCAAAAATATTTCAAACTCTTTTGACTGAGCTAAGGCATTTTACTATGTATTCAAAACACATAGACACCCAAAAATTCATAAATGTCGACAAGATTTAAGTCTTTTTCTTTAGTGAAATACTCTTTCATGAGAAATATACACTAGCAAATCTCGAAATGTTGTTTGGCTCGAACATGTAAGAAAAGCAATCGTTAATAAAAAAAAATAAAGAAAGCTGGACAAAATTCACAACAATCAATTGATTTCCCTTAACGTTTGCTGTCCGCACTATTATTTATAATATCCCTAGAGAATTTACAAAGAACTGCATTACTGAAATAAAACTGCCAACTTTGGTAAAAATCGAAAAAGCTATCATCATGGGCTGAGCATAGAGCATAAAATACTAAAACAAAACCGCTTCCAAATCATACCAATGGATTTAGGTGTTTTTTTACCTTGTTACATTTTTCTGAAATAGTTGCAAAACTTTTCAATGGTGAGCCCATCAATTACACATTTGAAATCAAAATGTTTGCTGTACTTTATATATTAATTTTGAAACATAGTGGAGGTAATGAACAGATGCCACCCAAGCAAACAAATATTAAACTCCTTAACGTTGTATTCGAGTATATCTTCCACAATACAAATCTGAGATATTGTTTCAAAACTTACTGAAGAATACATAAGATCGACAACCTCAATTCAGAACACAGTACTTATAAAATATATATCTTGTGTGGTACCCACACATTATCTTCTTGAAAACGTCATCTTCTTATTTTATTATATACAGTTAAGTGGTTTTTCCAGAAAATCACACCAAAAAATAAAAAATTAAAATAAATTTTAATATTTTATAAACCTCAAACCATATCATTGTATATCCTCATCATCACAGGTCCTTTTATATACACCACTCTCGTATATTATCCATATATATAAAAATTTTCCTAATTTGTCATGTTGATGTCATCATTTATATAAACAGTAATCATCATTTAAATTAAAAATTATTTTTTATAATTGCTCCTATATACTCCTCATATTTTATGTTATTCGAGATGACACTCATTCATTCACATTTATACAAATATGTAGTGTAATCTGTAGAAGAAATGCTGGGCACCCAAAATAAAAATTTGAACATTAAAAATTTGGCAAAAACAAATATACAATTATTTATAAATTTTGTTATATATAAAATGTAAATTAATAAAGGATTTTATTTATATTTATTTGTTATATCAACATTTTTATGATGATGATAGTTTATGACACATTCGTATATATCTGTGTACACAATATGGTGTTGTTGGCATTTTTCGTATATTAAATTAAATTTATTATTCCTTTAAATTAAGATTATTTTCGGAAAATAATTGGAGAGTAGGAAATATGATCTTCTTGCAAAAAATATAAGGTTATTGTTGTTTTATTTAATCTAACAAATTTTTATATATATTCTTTTTTTAATAAGGGTGGATGTACTTGTACGAGTACACTATGTATCTGCGGTTTCTTTATTCATCTTATTATTATTAAAAGATTTTTTTTTTGTTGCCTTAATCAATTGATGATAAAAGCTAACATAAAATTTTACTTACTCCACAGTTTCCCTCCGTCGAATCTCACATTTTGTTTGTATAATATTAATAATACCGTGCATACTCTTTTTGAACAGCAAATTAAATTATGTATTGATAATATATACATTCAATCTTGTTAAAAACCACGAAAAGAAATAAATAATACAAAATGTAAAAGAAAATCTTTTTAAAATACAAAATCAATAAAATTATAATCCTTCGTGAATTCATAAAAATAAATTTAATCTCACTGAAAATAAAACGTATCTACGAAATATTATCGATTTCTGAAATAGACAGAAGTTTAATCGCTATATTGAAACATCTTTAAGATTATATTTGGTGGAATTTTATTATATTTATACCGTGATATACAGTTAAGGCACGAGATATGGTACTTCAAGTTTCGTTAATTTAGTTCTTTTTACGTCTTTAGTACTTTTTAGTCGTTAGCTTAGTAAGTAGAGTGCTTGCTCTGTTATTCGGGAATTTCGGGTTCAGTACCTGTTGGTGACCAGTGTAAAGAAGTTGCGACTGGATGTTTTTAACGTGTCATATGTTATTTATATATGTTAGTCCATTTCTAAATTTTCAGCCATAGTGCAAAGACATAGTGGCTTTGTCCTTAATATTAACAATTTTTTTAAAAATGCTGCGACCAACTTTTTCTTCTTAGTATCGGAAAAACGCCGGCATCTGACAAATTATACCAGATCACCTTAAAACCGTTTATTACACACAATTTTAAATAAAAATATACAACACATACATACTCAGAAATTTTGTGGCATTTTTCGATGTATCCTTTGCATCTCGGCTTATACGAAGGAATCGTGTATAGCATTTAGATACGCAGCATGCATCTAATCTATTTGCGATGCAGTTGCGTCTAAAACTAATGCAATAATTATATCGAAAAAAAATTTCAATATAACCCAAGGTTGACTATTGTTTAGCGAATTTAAAATAATTCGCTAAGATATTGTGTTGATACTTTGTATGTAAAGTCAAAGTATTTCTCGTAGATTTTGTAGAATGGTCAGCAGTGCAGTTTGATGAGACATCTGAATCGGAGGAAACATCTACAAATTTGCTTGAAATAAAAAAAAAATGTTCGATACTGGTATTTATTCTTCTATACTTGTGTATGAAAATTATAAAATGTCGAAATAGAAGGAACAAATAACGGGTGTCCGCCGGGAAGGTATACTACTTTGATTTGCCGCCATTTAGACGAATATTAGTATTGACAGTTCATACTTGACAGTCGTGAAGTAAACACGTGGCAAATTTATTATGGAAAAATATTCGCTAAACCATCGTGTCAATATGATATTACAGCTCGCCCATGACAACCCCGATTTTCATGAAAAAATCATAATGAGTGACGAGGCACATTTTCATTTAAATGGATATGTGAATAAACAGAATAGTCGGTTCTGGGCAATGAAACACCCTCACACTATTCATCAGTCACCTTTACATCCATTAAAAGTGACAGTCTGGTGTGCAATTTGGTCAGGAGGAATCATTGGACCTTACTTCTTTGAAAATGAAAACGGCGTAACGGTAACTGTGAATGTGGAGCGATATCGTGATATGATTGAAAACTTTTTAACGCCACAACTGCATACTTCGGGCTTGATTTACATGTGGTATCAACAAGACGGTGCCACATCGCATACAGCCAGGATTACAATGCAATTACTGCGAGAACTCATTCCACAACAAGTTATTTCAAAAAATGGTGATGTTGATTGGCCTCCACGGTCGCCTGATTTGACTGCTCCGGACGTCTTTTTGTGGGGATATCTAAAACGCAACGTTTATGTAAACAAACCAGAAACGCTTGAGCAACTCAAACAAAATATTCGTGATGAAATTAATGAAATACCGCGTGAAATGTGTGAGAATGTAATGAAAAATGTGCTCAAAAGGGCTCGCATTTGTGAGGCTAACAGAGGCGGACATTTATCTGATATTGTATTCCATACATAATTGCCGACATTAAATAAAACATTTATCAATATAAGGTCCATTCTCGTTCATTTAATCAAAAATCATAAGCAAACAAAGTAGTATACCTTCCCGGCGGACACCCATTAGAAGAATTTCTATTTTTTTATTAAAAATAAAGAAAATTTTGATTTTTTCGCTTAGATGTTTTTTACATCCATTTTTTAAAAATAAGAGACTTAAAAATGCGACTTTTATGACAAGAAGAAATAGATTTGTTTAATTTTTATCAAAAGCGGGTTGTGTTCTGAATTAATCAATTAATTTAAAAATGAATTTTTGTTTAATGCGAAGTGAAATAATTCGCCAAAAGCTTATTGCTACGTAAGTAAATGTATCGCGCTTCAACTCAATACCATTTAAATTACAAGTAAGTATTAATTATTTTAAAATGCAATTAGGGTACTTATATGAGACTCCTTTATGGTTTTATTACTTAGGTACTTGCTACTTTGCATTTTTATGGGCAAGGGAGCTATCAAGCTTCCGTTTGTAACAATGTGTTAGGCCTGTCACAACCTAGAGTGTCAAGATGTATTGACAATGTAACTTGCCTTATAAACAAATCTTTGGTGCCAAGGCACATAACATTTCCTACAACTATTTTGGAAAAAACTAGAAACAAAATAAGGTATGAAAAAATGTATCATATTGATTAATTTATAAAATTGCATGATGTTCCAGAAACAGATTTCAGGACAAATATGGAATGAGGAATATAGTCGGTGCTATTGAAGGTGTCCAAATAATCATTATCGCTCCACCGGAAAATTCAGTTCAGACACCTGGCAATTTATACATTTACAGGAAAGGATATCACAGCATGAATTCGCTAGTGGTAAAATATTGAATTTATATTTTTATGTTTGCAGTATTATAAAAAAATTATATATTTAGTGTTGCAATGCCAACATGAAAATTTTATATGCCGACGTATCATTGCTAGGATTGGTGCATGATTCCGCGATATGAACGACACAACTAAGAAATCATTTTTAAAATAGATATTCCTCAATTGACCGTCAAAGGGAATTTATCTTTGGTCAAGAATAACTTATAGAATATGTAGGACTACGCGAAATTGTAGTACGTGTTTTCAATTTCAGATGCTTCTGGATTTACATTGGAGCCATTGATCTTCACTTTGTACGCCAATCCATCCAGCGATACCGAAATTCGCTTTAATTTGAAGTTTAATACCGCAAGAAACTGTATCGAGCACTTGTTTGGGGTATTGAAAAGAAGATTCCGATGTTTGTTACGCCATCGCCTTAAACGCCTTAATCGCCTTAGCCAATAAATGCTGAAGAAATTGTTAATTTCGATGGATTCGAATTTTTCAAACGACGAACTTAGAAATAAATCACCGGAAATGGATGCTAGTAATTTCCAAAATTTGTAATGATCAATTAAAATTTGAATATAATAAATATATTCAATTAAAACTTAAAATAATTACATTTTTAATTTATGTAGTGGGTAATTCATCTATTCAAAATAAGACCGATTGCTTATATAAAACAAATATAACTAATTCTATTAATACATTTAATTAATCACAAATTGTCAATTAATATTCAAAATTCAGTTAATCACAAATAGTCAGTCTCTTCGTCAAAAATGCTTATGTTTTTTCGGCAAAAGCTTTTAAGTACGCGCAGATTTCTTTTAGTGAACCGCTAATTTCCTTTAAACTTGCATTTAGTTCGCAGCGAACCCTAGACTTCTCCAGTTCAGCTTGCTCTGAAAATTGATGGAACTACTTATCTAAAATTGTATAGTAGCCAATTAGTACCTATATGTATACAAAAAATCACAGCAAAATTTACCTCCTGCGGTAAGTCTCCCAATTCAAAGTCTCTTGCTACTTTAAGGTAATGGAGTAGCATCATTTGACGAGTGTTGCATATGCATTTATTTAATGTCGATTTATTCGATTTCGATTTCAGGGTTTTGAAAGTCCACCGATGACACTTCTGAATGACCCTCAACAACAATTTTTCCCCAACAAACAAGACCACGATTTTCCGGGAAAAAAAAAAAAAAAATTCGAATCTGAATTCTGAATTCGGGGAGCGGCTTACATTTATTTATGTCACCACCAATTTTACTGATAGCCGCTTTAAACGCGCGTGCCTTAAAATTGGTCACATACCTCCAATTGTTGAATACCTAAAACAAGGAATAAAATTATAAGATTAGTGTGTTATTTTGTTTTTATTACACAACCTTGTTCCAGTTCGCTTTGATTTTTTTGGACCCCTTTGCTGCATTCGGTATCGATGTGATTTCCTCCCATAAATAATCTACCGATTATTCCAGAACTTCTTCTGAATATCATTTAAGAATCATATTTCCATCCAAATAGCCAAATTCCGCCCTAGGTTCCATATTCCATAACTAAAACCAACTACCATTCAAGAATCTCATTTTCGACCAACATATCTAATCTCATCATAATCGGTTAACAAATTACCAAGTTCTACTCCAGAAGACCATATTCTAGAACTTCGTCCAAAACTTACTTAAGAATCCCATTTCCATCCAACTGATCATACCCAATCCCATCATAATCGCTTTACAAATTACCGAGTTTCGCCTCAGCATTTCAATCCAACATATCCAATCCCATCATAATCGGTTAAAAAATTACCGGGTTCCGACCCAGACGGCCATATTGTAGAACTTTTTCCAAAAATCATTTAGGAATCTCATTTCCGACCAACTTATCCAATTTCATCATAATCGATTAAGAAATTACCGAGTTTCGCCCCAGCAGGCCATATTTCATAACTTCATCCAGACATCATTTAAGAATCCTATTTCAATCCAACATGCAAAATCCCATCATAATCGGTTATGAAATTACCGAGTTCCACCCCATCAGACCAAATTCCAGCACTTCTTCAAAACATCATTTACGAATCCCATTTCCATCCAACATACCCACTCCCATCATAATCGGTTAGGATATGGCTCAGTTCCGTCCTAAGTGGCCATATTCCAGAACTTCTTCCAAAAATTATTTAAGAATCCCGTTTCCATCCAACATACACATTCCCATCATAATCGGTTATGAAAGAATCGATTTCCGCCCGAGGTGGCCAAATTACAGAACTTCTTTCAAAAATCATTTAAGAATTCCATTTCCATCCAACTGAACAACTACCCAATCTCATCATAATCGGTTAAAAAAATTCAGAGTTGAATACAAACGGCGAAAATTAAAATGACGGTGCTTGCACGTTGCAGCATCAAACTGTATCCACCGATTTTGTTATAATAAATTTTTTTAATTGCCTCCCTATATGAAAACAAATTTAAAGACGTATTCACGTCACATTTGTGAAGTGTAAGGTGAGAATTCTGTGAGTGAACGAAGGACCCAGGAGTGGTTTACTCAATTCCGTTCCGGAAATTTGGATTTCAAAGATGCACCTCGCTCTGGTCGGACAGTCACTGAAAAAATCGATGAAATTTTGCAACTGGTGAAGCAAGGCCGGTACTAATCATAAACCGGCACTAAACTTCAATCAATGTTAGTCTAAAATTATTTAAACGTAACAGGCTACAAAAAGAAGCTCGTTGTTTGGGTACCACATCAATTAACGCAAAGAAATTTAATTGACCGAATTACCATCAGTAACCATTTTTGTAGCGAATCATTACAGGCGATAAAAAATGAGTGAAATACCAGAATATCGTATTGTCAAAGGTTGGTAACCCTCCACAAATGACTTCAAAGCCTGGATTAACGTCAAATAAGGCTATGTTGAGTGTTTGGTGGGATGGGAACTAAGTTGTCCATTATAAGCTGCTGAAACGTGGCGAGACTGTTAATTCGGTCCTGTAGGTCGAAGAGAAAATTGTAGCGATGCAGAATAGAAAAATAAAATTGTAATAATCGTCCATCGGTTAATGATTTTTCAGGATTACGATACCTACATAGTTCAGGAAAGCGGCAAACTCACTTCCTTTCCGAAATGCAAGAACATCTACTCCTCGAACCCCGCGATGTATTTCATCGGGTTTTAATTTTTTGGAATCCCATTTCGTACCGTATCCTAAGCTGCCTTCCTTAAACCCCACTAAATATCATTTTTCTAATTCCAGATGGAAAATATGTAGGGCATCACCAACAATAAAATCTTGTATCATATCCAATGATCGAATTCGTAGTAATAGAGTTGTGATTGGTTCCAATTTAGTGTGACAAATAGGTCCTTCGGGTACTTTTGTTTTATAACTGTTTTGATGTAAGCCATACATTCTGAAACAAAAACCTTCATCTGTAATAAGAGGAGCATGTAGGTTGTAAAAAATGGTTGTGTTTGAAGAATGAGAAAACTCTCCCACTTAAGTACATTTTGTACGATTGTGCCGGCGTGTCGCATATAAATCAACGTATTTTCAGCTGGATTTATAGTATATTGATGTATCCGGAGTTTCAAAAATTCATTCATTTCACGAGTATTTTATTCAGTACTGACGAATGAATTAGAGAAGACGTTATTGGTATCGATATTTTCAAGTTTATCGTCTGTAATACTTTCATTTGAACTAAAATAACAAGTGTAACAAATTGTGCTATCTGCATCACTAATTGTCCTACCGCTGCCACAATCACTATTAGTAAAATTCGTGTGGTTATTCCTATGGTCAGAGTCAATCGTTAAATGTATTGATGTTGGCTGATTGGATATTTTACTTAACCCCGATGTTGTAGGACGATGGCTTGATGAGATTTCAGTTTCCAAATTGCATTGCTCTTGACTCTGATATTGGTTAACATTAGATTCAAACCTTTTGTTGATTATTTTCCATTTTTCCGCGGATTATTTGCTGAAGCGTCTTCGATAGGTATCACTTTGTTTTAATTTTTCCCAAATCAATAAATATGTTTGAGACATATCCATTTTATCAAGTGTGAAATGTTACAAATATAGTGAATAATCAAATTTAAAATTTAAGGACATAAATTTATTAAATAAATTATCAAATTAATTTTTTATAATTCAAACAGTTGATATATGATTCACTTTCACTATATATCAAGAATAAAACCAATTTACGACTTTTAAAATTATACCAATCAGTATAATGACCACTTTGTGACGTTCGAAACATTTTTGTAATAATGTTATTCGAAACTAAAAAATTTATTTGTGTATAGATAGTGATCAACCTGGTGAGCGAATGTCAAACCTCCTAATTGACTAACTTAGGACCAATATATGATGAAAAAAAAATATATGTTTTATGGTTAACTGGGGAGCCACCTAGTTTGAAATTTTTGTCAAAGCACAATATTCAATGTAAATACTCCCTAACAAAATTTAAAGACAAATTATTGGTCAAATTTTGCTGCATGCCTTAAATGACTAAACTGACTAATGGCCATTCAACAATTTAATAAGAAAAGTCTCAAAATTATGGATAGCATAAAGACATGCCGAGTCGGCAGAAAATAATTCATGACATAGTGCAATGCAGTACATTAATAATTCACGCCACCACATACAACTGTTGGAATTTGTATGGACTAACTTAATGGCAGATGGAGGGCGTATAACATAGTAATCTTTTGTAGCCTGTCATATATGATTCATATATGAACTGTCATCTGCTAATCATCTCAGTCATGACACGCATAAATATTAGTCCCACTCACCTATACAATTCAAGTGAATCATTAGAACTGAAATTATCAATTACGAATCACAATAAGTCATACAAATGATTAAAATATCAAAGTTTTTTGGGAGTCAACTTATCCAAGTATAACTCGTAGGGTACCTCGTAGGGGCCAAATAAATTATATTGAATACCATAATGGTTAACTATCAAACTCACGATACAACATGATTCGTGTTGCAGATTCAGTAAGATTGTTGCCTGATTCTGTGTTTGGCGATTCAGTAATATGTTAATTCGTGAGTTTAGTACAGGGTTGAATGAGGTAAATTACGCAATGCAATCTACGCAGATCTAGACTATATAGCAATTTCTTGTGTCTCTGACGCCAAAAACGTAGACAACATCGACAACCAAGGAAATGTCAGTAGAAACCCAATTTTCTTAATATTTTCCCCACATTATATATTAGCCGATTTGATAAAGTTGCTTTTTAGCTATTAGGTAATCGTTTAATCCTAAGGGCCAAATATATAGCTTATATATTTAGAAACTAAACTACATAAATTATTCGTTGTATATGGATCGGCTCATATGCTGACCTAAACTAAATGGTGTCAAAATAAATAAAGTTGAACACTATTAAAATACGTGAAAATTACATTAATAATTGCCTTGAACTAATTTTACCTTTTACAAGAAGTTGTTAAATTACAACGAAAATATATTAAAAATATAAAAAATTATTTTCTTTGCACGCCATCTCTTATCAACTATGATTTTGATGAAAGAGTTTTTTCCACAATTTCTACATTTAGTTTTATATTTCATAAGTCTGCCAAACCTTGCCATTTCAAATTTAAATAACGTAAATGTCGCGATAAAAATTACTACTGAGATTAAAAATATGAAGTATCTGAGTTTGATGAAATATATTCATATATTAAAATTTTTTCAGAACTCTAGAGACGAATCTGTTTGTGCTAAGAACTACATCACGTTACGCCAACCAATCAGTTCAGTGCAAATTACCATATACACAATCCTAAGCATGTCTATTAATTCGGTTAGCATGCGGGATGTGACGTACTTTGTTGCCTCTAATTGCCGTTAGTGAGCTGAGTTGCCAGGCTTACTCATATCCATTTGTGCAAATGAGCGTACATCACCAAACCACGGGGTCGAAAGAAAATCTGCAGAGTGTATGGGGTGGCTAAGCGAACTTTGAAGTCATTTATTTAATAGATGGACCTGTTAAATATTGTAACGACAATTAAATATTATGAATTGTTGGGTTATATTTATTGCTTTATGTTGAAATAATTATCCGAATTGGTTCCTGACTATAGAGGTATATGGTAATTTGCAACACGCCACGGGAAGATATTGGACCAGCGTTAAAACGGCGGTCACCAATTGCTCAAAGCACCAAAATAATTTCTCATTGGGTATAAAGGAACGTAATTAAAGGAAATAAATCCAGTTAAACGTATAAATGAATACATGCCCAACCTGAACAATATCCTCACCGTGCACGGTAAATGGACGCACTTAAAATTCCACCACAATTAAAAGCGAATCACAGCTTTGAGCGACGATGAAAATGAATTAAGGTATACTTTCAAGCTGGTCCGAATTAATCTAGCGTTCATTTCCCATTCAGTCTCAATGAACCTAGTTCACATTTAATTAGCTCACCATTTATGCTGAAATACATGTCAGTTCAGTGAATAAAATATTTACTGCATATTTTAGCAAAATAAATATGGTTCGAATTTTTTACTACCAATTTTTTAGAAGTGTCTCAGTGCCAGTGAATTTCTAATTATGATTTTCAACGAACATTTATTTATTTTTTGTTATGTGACCTGTATAGAAAGAATTTACAGATATTCTGTTTGAGTGACAGATTTGCTTGTCTAAATTTCCGACTAACTAAATTGATTGTTAGTTTATTCCATTCGTTCATAGATGGCAGCGATTGATAATGTGAACTAAATTTTCAGATCAGGACTAAAAATCATTTACATTTCAGTATGTGAACATCAGAGACATCTATCAATCATCGAAAATTTAGGAAAAATTATATCAGGCGCAATATACGTTTGGACTAACTAAATTTGGTGGTTACTTTGTACCAGTTAATGACAGGAGTCTCTAATGTGCATACACTAAATGATCCTGATATTTAATTGATTTTACAAAATTGTATTAAATATCAGATGCTGTGATTTTTGTGCCATCTATGAACAAATCATCAAATTACTAGATCAAACCCCCGCAGTTTATTTTGGTCATTAATATAATTGAAATAATCGGTGTGAGACACGTATAGAACAGTAAGAACTAGCATTAAATAAAATCTTCGGAAACAGAAGTTTAAAATGTGCGAATGGAGAACAAGTAGTTGTCGACGTTGTCTACGATTCTTCGATGTTGTCCGCAAGTAGTTGACATTGTCTACGAGCTATCAACGTTGTCTACGAGTAGCCGACGAGTTGACGACGCGATCACGTAAAAATAAGTAGATGACGTGCAAACGTTTCGTGATTCAAAATAATAATTTTAGTTTTTGATTTAAATATTTAAAATAATAATAAAATTAAAACAAATAGGACGAATTCCCTGCAGCAAAGTCTTGTGCGAAGGACTAATGACTCACGCACGTAGATACAATTTTATCAAAGAGCGGGATTAATCTAGAAGCGAGCCATGTCTGAGATGCCTAATATATGACAGGTCATATATCAATCGTGTATAACAATAGTTATGCATATTTATGATTTCTCTACATGAAAAACCCCAGGTGTAACCAATGTAGACAATGTATTAATACGGCACAATGCTGAAAGGTGATAAAATCGTATAAATCGTGGTTCTGCTTCCACATACTAGCTTAGTTTGGAGCAGCATACCCTTCTACTCCTAAATTACATTTTAATTAATTTTCGTTATCATCGTCTATATGCCAATTCGATGTGTGGTAATGCCAAATTTATTACATTGAAAATGTTTAAACTTTTCCTAATTTTGTTGTTTTTCACTGGCAATATGTAAAGTTACATCGATTCAAGTACATCTGATATACTCGAGTTCGAGTTGTAGGTACGAGTATATTTAATTTCAGTCTGCAATAAAGTTAAACCAAAACAAAAAATAAAAAGCTACAATCATGCAGCTTTTTGTGTATATGTTCCGAAATTGCTTTTATTCCCATACTGCATTTTATTGGAGATACAAACTCTCTACATGTTTAAGTTTGTTATGTGGTTTGGTTTTTTGACAAAGTAAAAATGAAAGAAAAAAGTTTTAGAAAATTTTTTTTATATAGATAAAATGTAAAATAAGAAAAAAATTAAAAACAGAACTTTCAAATAACTTTCAAATTCTCTTAAATTGATTCAATTAAGTTTATTTTTTCTAGATTTTGTTCTTTTTTGTCAACAAAATAAAATAAAATGGTGTTATCTGTGGCTTTAAAGATAAAGTTGAGTGATAATTTTTATGTATAGATTGAAAGTTAATTTGGTTCAAATTCATCCTAGTTCACGTCTTTGATAGAAACGTAACTTCGGTGTTTTTTTTGTATACTTTTGCACGTATAAGCAGGCTGTTAAGTAGCAACAGAAATCAATAAAAAAAATTGTAGACTGTAGACGTATAGAAGCACCAATCAAGAATTATCTATAATGCAATACTGGTTTGATAAAATTAGTGGTGGGTAACTATTTAACAAAATTGTTTAATTTTCGTTAGTTTGTAGAAATAATCCGTGTCAATTGTATAAGAAATTTGTTACGTCGCAGTATCTAGCGAGCATTGTAAACCAATACAAAGCATTTGTAAATTTTCAATAGATTGTTGAGATACACAGATGTGTACGTCGTCACCTTCTATTCTAGCTGCATGGAAATTATAAACATTTTGGTCAGCAATAATATCATTCCGTATAAGACAGATCCGACGAATCCGACTAAGATTTTAATAACTTTACCAACGTCTACTTTTAAGGTTACGTATTTTAAGCAGCCCTTAGGTACACCATGGGATGCACAGTAGATTTTTCCGGAATGTGTAAGAGACTGAAAATAATTAGTTTTAACTCCGAGACTATGATTAGGAATGTTATTGATGTCTTTGTCCGACAATAATTAATTAGGTTAAACTAGGTGAAGCCGTAGAATTATCGTTAACAGTTCCATCAATCAATAATGGAAATGAAAAAATTGGTTTCCGTAATTACACTGTAATTAATATAACCTAATTGATCTGCAACAAGCGCGAGTTATACATGTTATCGGAGAATTAAGTAATCTTTATGCAGTGTGTGATTATGGGTTTTGATATAGATTTCAGCCTAGCTGATAGAGGAAATTTAATTTAATTTTAATTTACCCACAAACCAGCTCGACATTATCAGTATTAGGAGTCGCAAGCTCCGATCTGTTAAACTTCAAATGGGCCGCGAAAATCTCTCTCTAGTCAAACCTTTATCAGCATCACAACTACTTACTTTGCGGAAAACACTGCACACATATTGCTCGTCTAAAATAAAACGCTTGCAGCTTTGAATTTTCTTAAACTTGCGAGACGTATTAATAAAAGGAATAAACGGCGAACTAGGTTAACTAGGCGTCCTGATAATGCAGTACTTCGGGAAAGCTATAATAGAATGTGCACCATAAGTGTTGGGGTACAGCCACAATGATCGAATGCTCACTTGTGTGATGTGAGTCCAACGGCTGTACTGTAATCCCAAGTGTGTGTTTGAAAGATTCTTACTAAAATTCTTACTTTTGCACGATTAAAATGAAGTATATTCTGAACACAGTGTTACTCAAGGTGTGTTAGCTGATTAATATAAACTATTTGATGATATTTAAATTTTTTATATTTTATTTACAAGATGATTTTAATCGCGTGCACTTTTCTCTTTTAATAAAAATTTTTTGTAGCCCAAAAAAAAAAACTTGTTGACAGCGGAGGAGTTTCACGTCTGTCCATCTTCTTTATCGACATTCACGTAATTAAAAATTAGATTAATGCCATCTGTCGTTGAACTTGTTGGTAAGGTAGCGTCTCAGCGCAGCACTATTTGTTTTTTTTTGTTTTTACAGCATCCAAACATACACCCCGCCTTGAACTGGCAAGTTCAAAAAATGTTTCCTCTAGGATGTCGACGTAGTCTAAATGATGTTGAGACCTATGTGGATGGTCCAATGCTGCTGATAGGTGGTTACCGGTGGATAAATCATCTGCTATTGTTAATAAATGAGTGTTGTTGTGTACATGTTGTTTTTTATTTCGTGGACTCATCTCGTAAAATTGGCAGTAGACAGAGTTTGTGTATCGGCCGTTTGATTTCGTTGTCGTGTGTTTTAAGTGTTACTACGCGTACTAGACCATCCGAGCCTGGATGGAGCTTTACGACCTTGCCAAGGAGCCACTGGTTGACTGGAAGATTGTTGTCCTTGATTATGACGATATCATTTAATTTAATGGCCGGTTTCCTGGTTCGCCATTTGGATCGTTGCTGCAGAGACGTGAGATACTCCTGGTACCACCTTTTCCAGAAGTGCTGTCCCATTTGTTGCACCATCTGCCAGCGATTGAGGTATGATTCCTTCACTTGGGTATTGTCCATTTCAGGAATTTTCGTATACGGATGCCTAATCAGAAAGTGAGTCGGCGTAAGTGGATCGATTTCAGCATCGTTGACAACGCATAGCGGTCGAGAATTCAGGATCGCTTCTATTTCTGCTAGCAGGGTATTCATTTCCTCGAGAGTCAAAATACTTCTTCCAATTACCCTTTTGATGTGAAATTTAATGGATTTGATTGCCGCTTCCCATAATCCTCCAAAATGGGGAGAATCGGTGGGATAAAGTTCCATGTTATGTGACATCTAGAAAGATATTCGGAGATATTATTAGAAGTTTCAATTAATTTGGCGAACATTTCGCGTAATTTTCTTTTGGAGCCGACAAAATTGCTCCCATTGTCGCTGTGAATCTCATTGCAGATTCCACGCCGTGCAGTGAACCTTTTGAGCGCACCCAAGAAAGCGTCACTGGATAAATCTCCCACCAGCTCTATATGGACCGCTTTCGTACTTAGACATACAAAAAGGCATATGTACGCCTTGTATGTCTTTTGGCCTCGTCCTCTTGTTAAGTGAATGGAAATTGGCCCCGCATAATCCACCCCCGTCTTCAGAAATGGCCGGATGAATTCATCTCCTGGAATAGGTAGATTGCCCATTAGCTGCTGCTGACACTCCGCCTTAAATCTTGTACATATGATGCATTTACGCACGACTTCTTTCTCTTTAATCTTACCATTTGGCACCCAATATTCTTGGCGAACTATAGACTGGAGAAGTGAAGGACCCGCGTGCTTGTAGTCTAGGTGGGCATCTCGAATGATAAGTAGCGCAATCGTTGACCTTGGATGCAAAATTATTGGATGTTTGGTGGAGTAAGGAGCTACACTATTCTGCAACCTCCCTCCAACTCGAAGTAGTCCAACGTCGTCTAGGAATGGATTTAACGACCTGAGGCTGCTGGTTTTGTTGATGTCTCGTTTCGACTGAAGTGCCAATATATCATCCTTGTAATATTGGCTTTGTACGTATTGACAAATAAGATGCACGGCATGAGTTAGCTCTTCGCGTAGCAAATGAATCCCACTCATTCTGGCGTCCTTATGTTTTCTAGCGTTGTTCAGGAACCGTATAATGTAGCCCATAGTCCTCTTAAGCTTGCGAAACGATGAGTATTTACTGCTTAGCTCGTTAAACCAGTCATTTGACCTTTCACAAGTGAGCGGTAGAGAGATGACATTAGATGATCTTTCTTCTATGGTTTGGCCGTAATGTTTTAACTGTAGTGGCCAAGATTCGATGGATTTACTTAGCCAGTTCGGACCCTTCCAACAGAGGTTGTGAGAGTCGAGTTCGCTGGGAGATAAACCCCTCGAAGCACAATCGGCTGGGTTTTCTGCTGGAAGGAACATGGTGCCAATTTTCTCTGGATGAGGAAATGTTTTATAGGTTGCGAGGTGTCTGACCGCCAAACAATTCGTTGGTATTGAGCATCTTCTGGCACAATTGCAACTTGGCGGTACATTTTCTCCACATCCGCAGAAAATACTATCTTATGTTCTCGGAACCTCAGAATAATTGCGAACAAACTGGATTGTACTGTAGCTCCGACTGCCAAGCAGTCGTTTAGGGAAAACCCGTACTGGATTTCGACGATCCATCAAATACAACTCTTATTTTGGCGACATTGTTGGATGTTTTGAGTACTCCATGATGCGGTAAGTAAAAGTGATTTTCCATGGGCTTCGATGGATTTACTTCTGTCATATGGTTCAATTGTTGATACTCGGCCATGAAGTCGCGATATAGCTTTGCGAATGCAGGATCGCGTGTGAATCGGCGTTCAACTCCCCTTAATCTTTGAATTGCAGGGACTAATGATTCCCCTAAGAGATTCGGTTGCTTTTTAAACGGGAGTTTCACCACGAAACGACCTTCAGGGTTCCTCTGTACGTTTTCTACGAAATGATTCTCATAGAAATCTTCTTCAGGCGTTGATAGATTATGTTGCTCGTTGAGTGATTCGAGTTCCCAAAATCTTCTTAAACTTCGATCGATGTTCACGGCGTCCTTGTCTGGACTGGGTAACGCCATCATCGAAACTATGTCGCCATTTTTGGACAGCCCGGATGGGCCTGAAACTATCCAACCGAATATCGTGTTTTGTAAAACCGGCTCATTCTCGTTTGTTCTAATCTGCCCGTTCCGGAGAATTCTAAAGAAGTGATCAGCTCCAATGAGGAGGTCAATATTGTCCGACTTGTGATAATCGGGATCAGCTAATTTGATGCCAGCGTACGTCTTTATGTTGCTGTTTATGCTTTGCGGCGGTAATTTGCTCGTAACCTTTGGCATCACCAGAGCGTCGATTGAGAGTTCGGCACCATACCTTTCGAGGTTCCCGCGTTCGAATGACCCAATCCACTAATCGATACGCGTGCGTTTCTTTTCCTCAACCGTAGAAGTTGAACGCAGCGTTCAGTTATGAAGCTGGCTTGTGAACCAGAGTCCAGCAGAGCCCTGCACGGCATTGTTCTTCCTGAATGATAGATTATTTGTACCACAGCGGTGGGGAGAATTGCCGAAATGCTGTTGTTTTGGCAGTGATGACTTTTGATTTCTTCTGAGGATTTGATTTTTCCTGCGGCTAGTTGAGATGTAGTTTGAGTAGGTTCCCCAGAAGCCTCTTCGAGATGTAAAAGCGTGTTGTGTTTTTTGCCACATCGTTGACAGCGTCGCTTGGATGTGCATCGATAAATCGGATGACTGCCACTTAGACAATTGAAGCCTCGATTTGTGCGTTTTGCGAACTCTTTTCGATCATTACTTGTTAACGCTTGAAACTCCTTACATTGAAAAATAGAATGCTCCTTGTCGCTGCACATCGCGCATTAATAAACTGGTTTTACTGCAGCATGGCTACTAACTTCTTCCTCTTCATGCTCATAGGCGACATGCCCTCTTACATCTTGCTTCGAAATGGATCGCTTTGAGTGTGATGGAGATGTTAATGATTCCAGAGTGTCTATCCGTCGACTCAAAAATTTAAGAAACTCGGAGAATTCTGGATTGACTGATTCCGCTGAATGCTCGGCCCATATTGCTTTCGACTTCTCGTCAAGTTTTTGCAGGAGGATGTAAATGAGCCATGGATCACGCGTTTCTCCTACTTCACCAAGAGCTTGTAGTCCTCGTATGACCTCGTCAGAAGTGTCCATCAGGCATTTGATATTGGCTGCAGTAGAGTTCTGAATCACCGGTTGGTTCATAAATGTGCGGATGAATGAATTGATTATGTGCTTATTTCGATCATACCGTTCCTTTAATTTGTTGAGTGCACCAATATAATTACTCTCCGTTACAGTAATGTGACGTAATAACAGAGCGGCTTCTCCTCGAAGGAGCCCCTTGAGGTATTGAAATTTCTGAACTGCACTTAAGCTCGGTGACTCGTATATGGTGATGGTATACATATCAAAAAGGGACTGCCACTCCGAATAATCCCCAGAAAACGATGGGATGTGTATTTTTGGCAGTTTGACCTTGGAATGTTCACCAATTTGCGTATCGTTGTGGGACGTATCTAAATTTATTACGCCTTGGTTGAGGCTTTTGTAGCGGATGCACTTATTCAACATCGAAGTCGCGTTGTAGTAACTCTCTTCGTAGGTGAGATCGCTCGACTCTTCTGGATCTTCCGTAAAAATCCGCATTTCCAACTCCGTGAATTCCTCCATTAACTTCTCGACGCGCCGTAGACGCGTGTTCAGCTCGCTCAGATCGGTTAGTTCGTGATTTTGATTTGCCCATTTCACTAAATTCGTCATTTTGCACTTGTTTGTGCTACGTTGCTTTTTAAGAGCTGAGAGAATTTGATCCGACATATCGAAATGTCTTGACAGGCTGCTCGAACGATGATTAAAATTATGATCACTCACGAGGATTTCACTATACTTCCACTTTTATTTTCGTTGCACAATTTAATTAAAATCAGGCGACAAATCAGCTCAATTATCACGTAAATTTAAACGATAGCCAGACGCTCTTTACAGCAATTTTCAAAAATTATTTTCAAAATGGCTACTTATCTGCATACGCGGCGTTGGCTTCATGTACCTCCTGCGGCGACGTCTACCGTTATCCGTGGGCTCCAAGGTTACTTGATATTCGAATCCCGTTGATTGCTGGATAATTCTGGATTGTTTGTTGGATGGATTAATGATACTATCCGGCTCGAAGGACCAGTTTGTTGGGGTACAGCCACAATGATCGAATGCTCACTTGTGTGATGTGAGTCCAACGGCTGTACTGTAATCCCAAGTGTGTGTTTGAAAGATTCTTACTAAAATTCTTACTTTTGCACGATTAAAATGAAGTATATTCTGAACACAGTGTTACTTAAGGTGTGTTAGCTGATTAATATAAACTATTTGTTGATATTTAAATTTTTTATATTTTATTTACAAGATGATTTTAATCGCGTGCACTTTTCTCTTTTAATAAAAATTGTTTGTAGCCCAAAAAAAAAACTTGTTGACAGCGGCGGAGTTTGACGTCTGTCCATCTTCTTTATCGACATTCACGTAGTTAAAAATTAGATTAATGCCATCTGTCGTTGAACTTGTTGGTAAGGTAGCGACTCAGCGCAGCACTATTTGTTTTTTTTTGTTTTTACAGCATTCAAACAATAAGTAATGTGGATATCAAAAAGTAAAAGGAAATCTATTATTCTAAATGGTTTTCGGTTAACCGCGATGATATAAAACGCCACTAGTTAAGTCTATTTTAGCACAGAACGGAGAACTTCTCACAAGTGATTTAGCAATTGCTAATGAGTGTAATTGTAAGTTTTCTAGTATTACTAAAGAGTTAGGTGCTAAATTTGACTCTAGCAATACGACATCTAGTTCCGATTTGCCTACATTCCAGTCCGTAAACGTTTTTATGCCACCAGTGTCTATAGCTATGAAGTTTTTTCACTTATTTGTGCTTTGGAACCGAAATACTCAATTGATAACGTTGGCCTGAGTAATTATATATTAAAGCCACTGCTGGATAGTCCCGTTCTTGCAAACATTTTTAACCTCTCCGTTGAGCTGGGAGATGTACCCGATCAATTTAAAACAGGAACTATAATTCACCTTTTTAAGACTGGTTTTCGACAAAGGTAAATATAGTCCTATTGCCTGCAGCAAGTAATCCTAACAGTTCTTGAAAAGTTCATACGGGTGTACTGAGTATTCATCAATATGGCTTTCGTCGAGAAATGAGTACCGAATCGGCCTTGTTGGAATTTTTAAATCCAATAAATTTTGGTTTAAATAAAGATAATAGTTGCCGTGCTTTGCTTTATTTATTGATACAGCTAAAGCCTTCGACATGGTTGATCACAAGCTTCTGCTCTGTATTTTGTATAATATAGGGTTTACATGACATCGTATTTAAATTGTAGATCGGTGAGAGTTAAGATAAATGATAAATTAAGAGATCCTAAATTTTTTGGGGTTGGGGTTCCCCAGGGTTCAGTATTAGGCCCATTACTGTTTCTTATTTATACTAACTCAGTATTTGAACTGAATCATCATGGTTATTCAACCGGGTTTGCCGATGACATACCCTTGGCGTATTGTGATAATTCTCCCAGTAACGTTTTTTCGATGATCAATACTGATCTTCAAATTTTACTCTGATGGTTCGACAAGCAACGTTTGATTTTAAGCCGGAAAACTAAATTCATGTTGTTTAAATTGTCTGGTAACGTTAATTTAGCCTTTTTGCCTCGAGTGACTAGTCACAGCAGGCTTGAATGTGCATCTATTGGTTTCCACTCTGAGTGTTTTGACATTGAACCTGTTCACTTGTACACGTTAATTCAGTCGATCGGTATCTGTCATCAACAATTGCTGCAACAAGTGCTAACAATTGCTTACCATGCACTAAAGTTATGGCTAAATTAAAATATGGATTGATGTACTGTGATGGTTGTTATGCAGCTACTCTGTACCCCTTATACGTGCAACAAATAATGATTTTTAGAATATTTCTAAAGAAACCACGAACTGAACCATGTTGGAAATTATTCACTACAACCGACATCTTGCCGTCAAAACACTTGTATGTCTATAAGATATTGAAAGTTTTTTTTAATCGAAGTGGCCAACATAATCGTATAATGAGAAGCGATTTTCAATACAATTTTCGCGGCAACCATCAATTTCTCTTCAACATTCCAAGATTTTACAACTACCAATTCCGTTGCTCTCGTCTTGCCACTACACCAACCTTTTTTAATGCGCTAGTATTTTACATTAGGCAGGACATTCATTTAATATCTTTTTTACCAAAAGTTAAACAATGGCGTCTCGAAACTGTTGATATCTCCTTTTTGATATATTTATTGTTGAATGGCAAGGTAAATATTGACGAGTACTTTTACCATGAAAGTATTGAGACTCTAAACATTTTAATTTCTTCATAAAGAGTTTTACAGACGTTGGTTTCTGCGAATTTTTTATTTGCTGTTTAGCTCCGCCTCGCTTTCCTCTGGGTAATAACCCGGTGATTAAATAATTTCTGGCGATTATTTCCACTCGATTTCGAAATATGTAATATAAGTAGAAATGTTTTTTGACATACTTCCATTTCAAATTTTTCCGTGCAAATTCGAGATACATTTTATTGAAACGCCTTCCATTTGAATCCCGGAACGTTTAGGTTTGTATGGCTCAATGTACTTTAAAATAAATGTATCCTGTTCAATTTTATTATTTGTAGAATAAAACAGGAAGTGAAAAATACAAATATTACTCATTCAAATTAAATGAAATGTCGAAAAGTGGTGGTTGAATTCAAATGCGTTTTTTGATATAATGCACGGGAGAGGGCGAGAATTGTGCTTGTCGTGACATCTGCGTTTGAGCTTTGTTTTTCGAACATGGTCTTCGAATTCTTACTGTCAAAATGCGTATACGGAGCAGTACATATTTTTTTGGTTAGATGAGTTCTGCTTTTTGAGTAGGATAGTTATATGTAATAAATTGTATCATTACATAGAACCAGCAACTCAACCATGTAACCACACACGCGTTTTAGCATGGATCATTTTGTAACAAAAAAAAAACCTTAATTTATATTTTGTAGTGGCACTGTTGTACGGTATTGAAACTTCTAGTGGCATAAGTTCGCGATTATTTATTAACTTTCAGTGCAGACCCACCTAATACACGCATCCTTGATCAGGAACTTTTACTCGAAATAGTTCTCGGTAAATCAACATCCTCACCTAATATAATTCCGCCTATAGTTAACAAAAATACCTACAGTGCAATGCTTTCATTACAAATAGTAATTTACTCACTTTGCAGGCTTAGCCGAAAGAGGAATTCTGATTGTTCACTTTGACAGTTCAGCTTCTATTTCCAACACCGTTAACTTTAAGCTGCCTTATGTGAGAATTAACACTAGCAGGAGAAATATTTTTATTCTCTGGCCCTACATTTGACCCACTAGTCTAGTTGGCACCTATCAGCTTATAATGGGGGCTTTTGATTTATTTGTGTTTAACATTATTGAATAGGATGTCCTTTCTGTCGATGGAAGAACGCCTTTTTGTTGTTGGAGTCTTGAATTTGCCTTATCATATGTGGTCGCGCTCGGACCACCCATTACATACTACGATTGCACACACTGTAACGGAAACTTTAGTCACGGATAGTAAGTTTAATTCAGAATTATCTTAGATCAGCTATATTCAAAATAACTAAGAAAGGCAGCTTGATTACGTATTTTCCTCGAACGCCGTTAACATTGTCGTTATATAGAAGCTAATCTAGTCTTATCCACCAAAGATCATCAATGCCATTTTCCCTTCTCAATCTTCTTTTGTTATGAACAAGGGAGTGCTGATTTCGAAAAAATCAATAATCTATTGGCTAACATTGATTTCATTGAATAAAAATAATGACATTGACATTTAGACTGGTTGTTATTACTCAGAAATTTTTGAATATATCAAACAATCAGTATCTAACCCTCGTCAAAAGATCATCTTTCCAAGTCTCCGTGGTACAATAAAGATCTAAGAAGAAAGCGCAACCGAATTAGACATTGGCAACAATTTCAGAAAAATTCAGTTGAAGTCAAATTGCTCTAAATATATCAAAGTGAGGTTACCAGCACGTAGAAAGTTTGGTTTCAAACTAATGAAACATGGAATTTTTTAAATTAAAAAAAATCGATGGTCTCATCAGACGGCGCAGTGACCAAACTACAAAAATATTGAAAAAACTATGAAATTACACACAAAGTACAATCACAATACCTTATAGAATTATTATGCTTCGCTACGCAATTGTATTTGACGAATACTTGCGATTTCTATTCTGGATAATATCCAGATATAACCATCATAATAACCATGATAATGTAGACATCTCTACGATGCCTTGTCATTGACCTTCGAACCGCCACTATACTTTTTACTATAGAAAAATTATAAAAACGAAAAAAATCTATGACTGCCCCATCGCATAAATATGTTGGCTTCTAGAAAACGTTAAGAATTTCCTAACTAACATAATCCCACATACCGTTAAGCGTAGACATCTCTACGATGCCTTGTCATTGACTTCCGAACCGCCACTACACTTTTTACTATAGCAAAATTTTAAAATTAAAATAATATAGAGCTGCCCACCTCATAAATATGTTGGTTTTTAGAAACTATATTGAAAGGTTTTTGCTTATTGTTATTGCTAAATTAGCTTGCCATTGTGAATTTATTTTTATTAGCATTTTATTTCGATTTACAAAACAACTTTTTTTTGAAAGTGTAGGTTTACACTTTGTGGGCTGTTGTAAAGTTTTTTGTCATTTTTAGTTTGTCGGAAACTTCACTATAGTGTTTCAGGTTCTTACATTAGCACTTAGTGACAGTATCCGACAAACTCTACGATATCCAGAATTTATCAAAATTAACACTACTCAAACACATAAGATCTTCTAGATATGGAAATGACTCCTGATATATTTGATTGTGTTAACCTGAAGCTAACATTTGCATGTAGTAGAATTTTCCGACAAACTCTACGATACCCAGAATTCATCATAAATTAAAACTACTCAAACTCATAAAATCGATTTGATTCGCGAGAACAAAAAATGATACCTATGCCCTAGATATTGAAATGGCTCTTGATTTATTGAAGCTCTCTTGAACCTGAAGCTAACATTTGCACATAGTAAAATTTTCCGACAAACCCTTAGATATCCAGAATTAATTAAAACAAATTTTAGTCAATCCATTAAAATCGACTTCATTTATCACAACTAAATATGATATCCCAACTCTCTGTTTGGAAATGGCAGTTAACTCATTTGATTTTGTCAACTAAGATTATTCATAGGTGTATTTTCCGACAAAGTTTACGATATCTAGAATTTATTTTACAAAAATTACGCAAATTAATCAAATCGATTTCATTTAGCAGAACTAAAAAGGACACCCCTATCTCATTTTGGAAACTTGATTCATTTGATTGTGTTACCTTATAGGCGAACGAATTGACATAATTTACCAGAAAAAAATTCAGAAGTATCTCATTTTTATGGAAAGCTCCTTAGCTCATTTGATTGTCTTATCTGTCTTCTGGATGTCTTCTTGTCGATTAATTATTTTCTATACTCTGAATTCAGAGGTATTGAGATGTTATCTTCCGTAAAACTACTTAAAATTTAAAAATTTCCGAGCTATTATGAAGACTGCAAAATAAACTCTTTTGAGTCTATTTTCTAGTTGTTAATGATTACAACCTAAAATACAACAACGAAATATTATAACATTAATTTAAACAAACTTGAATTATATAAAATCAAACTTATCTTATTTGCCTTTGGGTTGAATTATTGTCACTTTAATTTAAAATTATTATTTCTATTATCTAATTTCATTTTTTTATTTTTTTTTTTGTTAACCTTCAACTTGATTCACTTTTATAACACTACATTTATTTTTTTTTTTGTATTTTTTAATATAAACAGAAACAAAAACATATGATCGAAATTATTCCCGTTTCACTAATTGCCAAAAATAAGATCAAAACAATCGTGTTATTTTCATGATGACAAAATGTACTTGCGAGGGACATTTTAGTACAATTGGGGGAATTTTTGAAGGAGAATATAGAAGTGACTTGGCACCTCCAAATCAAAAATTCTTTCTATTCTTTTGGCGACTACGAAACCATTCACATCGAACACAAAACCAACAAACGATAACCAGCGAAGCGGATCTCTTGATGTTATTTTTGGCGATTAGCTGTTACCAAAACCCAAAGGTAAATTCATTCCTTTTGTTTTTAAAGAAAACATTGTGTGATTGTGAATAAACCTAAAGGTAAAACATAAATTTATCTTGTGATTTTTATTTAATAAAATTGTAAACAAATTTAAGGTATTATAAAATTCTAATAAATGAACAAATTTTCCATGGTCCTTCGAGCCGGATAGACCGGACATTAAACATAAAAGATAATTTAGTTTCAATTTTGTAATATTTTATTGGGAAAATTGGCGAATTTTATTGGAAAATTGAAGATAAACATATAGCGTGTGTGAATTTCAACAATTGAACATTGAGTGAAAACCGCGGTTTAGTGAAATTATAAAAATTATAAAATTATATAAAATAAGATAAAGTGAACAGTTTGAATTAAAATAACCGACCAAATGGCATAGTGGTTAAAGCTTTGGCGTTTGGATCGGGAGGTACCGGGTTCGAATAACGATAGGGGCAGGATGCAAAGGGAATTTTCATCATCAAATTACGATTTGTGATGAGAAGGAACACATCTATGACCCCCTGTCGGAGTGCAGAACTCATGAGCCGACCCATCGCCCATGCCAGTATAGGCTGGTATGGAGCTATGCAATGTTCAGATGGTAACAAATCGGACCTATATCCGTACGTCCTCGATTTGGCAGAACTGCGTAAGGTAAGGACGTAAATAAGAGAACTGCGAAAGAGTAGGGAGAGCTTCGGCCCCAGAACAGATCAGGGGAAAAAAAAAAGAATTAAAATATTAGTGAAATTTATAAGTATTTATTTTAAAAGAACCCATTTATTTAAAGACAATATCGAAACAGTGACTTAGACAAGTGATATTAAATACAGTGAACTTCCTGATTATCGGTATTTTGACAATTTCGTTCCTAAAAAATAAAGATAAAAATTTTCAATTAGTGTTTATAAAAATTTTCCGGTTTCGGTGTTAAATAAAACATTTTTATAATGGCGGATACGCGATCGCTGCAAAGAAAAATAAACCGCTTAGCCCAAATAGAAACTTTCGCTAAAGGAAATCTCTCGCAGGTGCCCATAGAACGTATTAAAGCGCAAATAAAGCTTCTTACCGAAGAATGGACTAATTATCAAGTTGCCGAGAAAAATTACAAGGATATTCCGGAAGTTATCGAATTACAAGATACTCTTGAGAATCAATACTACGAAATCAAGGGTATACTTATGGAAGCGGAATTGCCGTTTGATACAAAGGCACCACACAATGATCTAGATACTAGTTTACAGGAACTCATGGCAAATCAACGCTCATTTTTAACCGAGATGTCTAATTTGAACAGCAAAGGCGATACCGATGTCCGTCTCCCACGCGTGAATGTACCGTACTTTTCCGGAATATATTCTGAATTTGCCTCATTTCGTGATTTATTTGAAGCTTCCATTAACAGTAACCCAAAAATATCAAAGGTACACGAAGCTGCTGCCTTAGTAAGACACGTTTCCATAACTGAAGCAAATTATGATGAGGCTTGGGAAATTATCCGGAACCGTTATGACAAGAAAAAACACGTGACGGCAATGTTGCTTAAACAATTTATTGATCAACCCTCAATAACACAGGTTTCCGCAAAATCTCTACACAATATGCGAGATGTGTCCGATGAGGTATTACGAGGACTCAAGGTTCTGGGAGAGCAAGCGGAATCACGTGATCCATGGATGATTCATATATTAGTTAACAAGTTAGATCCTATTACGAAACACGATTGGGCCCAACATAGCTTTGGAGTTGAATTTCCAACCATCAAACAATTTCTCGATTTCCTCGACAAGCAAAGCGACACCCTAGAAAGTTGTGAAACTAGCAGACGCGTTAATCATCGACGGCCATTAAACGCAAATATAAATGTAATGCATGCAGACACCCAATCCATCAGCTGTTTGAAATGTTGTAAGAGTCATTACCTCCGAAATTGTGAGGAATTTTTGCAGATGTCAGTGACTGATAGAAAAAACTTCGTAGCTCAAAATAAACTGTGTTTCATATGTATGTTCAAAAATCATCATTCGCAAAATTGCCGGTCAAGACATCGATGCAACATATGTCGCGCGAAACATCATACAACTCTACATCAAGATGTAAAATCACCAACGAACACTAATTCTTTTAGCACGGAAAATATTTCTAGCGCAAAATCTGAAGAGTCAAACGCAGAATCCGTAACGGTAGCACACGCGACGACAACCAAGAGATTCACAGCGTTACTACCCACGGCTATAATTAGAGTTCGTGATTCTTCAAATAAATATCAAAGATGTCGTGTGTTATTAGATTCCGGAGCGCAGGCATAGTTCATATCAGAATCGTGTGCCCAGAGACTTGCTTTACCACGTAAACATGCCAAGATTTTAATAAAGGACTCACAGCAGGTACTGAAACGACAAAAGGTATGATACCGATAAGAGCAGAATCATTATATTCTAAAGTAGAAGCAATTGATATCGATATGCTGATTTTACCTAAATTAACCAATTGTTTACCTTTTTGTGAAATAAATGACATCAATTTCCAAAAAATCATCGAACTTCGTTTGGCAGATCCATATTTCAATAAACCCGGGGCGGTGGACATGATTATTGGTGCAGACCGATTTTTTAATATATTGCGAGAAGGTCGCCTCGATAATCTGGAAGATAATTTAATCGCACAAAATACAATATTTGGATAGATTTTATCAGGTGAAGCGACTAAAAATAAAATAGATACAGCGAAGATTAGCGTTCATATTGGCCTAAACATCGATGAAACCCTTAAACAATTTTGGGAGATGGAAGAAATTCCCAACTGTAATCCATTTTCCAAAGAAGAAGTCGAATGTGAAGAGCATTTTAAATCAAATTTTTGTGCGACATAGAAGCGGTAAATATATTGTGAAATTGCCGTTCAAAAATGAATCTATACCTTTGGGGAACTCACTTAATATCGCCAAAAAACGATTTTTTAATTTAGAACAAAGACTTAATCGCGGTCCTAAATTAAAATCAGACCATGCTCAAATTATAAATGAATACCTTACGTTAGGCCATTTGACAGAGATTCCGTGTAAAGCATTAAAGCAGATATCTACAACCAGCTACTATTTACCGCATCATGGCGTAACGAAGAATGAGAGTACAACAACGAAATTGCGAGTCGTATTTGATGGTTCCAGCAAGACCACCAATGGCACATCAATCAATGACTTACTCATGGTCGGACCAACAATACAACCAACATTATGGATGACTGTTAAGATTTCGTTACAACAAAATTGCACTAACAGCCGACATCGAAAAAATGTACAGGCAAGTCATCGTAGCCGAGGAACACCAAGATTATCAGCAAATCCTATGGCGAAATAATGAGAATGAGCCTTTAACGCATTACAAGTTAACAACAGTGACCTTTGGGATGGCTAGTTCAGCTTTCTTAGCTATCAGATCTCTACAACAGACGGCGATTGATTTTCGAGACGAATATCCGTTAATTGCTGATGAAATCACAACCAAATTTTATATTTATGATTATCTTTCCGGCGCCGATACCATCGAGAAAGCGAAATACTTGAAAGAAAAGCTAAATTTCGTACTGCAATTAAGAGGATTTAATTTGCGAAAATGGAGATCAAACTTTGCTGAACTGTTGGATCAAACTTCATGCCAAAGCGAAGAAGCGAAGTTTTCCATTGAAGAGGCAAATTCACCCACCAAAATATTAGGTCTTCAGTGGGATCCTAAATGTGATCAACTATCTTTCAAAGTTAATTTACCTGAAGAAACAATTCCGACAAAGCGAACATTAATTTCTAACGCATCAAGAATTATCGATCCACTTGGATTATTATCTCCATCTATTATAATGGCCAATATTCTATATCAAAAACTATGGTTAAGGAAATCAGAATGGGATGATAAACTACCAGATGACATCGCTCTCGTGTGGAATCAATGGAAAGCTGAGCTTCCGCAAATTGAACAGCTCAAAATATCACGACATCTAAATCGAAAGGATATGCAGATCCATGGCTTTTGTGATGCGAGTGAACGAGCTTATTCAGCAGTATTGTATAGCCGGTTCAAGGATGAAAATGGCAAAATACAAGTTGAGCTCGTAACATCAAAAACAAAAGTAGCTCCTATCAAGCAAATTTCGCTACCTAGATTAGAACTATGCTGTGCTCATCTTTTGGCTAAATTAATAAATGCAGTAAGGCAAACGCTCCCCGATAATATACCTCTGTATGGTTGGACAGATTCTACAATTGTACTAGCATGGTTATCAGATCATCCAACTAAATGGAAAACTTTTGTCGCCAATCGCGTTTCTGCGATACAGGGATTATTACCAAGGAATCACTGGAACCATGTTAAATCCGCGAGTAATCCCGCCGATTACGCTTCGAGAGGTGTATTGCCATCTAAACTTCTATTGCTCCATCAATGTTGGCATGGTCCACCGTGGTTAATTCAACCAGAAGAAACTTGGCCAATTGAGAAGACGGAGGTGTACTATGACGGCACAATTTGCGAGATGAAAAAGAGGCCGCCTTCAGCAATGCTTTTTTCTTTACAATGTTCATATAACGGTAGTGAAATATATGAAGCGATCTTAAGCAAAACGTTTTCCTTCAGTAAAGCCATCAGAATCTTATGTTATATTATTCGATTTATTGACAACGTTAAGATCAAGAAGGAAATAAGGAAAACTTCAGGAATAACTTTGGAAGAAATTAATAACGCCACTGCAAATTTCATAAAGTGGATACAAAACGAAGAATATTCAAGTGAAATACAGACATTAAATAAAAAAGAAACGCTATCCAGTAATAATAAATTAGCATCACTCACGCCATTTTTAGATAAGATTCATGAATTCATTGAATTCATATAATTTTAAACACCCGATCATTCTACCTAATTCCCATATCCTTAGTAGAATGATAATCTCCTTTTTCCATAAAAAGTATCTTCATCCTGGCCCATCCCATACATTCCATCTCATCCGTGAAAATTATTGGATCGTGAAAGGCAGAGCAGTTGTAAGAAACGAAGTAAGAAAATGCATCCAATGTTTCAAAGCTAGAGCAAAAACAGCAAAGCAGCTTATGGGAGATCTACCATCCGTCCGAATAACACCAGCGAGACCTTTTTCCAAATGTGGTATTGATTATGCCGGTCCCATCACTTTAGCCAGCAAGAGAGGACGTGGAGCAAAAATGATTAAGGGTTACATCGCAATTTTTGTCTGCATGGTCACTAAGGCGATACATATAGAAGCGGTGACTGAACTAACTACCGATGCCTTTATCGCAGCATTAAAGCGGTTCTCGGCGAGAAGAAATGTTCCAAGCGACATATATTCAGACAACGGTACCAATTTTATTGGAGCGAACCGGAAGCTTAAAGATGTATATCAATTTAATAACTTAAAAACTAATAATTTAGTTATTACAAAATTTTGTGCTCACCATCAAATAAATTGCCATCATATACCTCCTGCTGCTCCTCACTTCGGAGGTCTATGGGAATCAGCTGTGAAGTCAGTTAAGAATCATCTTACCAGAGTTGCTGGAAACTGTCATTTAACGTTTGAGGAGATGGCCACTCTTTTGTGCCAAATCGAAGGGATATTGAATTCCAGACCACTTTGCCCTATTTCTGGAGATGATTGTTCATTCGAAGCACTCACGCTGGCCCATTTTTTGATAGGATCATCCATAGCATCCGTACCTGAACATGATTTAGGTGACATAGCGACATCCCGCTTAACTAGATGGCAGCAAGTAGAGCAGAGAACCCAAAGTTTTTGGAAACGATTTCACAAGGATTACCTCAATAACCTACAGCAAAGAAACAAATGGAAAACGTTAGAAGAAAACATAAAAATTGGGGATTTAGTGTTAATCAAAGAAGATAACCTAACTTCATGTAAATGGGCGATGGGTAGAGTTAATGAAGTTCATCCAGATGAGAAGGGGTTAACTAGAGTCGTTACTCTCAAAACAGCATTAAATATTTTAAAGAGGCCCATTACTAAACTTTGTAAACTTCCCATCGATCACTCAAAATTCTTATAATGATTAAAATTCTAATAAGGATTTTTTTAACAGTGTACTTACTAATATTTGTTTATTTTTGTTATTTGGGATCGAAAAGTTTTGTACTAATAACAAGAAAATCAAAACTTATTTTTTTGTAAAAATGGAGTTGGCGAGTTTTAGAATCAATCTCCTCAGTTACTACGACCGCTAATTAAGGTATCGTAATTTCACAAAAAACATCATTTTTGTTAACTGGTATACCATATCATCAATAATGAATGTGATCGAGGATCAATGACAGGCGAGACAAAGCCATGTTGTTGATCCAGCTTTGAGGTCCTTAAGATCCGTGGTATCAGCGCACTTTACGATGTAATCGTAGAAATTTGAATTTTTATAATGTAGATGTGAAGGCTTTGACAACCATCGATAGAATGATCATCAAATTCGAAAAATACATATTTTTCCGGAGCACGCGATCTCATTCCAATGCAAATTTCGTAACTAACGTTCTCTACTACTGAAAGTTGACCTCCTTATAAAGTGTAACCAAGACACCGTCATATTGTCACGGAACAAATAAAAATTATTTTCTTTAATAAAATAATTGAAAATATTCTACGATAAAGGAAATATCTGAAACTATAAAAACTTTAATGCAAACTTTGCGTCAAAACTTAATAAAGCAAAAAGTTATACATTTAGTGTTATTGACGATACGCCCGTATAAATGTTCTTCGTAAAACATACAATAAAAATTAAGATGATTGTAAAAGAGTAATAATGATAATAATATTTCTCTATACATATGACATAATTAATTACATTAATGAGGACAAATTTCTGTATATAGTCATATATAAATTAGACAGAGAACTTAATTAATCTACGACAAGAGAAACATTATAACTTTTCGTTCTACATTATTTTTATATATTAAAATGAAATAATTTGTCTTAAAATGAAAAAAGAGGCGAAAAATACTATACATTGGGTGGTGCGTTGGCGTAATATTTTGTGTCCCTACATAATCCGGTATATAATATATGTATGTGCTTTCCCCGGTTTCCATATTTTACTCGACAGTACTATTTATTTATATATCATATTCTATATGTAGAAAAGTTAAAGTTTTATACTCAATTTAGTATTAATTGATTGGATTGTCAGACGCCAGAATACATCTACATACTTTTTCACTCTATACAACAAACAAATTTATTGTTGTTGTTGTTGTCAAAGAGGAAAATTCGTTTGAATTTATTTTTGGTTTTCTTTATATTAGAATAACAATGAACACGGTTCAAGGCTGATTTTATAAGCAATTGAATATACAAAAATTGATTGACATTAGGAGTGCGAGGACTGGAGTGCGGGTCAATATAGAAAGATTTTTGGCGTTTTTCATACTCAAATGAATTTTGGAATACGAAATTATCCTCGCATTAGAATTTGTTTTGTTCGACATGAATAAATAATTTAGAAATGTTTATAGAAAATACTCTTCCGTCGACTATACATTCCAGCGCGTGAAAATATTCACCCCAGTAATTTGTCTTGACAAACTAATTTTCTCCCATTGATATACAGATATAGACACCTTAGCTGTTTATTTACCTCAGCATATAAATTCCTTCTAAATATTATATCTCATTTCTCCGAATATTGAAATTTAATTATTTTTATTTTTAATTTTCCAATCAACGGTGTTCAGAGCACGTAAGAAAAGCTCGATTTTTATTTTGCCTGTTTGTGCTTTTTGTTCTATCTCTATATATAACAATTTAATTATGGTCTTATGTTTTCAATAAGTTTTTTTTTTTTTGTAAACTTTGTATTTTTTTTTGTGGAAAAACACAAAAAGAAAATGTAACATATAAAAACGTCTACTAATAAGCATGGAGTAACAATACATTCGCATACACACACACACCCAAATCTAATTAAAATTCTTGTTGGCGACAAAGTATGACAATAACACCGATTTTTTTCGTTATTTTTCCGAAAGAAAAAAAAATTTCCTGTGGTACATCTTTATGTTATTTTGCTTTTTGTGCTTTTGTGCTTTTCGGTAAGTTGCGAGAGGTAATAAAAAAAAGAAACATGAATTATGTATTTTAGCGAAACAGAACACAAACATTACTACTTGTCTATGCTTTGTGTATTTGAATGTTGTATAGCATGAATACAGCAAGGAAACGAATATTGGTTTGAGAAATACACAAAACTAAATCCTTAATCGATGTTAAGTTCTCTCTAATCTCGAATTAATTTTGTATTTACATGGTACGATGTATTCCGATGTCGTTGTATAACCTTTTATTTATATGAATCCAGCATTTCCACATATGTTGTAATGTATGTAGTTCTGTATGTTCTGTGTACGAGTTTACTGTGTAAATATGTGTACAGTTATTCCTAACGCGAACATTTTTTAATGAAAATCCGTAAGAAATTTTTTTGTAGGTATATAGGTGGTACCTATAGGTGCTGTAAGGTACTTAGTATTTATATAGATAGTGCGGAAGAAGAGAGAATTGATAAAATTAAGATAATACACTCGTATAATAAGATTTTCACTTGATTACATCTTATACACAATTGACGTCATATAAAATTATTCACGTAGTTGATTAACTATACAGTGAAGATATTATTTTATAATAGAATAGATATTGGCATATACCGTGCCTTAAAGCATTTTTAACAGCTCTATTGAATAATAAAATCGTTGGAGAAAGAGTTCTTTTAAAGTTGGAGACCAATCATGATTTCAATTTTAAGACATAGGGAACTATTAATCTATTGGCCAAATGATATCTATGAAGTTTCTGAAAACAAAGGCCACTGGCAAGGCATCGTAAAATGTCTAAGTAAACCGAAGTATGCTGTCATTTAGTACTGACCCTATTGCACCTATTGTAAAACCCAACATTATTGTGCAACGCGATAATGAATTCAAACGGTTGGATGATAAATTCAAATAGGCGAATATACGGCCGTGATTTCGTCAGCATTTATATTTACCATCGATAATGAATTCACGTGATTGGGCGATGATTTCGAATGATTGAATCTGCAGGCGTAATTTCGTTAGAATTTGAATTTACCACCGATAATAAATTAACGTAGTTGGACTATGAGTTCGAATGGTAGAATATGCGGCCGTGATTTTGACAGCATTTGAATTTAGCATCGATAATGAATTCAAGTGGTTGGATGATGAATTCGAATTGTTCAATATGCGGGTTTAGCATTTGAATTTAACACCGATAATAAACACACCTGGTTGGATACTGAATTCGAGTGGTTGAACATGCTGGCGTGATTTCATCAGAATTTCAATTTACCATTAGTTATTGAATTCAAACGGTTGGGTAATGAATTTGAATGGTTAAATATGCAAGCGTGATTTTGTCAACATTTAAATTTACCACCGATAACGAGTTCACGAGGTTGGGTGATGAATTCGAATTGTTAAATACGCGGCCGTGATTTTGTCAGCATTTGAATTTACCATCAATAATGAATTAAAACGGATGGATGTTGAATTCGAATGATTGAATATGCGGCCATGGTTTCGCTAGAATTTGGATTTACCTCCGATAATAAATTCACGAGGTTGGACGATGAATTCGACTGGTCGAAGATACTGCCGTGACTTCGTCAGCATTTGAATTTGCTATCAATAATAAACCAAAGCGGTTGGATACTGAATTCAAATGGTTGAATATGTGAGCGTGAATTCATCAACAATTCAATTTACCACCGATAACGAAATCACGAGGTTGGATAATAAATTCGAATGGTTGAATATACGGCCGTGATTTCGTGAGCATTTGAATTTGTTTCGTGATGAATTCGAATATTTTAATATGCGGGCGTCATTTCACCAGCATTTCAATTTACCACCGAATGGTTGAATATGCGGCCGTAATTTCGTAAGCATTTGAATTTACCATCAATAATGAATTTAAACGGTTGGATGATGAATTCGAACTGTTAAGTACGCGGCCGTGATTTGATTAGCATTTTAATTTACCATCGATATTGAATTCACGAGGTTGGATGATAAATTCGAATTGTTGAATACGCGGCCGTGATTTTGTCAGCTTTTGAATTTACCATCAAACACGAATTCAAACGGTTGGATGATGAACTCGAATGGATGAATATGCGGCCGTGATTTTGACAGCATTTGAATTTACCATCAATAATAAATTAAAACGGTTGGATGATGAATTCGAATGGTTGAAAATGCGGCCGTGAGTTTGTTAGCATTTGAATTTAGCACCGATAATGAACTCAAGTGGTTGGATACTGAATTCGAATGGTTGAATATGCTGGCGTGATTTCGTAAGCATTTCAATTTACCATCAATAATGAATAAAACGGTTGGACGATGAATTCGAACTGTTAAGTACGCGGCCGTGATTTGATTAGCATTTTAATTTACCACCGATATTGAATTCACGAGGTTGGGTGATGAATTCGAATTGTTGAATACGCGGCCGTGTTTTTGTCAGCATTTGAATTTACCATCAATAATAAATTTAAACGGTTGGATGATGAATTCGAACTGTTAAGTACGCGGCCGTGATTTGATTAGCATTTTAATTTACCATCGATATTGAATTCACGAGGTTGGATGATAAATTCGAATTGTTGAATACGCGGCCGTGATTTTGTCAGCATTTGAATTTACCACCGAAAATGAATTCACGTGATTGAATATGCGGCCTTGATTTTGTCAGCATTTAAATTTACCACAGATAATGAATTCATGTGATTCGGTGACGAATTCGAATGCTTGAATATGCGGCCGTGATTGTGTCAACATTTGAATTTACTATCAATAATTAATTTAAACTGTTGGATGATGAATTCGAATAGTTGAACCTGCTGCCGTGATTTCGTTAGAATTTGAATTTACCACCGATAATAAATTAACGTAGTTGGATTATGAGTTCGAATGGTTGAATATGCGGCCGTGATTTCGTCAGCATTTGAATTTTCCACAGATAATGAATTCACGTGATTGGGTGATGAATTCGAATGGTTAAATATGTGAGAGTGAGTTTAACAGCATTTAAATTTATCACCGATAACGAACTCACGTGGTTGAATTCGAATGGTTGAATAAATCAAAAATGAATTCAAACAGTTGGATGATGAATTCGAATGGTTGAAAATGCGGCCGTGATTTTGTTAGCATTTGAATTTAGCACCGATAATGAATTCAAGTGGTTGGATGACGAATTCGAATTGTTGAATATGCGGGTTTATCATTTGAATTTAACACCGATAATGATCGCACTTGGTTCGATACTGAATTCGAATGGTTGAATATGATAGCGTGATTTTATCAGAATTTCAATTTACCATCAATAATTAATTAAAACGGTTGTATGATGAATTCGAACTGTTAAGTACGCGGCCGTGATTTGATTAGCATTTTAATTTACCACCGCTATTGAATTCACGAGGTTGGATGATGAATTCGAATTGTTGAATACGCTGCCGTGATTTTGTCAGCATTTGAATTTACCACCGAAAATGAATTCACGTGATTGAATATGCGGCCTTGATTTTGTCAGCATTTAAATTTACCACAGATAATGAATTCATGTGATTCGGTGACGAATTCGAATAGTTGAATATGCGGCCGTGATTGTGTCAACATTTGGATTTACTATCAATAATTAATTAAAACGGTTGGATGATGAATTCGAATAGTTGAACCTGCTGCCGTGATTTCGTTAGAATTTGAATTTACCACCGATAATAAATTAACGTAGTTGAACTATGAGTTCGAATGGTAGAATATGTGGCCGTGATTTTGACAGCATTTGAATTTACCATCAATAATAAATTAAAACGGTTGGATGATGAATTCGAATGGTTGAACATGCGGCCGTGATTTTGTTAGCATTTGAATTTAGCACCGATAATAAATTCAAGTGGTTGGATGACGAATTCGAATTGTTGAATATGCGGGTTTAGCATTTGAATTTAACACCGATAATGATCGCACTTGGTTCGATACTGAATTCGAATGGTTGAATATGCTAGCGTGATTTTATCAGAATTTCAATTTACCATCAATAATGAATTTAAACGGTTGGATGAAGAATTCGAATTGTTAAGTACGCGGCCGTGATTTGATTAGCATTTTAATTTACCATCGATATTGAATTCACGAGGTTGGATGATAAATTCGAATTGTTGAATACGCGGCCGTGATTTTGTCAGCATTTGAATTTACCACCGATAATAAATTCACGTGATTGAATATGCGGCCTTGATTTTGTCAGCATTTAAATTTACCACAGATAATGAATTCATGTGATTCGGTGACGAATTCGAATGCTTGAATATGCGGCCGTGATTGTGTCAACATTTGGATTTACTATCAATAATTAATTAAAACGGTTGGATGATGAATTCGAATAGTTGAACCTGCTGCCGTGATTTCGTTAGAATTTGAATTTACCACCGATAATAAATTAACGTAGTTGGACTATGAGTTCGAATGGTAGAATATGTGGCCGTGATTTTGACAGCATTTGAATTTACCATCAATAATAAATTAAAACGGTTGGATGATGAATTCGAATGGTTGAAAATGCGGCCGTGATTTTGTTAGCATTTGAATTTAGCACCGATAATGAATTCAAGTGGTTGGATGACAAATTCGAATTGTTGAATATGCGGGTTTAGCATTTGAATTTTACACCGATAATGATCGCACCTGGTTCGATACTGAATTCGAATGGTTGAATATGCTAGCGTGATTTTATCAGAATTTCAATTTACCATCAATAATTAATTAAAACGGTTGGATGATGAATTCGAACTGTTAAGTACGCGGCCGTGATTTGATTAGCATTTTAATTTACCACCGATATTGAATTCACGAGTTTGGGTGATGAATTCGAATTGTTGAATACGGGGCCGTGATTTTGTCAGCATTTGAATTTACCATCAATAATGAATTAAAACGGCTGGATGATGAACTCGACTGGTACGCGGCCGTGATTTGATTAGCATTTTAATTTACCATCGATATTGAATTCACGAGGTTGGATGATAAATTCGAATTGTTGAATACGCGGCTGTGATTTTGTCAGCATTTGAATTTACCATCAAAAACGAATTCAAACGGTTGGATGATGAATTCGAATTGTTGAATACGCGGCCGTGATTTTGTTAGCATTGGAATTTACCATCAATAATGAATGTAAACGGTTGGATGAAGAATTCGAACTGTTAAGTACGCGGCCGTGATTTGATTAGCATTTTAATTTACCATCAATAATAAATTTAAACGGTTGGATGATGAATTCGAATTGTTGAATACGACGCTGTGATTTGATTAGCATTTTAATTTACCATCGATATTGAATTCACGAGGTTGGATGATAAATTTGAATTGTTGAATACGCGGCCGTGATTTTGTCAGCATTTGAATTTACCATCAAAAACGAATTCAAACGGTTGGATGATGAACTCGAATGGATGAATTTGCGGCCGTGATTTCGTTAGCATTTGAATTTGCCATCAATAATTAATTAAAACCGGTGGATGATAAATTCGAATTGTTGAATACGCGGCCGTGATTTCGTTAGCATTTGAATTTACCATCAATAAAGAATTTAAACGGTTGGATGATGAATTCGAACTGTTAAGTACGCGGCCGTGATTTGATTAGCATTTTAATTTACCATCAATAATGAATTTAAACGGTTGGATGATGAATACGAACTGTTAAGTACGGGGCCGTGATTTGATTAGCATTTTAATTTACCATCGATATATAATTCACGAGGTTGGATGATAAATTCGAGTTGTTGAATACGCGGCCGTGATTTTGTTAGCATTTGAATTTACCATCAAAAACGAACTCAAACGGTTGAATGATGAACTCGAATGGATGAATATGCGGCCGTGATTTCGTTAGCATTTGAATTTACCATCAATAATGAATTAAAACGGTTGGCTGATAAATTCGAATTGTTGAATACGCGGCCGTGATTTTGTTAGCATTGGAATTTACCATCAATAATGAATGTAAACGGTTGGATGAAAAATTCGAACTGTTAAGTACGCGGCCGTGATTTGATTAGCATTTTAATTTACCACCGATATTGAATTCACGTTGTTAGGCGATGAATTCGAATGGTTGAATATACGACCGCGATTTCATGAGCATTTGAATTTATTTCGTGATGAATTCGAATATTTTAATATGCGGGCGTCATTTCATCAGCATTTCAATTTGCCACAGACAATGAATTAAAACGGTTGGATGATGAATTCGAATTGTTAGGTACGCGCCCGTGATTTCATTAGTATTTGAATTTACCACCGAAAACGAATTCAAGTGGTTGGACGATGAATTCAAATGGTTGAATATACGGCCGTGATTTCGTGAGTTTTGGATGATAAACTCGAATGGTTGAATATGCGGCCGTGATTTTGTTAGAATTTGAATTTACCACCGATAATAAATTCACGTGGTTGGACGATGAATTTGAATGGTTGAATATTCGGCCATAATTTCGTCAGCATTTGAATTTACCATCAAAAGTGAATTTAAATGGTTGGATACTGATTTCGAATGGCTGAATATGCGAGCGTGAATTCATCAACGTTTTAATCAACGTTTTAATTTTATTTGTAATTTAATTAATAATGAATTCAATCGGTTGGACGATGACTTTGAATGGTTAAATATGCGGCGGTGATTTCGTTATCATTTCAATTTACCGCCGATAATGAATTCAAGTGGTTGGATGATGAATTAAAAGGTTGGATTTGCAGCCGTAATTTCGTCGTCAACGTTTGAATTTACTATCAATAATGAAGTTAAACGGTCGGATGATAAATTCGAATGGTTGAATCTGCGGCCGTGATTACGTTAGCATTTGAATTTACCACCGATATTGAATTCACGTGGTTGGATGATAAATTTGAATGATTTAATACGCGGCCATTTAAAACGGTCTGGTGATGAATTGTAATGGTTAAGCACACGGCAGTAATCTCGTTAGTATTTTAATTTACCACCGATATTGAATTCACGTGGTTGGATGATAAATTCAATTGGTTGAATGACACAGAAAATTTATGCTTCTGCCAGTACTATACGGTTTCATACTTCGATTTATTTATGTCATAGACATACTTCTGGTTTCATAACTATAGTTTCGAGTTAACTATGATTTCGTGATAATATGTCATGCCTAAACATGATTTACATCTTGGTGTATACATAGTTTCGGAATGAGATATTTTTTCTCATCCCGAGACATTTTTGTGTTCCCAACGTTCCCAAATACATCAAAAATGGAGGTTCCGAACCCTAATAGTTTACCAAGCAAATCTAGTTTTCTTTTAGTTTTTTATTTGTCATTCGGATATTTAGTTGGCGGGAAAACATTTTTTTCTGTTGTGCAATGAAAAATTATTTCTGACAATTTAAAAGTCAATTAAATGTCAATCTTGTCATTTTTGTCTTTGCCTGCTTCATTACTATTTAAAATCAAACGAGAAGACAAAATAAATTGTGGTGTGTCTTGCGTTCTCATTAAGGAAATCATGATCCCGAAATTATGATTAAGAAACTAGTAATGTGTCTGTAGTATCAGATGCCCTGTCATTGAAAATCGTAGCGCCACTACACTTTCTGATGTAACAAAATTCTAAATTAAAAAAAATCTATGATTGTTCCACCCCATCAATATGTTGGCTTCTACGAAACATAGCGAATGTTTATGGCACATGGTTATGGCTAAATTAGTTTGTCATTGTGAACTTATATTTTTAAAAATTGAAAGTTAAATTAAATATATTGATATCAAATGCTGAGATATTCCGTGTGATAGCCATATTACATTATTTTACATAGGCCGGAGGTTAACAAAAAACTTCGTTTCGAACTACTGAAACTTAAAATTTTTGAAATAAAAACTAAGGCGGTGTAATTGTTGTGGGAAACACTCGATTTTCTTTTACAACAATTGTACAGAGATCTCGAATACACCACACCTAATTTCTAAAGAGAAAAAATTTAACCTACTGGATTTGTGATAAAATTATCGTGCATAATCAAAAATTATTATTCCTGTTTACATTCAGAAAACCAACACGGCCACGAACCCTTAGTAAAATTTTAATCTTCATTGCAAAATTTTAAAAAACTCCTATATGGAGCTACGGTTCTAAAGTTTCATCACTTTTGGTACGCAAGCAAGGAAAGTTTTTTCCGAATAGGCAATCCGAATCGATGTAGACGAATTTTGTTGAAATGTTTTTTTTATCACTTGTCATTTTCGGTAAAATATAAAATATGATCTGTAGTAATGTTGTTTAAAATGAGTTGCCAATCTTAATCACTAAAGTAAATGTAAATCTGCTGAAGCAAAATCTACTTTTTATCAAATACAATTTTTTTTAATTTTATTATTTATGTTGCTAGAATCAACGTTTGCAAATTTGGATGGGATGATAGTTTCCCTGCAAAGCTGATCCGCATCTTTTGTAATTCGTCTTTGATAGTGTTAGGATTCTAAGGTTTTTATGTATATTTTTGTTTTTCACGAACTAAGGTGCTCCTGCAATTATTCTTAGAATTTTTGACTGTATTTGTTGGGCCATGTCAATATTCAAATTTGAGGATGATTGCCATAATATTGATATCCATGCGACCAAATTGGTTTAATCAATGTTTTATACGCAGGAACAGCTGGTATTCTATAGGTAAATGTTTGAATATTTCCTCATCAACCAGTGCATTCTATCCATTCATTTTTAATTTGATATGGTCTCATTTATTTCAATATAGTTGCGCCAAATTAATCGTCTAGATGGACGCCGAGGTATTTTTCTCCATTTGATTGAGGGATATGAATTCCGTTTATTGTGACAAGCTTATTATTTATTGTGAATGTTACGTGTGTCGATTTTTCTTCATTGACCTTTATCTTTTATTTCTTTAGCCACATTTCAATATCATAGATATGTTGATGCGGAATTTCGGACACCGTTTGTGCATTTTTGGGTTACATATGATCGTCGTATAGGTCGTACGTTGGTAGGTCTGAAGTGAAAATTAAATGTAACGTTGGGTTAAGCAAACTGCCTTGTAAAGCTTGGTCTGCAAGCATGTTTTTCTCTCCCGATTTAGAGGCATTTTATTTGGCATAATATCTGCGATTTGACAATTATGACGCATAAGTTGGTAAATTTCTGGCAATTAAAGATTAATTTTGCTTGGGCAACATGCAAGAAGACTGTATTTTTGCTCTTGGTATGCTGACCTTATTTCTGCAACTACTCGGTGCAGTTGGCCGGTGGCTTCGTGCTCGTCTCTGAGACCAAATCCATGAATGGGATGGCAGTTCGATGTTCCGGTTTAATATTCTCTGTTCTTGCATTTTCGAATACTTTTGAAATGATTGGTAGTAAATTTATTGGAAGAGACTATGATAGAAACCTTGCCAGGCTTTTGGATCAATTTTATACTTGACAGTTTTCAACACTCATGCATATATCCTGATTCATAAATTGTACTGAATATTTGAGCCAGTCGTTCAAAGGCACACTCAAGCAGTTCATTAAGCATTTTTGCTGTAATTCGACCTTAACCAGGGATGTTCTTTGATGAAAGTTGCTGTTCAGTAATAAATTTTACTACTAGTTTGTTTATCTTGAATTTTGTCTCATATCTGGTTGCTACATTTTCAGATTGAACCACTCATAATCCATGGTTTGGAGTGAATACACTTTCAAAGTGATCAGCGAAAGGTTTTGCCTTTTCCTTGTGACTTTTAGCTCATTCATCGGTAGAAAGACGAATTGGCGGAGTTAGTTGCTGGGGCCGTTTAAGGTATTTAGTGGCCTTCCACAATGAATAGATTGTGTCCGAAAGGGGAGATGGTTCCTAAAACAGTTTTGAATATAATCCATCTGGTTTTTTTGTGGTAGACATTGCGGTTTTCTTTTCGCCTAGTTAAAGTTGTGTTTAGTATCTGGCGATCGATTAATTTGCCAGATTCATCTTAAGCGGCGCTTTTCTGTTAACATTTTTTTCTATATCAGCGGATGTTATGGTGTTTCTTGAATGTTTGCTCTTTGGTTTAGATGAACATGGCTTTTTGTCAACCCAGTAATGCAGCAAGCAAGACTGGAGAATGGTGAAAGGATAATTCTAAAAGTGGTTTAGAGTTATATCTTCGAACCGGTCGCAAGCGTGTTAAGCAAGATAACACGGCTGAATTTCCAAATTGGTATATCCGCGATAAAAATGACAGTAGCAAATCGTAAATTTTTTCGATTTTTTTTTGCGACGCCGATTTTTGAATAGTAGATAAATTTAACACCGGACATAACTTCAAACTTCTTAGTTTTGACGTTTGGCAATCAACATTTTTACCAAATGGTAAATTTAATTCTACGATGCAGGCGATACACCCGAATTCAACGGAAGATATTTCGATATCGTGAAATATTTTAACAAATTTTTTGTGCGGTATCGTTTTATGAAAAACACCGCAAAGTTCATCATATATGAATTGAGCACTTATTTAGAAAGGCCGACCAAAATAAGCAAAGCTTTTCCATCTCATTTAATTGTACATAAAATTAATATTTGGAATATTCTCTAGGCTTTAACATCTGTTAATATACTTGGTACTGGAAATTTCCAATTTGTGTGTGGACAGATTTTATATAATAGTTTGGGCCAGTCTGTCGTTAGTAAGGATTTTAAATAATTTTTGTCCGCCTTAATTCTACAAACGAAAAAATTTATAAAATTTTCAAGGAATGACGTGGAAATGGCTAAAGTAAAACAAGGCTTTTATAAATTATATGGCTTCCCAAATGTGATTGGTGCCATCGATGAAACACACGTAGCCATACAGAAATCACCTATTTGGGACAAAAAATGACGCACATGAAAGAGCTTCCCTGTTGTTCTCCAAAACCTTTAGGAACAATAAAAGTTCTGAGTACGTGAAATTTGGTCGTCCTCTTTTATTTGTGATGATCCTGCTTTCATATTGAACAGTTGAACTGTGTATTGGAAATTCTTGATTTGTTTTGGTTTTTCACTCTGGCCAATTTGTAGTCGCAATTTCATCCTTTGCAGGTATGCCATATTGCAACGGCGCAAATTAATATTTTGCGACTGAATCGAGGATATACCCCTTAGTCTGGATTATTTTTGGTTAATTTTACTCGTGACTGTAAAATCAAATACGTCAGGGATTTATCGAAGATCAGTATGCCAATAAGTTGAATGGTCACACGATGCGACATCATATTGTTTTCCTTCAATAATATTTATCAAATGACGTCCCCTTGGAGTAGTCAATCTTGAACCTCGATAGGTATGTTATCCAATTTTTTTTAAGATGTTTGCTGAAATCCTGTTATTAGGAAGGCAATATATTGAAGAGATGACTAAGCTTTCTTAGCTGATTGCTTAGGAGAATGCTTGAATTTTCGCAGTACTATAATCATTTAGAACATAATGGCCATTCCGCCTTTTTATAATAATAGCAGTTGCTCTTCGACTTCTGCCCAAGGGATGTTTTGTGTCATGAACTTGCTAATCATTTATTCTGAAATTCTGTTTATCGGTTAAGTGGGTTTCAGAAATTATCATTCGATCAATTTTTTGTTTTGCTAGAAAATGTACTTCGAGTTTGTGCTGGCTTTTTCCGTTTGCGTTCCAGTGGCATAACTTCAGATAATATATCGGAGGTATTCTATTTTCTGGATGATAATGGTTTGATTTTGTAGCCTTGCTTGTAACATATTTTTCATTGTTGTCATTGACTGAATCATCCGATGCACGCAGTTAGGATAAATTCAACATTTTAGGATTCACATTGGAGAACGCTTGTATATGCTGGTTTGATAATGAATAATATTTCTGTAGACTGGGCATACCCGGTAGTTTGCAGTGTAGTTTCCATCCCAATTTGTACATTTATTTTCTGTTGATGGGGTCTTTGGCTTTAGGTTACTTTTGGTTTGGTAAATTTTACCGCATCCGAAGCTCGCACTGATATTAATTTGCAATAAGTCGTTGAGTGCCATATTTTTGGTAGTTTAAACACTGCATTTTTGCAGACATTTTCTTTGGTTCTTTAAATGTTATGCATCTGTGTATGAGGTACTTTCGTTTGTATATTGGATGATCTTCTTCCTTTTTCAAAATGTTTAAGATAGATCCTGTTTAAATTTGACCATTCGTATATACATTCTGTATCGTAAATAATTCTTCAACTAGATCGGCCTAGATCTCAGTGGTTTTAACTTGGACATCGATGCCTTTAATAACCACATAAAGATATTTCGAACTCTTCAATCGGTATATACAGGGTTGCTGACATGAAGTGTTACTAAAACAAAACGCCACAGAATTTTTATTTTTTGTTGAATTTTATTGAATCAAAGTAAAAAATGACCACAAATATTTAAATTTTCGAATTGCATTAGTAGTTTTCGATTTGGCCACCCTTAGCCGCGATTATGGCCTTCAAACGGCCGACAAAGCTATTGCATGTAGCACGAAAGTGGCTCTGCGGTATTTTGGCCCAACATTGGAATTTTTTTGTCCCAACCTTGCTCTTCAAAATACCCCAAACCGAGAAATCTAGCGGATTTGCATCCGTAGAATTTGGTGGACATTGGGCAGTGGAAATGAACCGCGGAACGTTGTTTCTTAGCCAATCTTGATTGACGCGCGCTTTATGACTCGGCGCCGAGTCCTATTGAAATGTCCAGGCTCTGCGGCCGAAATATTTTTGTGCCCAAGGCTTCAACGCTCCCTCCGATACATGATTCCGATAAATTTGTGCATTTATCTTGATGCCACAGTCCAAAAAAACGAGCGGTGAATGGCTTTCGGCCGTTACGGCGGCCTAAACCATCACCATCGGCGGCGCTTGGTTTCGAGTGGCAATCCGTTGGTCCAAATTTTCAGTAGAACGGCCGAGCAACTATATCCGGTCATTTTGTTTGTTCACATATTGCTCAATAACGAACGGTGACTCATCGGAGAAAATCAAATTCGCCCCTTTCGTGTAAGCGTATCAACTCCTTTGCTCTTTCTACTCTAACTTTTTTTTAGCATCGGTGAGACTATGCGTTTTATGGAATTTCAAGGCCTTTAGTCCAAGATGATCTTTCAATATGCGTTGCATCCGTTCGAGCGAAATGTTCGCCTCATGAGTCGTTTTTCTGCTGCTACGGCGCGGATTCCGAACCGATTTCGCCTTCACCTTCCGAATGTTATCCGGCGATGTTGCAGTGTGTTTCGGTCCACCACCATGGCGTTTTGCAATGCTGCCAGTATCATTATAACGATGCAGATGTTTTAACTGGTTACCAATCTGCGGCTGTGGTTATCCAGCCAAATATAAAGCAATCACACTATTACTCTTGAATTCCATTGCGCATAACTTTTTTCTGAATGTTTCCCACTAAAATGCTTTTGTACGCTTGTAAACAATGGGATGAACTCTCTTTATTATAAATTTGGCGCTCTGTCATTACTGGTTTGACAGCAATGACAGTCTGAAGTTGGTAACACTTCTTGTCAGTCACCCGGTATACGCGATCTTGTTACCATACTAACTGTTAAGCAAGGATTGTAAATTTCCGTAAAGGTGTTTGTACTTCCATCTGCCGTAATGTATGGACCATTCACCAGATCCACAACGTGATAGTTGCTTGTAGTTGTATTTGACGTAGTAACCCAGCGTTGAAAAACTAAATTACCTACTGCAAATGCGTTAAATTTAATTAACATTCAGCTAGAAGCTGTCACTTCTAGTAGCCCGATTTTTCCCAAAAAAACGTTATGATCCTCCGATTTATGGAAAAACTTAAGTATTAAGTTCCATCTGAGCTGTAGATCAGAAATGTTCATGATTTCCGTACATAAAACAGCTTTTTGTCAATAATCAAAATTGTACTCGAATTTTTAAAAATTTATCAGAACCAACATTGTTTCAAATTTAATTTAGAATCTTTTAGTGCATAGTCGTTTTACACATAATTGGGATACTTTTCAAAATATTTGCAAAACCGAGGAAGTTTATTGAAAATGTTACTTTCAGTAGACCGATTTTGACCAAATATCACTGCGAAGTTTCTTTCAATTCAATCAATGGATTTTGGATATTTAGAGGCCGAATTTTTCGTAGCGCCTTTCAAAATATGTTGCAAAAAACGTAAATTATCCTATAGAGCTATTACTTCCGGTTGACTGAGGTTGGGTTAGGTTAGGCTTCAGTGGTTGCTATCGCACACTTAGACCAGTTTTGGCCCATTATGATACCACCGGAGCCGACATCACTAAACTCCCTTTAAGCCCATCTAGTGCTATTCACTTATCGTAAGAGATCTCGCACATTACGGCTTTCAATATCAGAGATGCGACCCATAGTGTATTTGCCCAAGTGGGCATGTCTTTAGTCAGCTAGCGCAGGACATGAGCATATGAAGTAAACTAGAGTCTCCTCCTCCACCTCGTGAGCCTTCTCACTTGATCTCCGAAAAGGAAGTACCCTTACATTTCTATTCTATCTCCTGAGCTCAGCTCAGGCAATAGTTACTTCGCTACTCTGTCAGTCGGACTGGCGAGTCACCTAGCATTTGTCAAGGCAACTGGTTTTCTATGACTTGCTGCTTTCAGCCCAAACATAGGCCTTCCAACACATTGCCTCCCTGGTTCCAGTTGAAGAGTCGTACTGTATCTTGCTAATTTGTCTGCATTGCAATTTCAATCACCGTCAGAGTGGCTTGGTACCCGGACCAACTGGATATTGAAGTGTTTACTCATCTCTTTAAGAGGTGTGTGACAATTTAACGACACCTTTTATGCCGAGGAAACTGAATTTAGTGAAAGAATGACCACCCGTCTGTCCACACAGATAGTGATATCAGTCAACGATATTACATTGCGCTTCAACCAGTTCATGACTTCTTCAATCGATATAACTTCAGCCTGGTGCTGCAGTAATCAGGTAGACAAAAAGATAAACTTACAGTTAATTCCCCACAGAACACACCAGCTTCCACTCTACCATCAAGCTTTGAGACAATTCTTCCAATCCGCCCTAGAGCCGAGAATCACCTTAAAACGCTTGCCAATGCACAAAAGGGTTGTTATATAATCCAAATTCATCAGGTTGTCCCTCACAGAATTGGCTATGGTTAAGTGGAATTTTTGCAGGCACTTCCAAAATCGCTGATAGCTGGGCGATCGTATGTAGCGCAATTTTCTTACTGATAATATCCAACGGGGAAGGTACAGCATAACTTCTAAGGCACTAGTTGAAGTCGCTTTCAACGCCCCACTAATGAGCAAGCAGGCGGCCCTCGGCACCTTCGCCATCATGTTCCTGTATGATAATTTATTCAGAGCTGGCCAAAATACCCTCACACCGTAAGCCAGTGCACCAGTTCCGGTTTCAGACCCCATTTCCTTCCAATGGCATTTTTGCAAGAATAGAGTGCCACAGTGGCATTCTTCACTCTATCTGTCGTGTTTGGTTTCCAACTGAACTTACTGCCGAGAATGGTCCCCAGGAATCTCGCCCTGTCAGTAAGGGCCAGCATAGTACCATTTAGACTTGGTGGAACCATTAAAAGAATTGTGTATCTCCTAGTGAGAAGGATCAGCTTTGTTTTAGATAGGTTAATCCCCAATCCATATTTGCTGCCCAAACCCGCAGTCATTGATAACGCATTCTGAATCACTTCTCTGATTGTACATAGGTGCTTTAACCCTTTTTGCTAAACTTAGCAGGTGAATAATTAGCCTGGTTACAGGGTATTTAATCTCAAGTGGCAGCAATCCTTCGCTGAATGTGTCCACCTTCTCGTTGTTGAAAGTGCTTTCGATATCGAGAACCGCCACCAACTAGTATTCTTAAAAATCCGGTGACTTCTGAATTTCCCAAACCACGGCACGTAATTCCGGACTTACCCTCGTGGTACGCTTGTTGAGACTGTGCCCAGTGTATGGGTATAATTCTCGAACGAGTTGGCTGAATAAGGCTAGAAATAACTGGGATCTCGTTACTTGTGGAAATGGTATGAAGTTTCATCCCAAACAATCAATCCGTCTGAAATTTTTCGACTAAATTTTTGCTTAAAAATATTTTCTTCTAAGATCGGTATTTCCGGTTAAAGTTTTCAAAATTTATTTGAGCCGACATTTTTGCAAATTTAGCTTAGAATCTTTTAATGCAAAAATGGCTTTCTTGTAAATGCCATACTTTTTAAAATAATTTTAAAAAACGAAAAAGCTTATTTAAAATATGCCACTTACAGTGGACGGCTAAAAATTACTAGGATCTTCACTTTAGAAAAAAAGCGTATATATGAAGTTCCATTTCGATCGGTCACGCCATCTGAGCTGTGAACAGTACACAGGCATCTGCACGACACCACGCGCAGACATACGCAATTCCGGTAGATCAATTTCGGCCAAAATTCACTGGGATCTCTGGATTTGTAAAAAAAATCATAAATATGAAGTTGAAATCATTTATTTGTCAACAATCATCATATTGTTTCAAATTTAATTTAGAACCTTTTAATATAAACTCGTGTTTTTGCTTTGCTGTCTAAAATTTTGCAAAAAACGGTAAAGCTACTATGGGTACTGCTACTTCCGGCCGACAGATTTCGGTTAAAATTCACTAAAATCTCCAAATTTTAAAGAAAAATTTCGACCAGTTTTCTGGGCTGTACACGGCAACACACATAGACACATGTACATTCCCACTAAGCCACAGAATTTTTTTAAAAAGTGTTTTTTCTAACTCCGGAGATATAGCGAATGGCAAATTTGCAAAAAACTGTTTCTACTACGTAAACGATGGTAGAAACACTTTTTTGTTCAAAATTGACCATTTAGTTAAATTTTGAAAGATTTTTCTTAGCTAACATTGTGGCAAATTTATTTTGAAATCTATTAGTTCATTGTCGATTTTATAGCTGTCGATAGCTACGAAGACACTATTCAACCTACACTTTAAAGTGCTGCCATATAGCATGTATTCTGCTGGAATATGGTTGTGATTTATAAAATGTTATGGCAACTAAAAGATAATTTCTCTTGGATTCTCTATTTCTCTAATTCGGCTTGTTTAGTCGATCAAACGGAGCAGTTTAGAGATGACTTTAGTCTCGACTTTACTAAATCAATCTCCGGACACATTACTTCCAATTATGCATGCTATAGAGCCACTATTACACAGTATGGCATAAATTATAAAAATTTTGGTCGATCGATTCCTCAAGGAAATGCACCAATAGATAATGCTGTTATGATATAGCAAGCGAGGCATACATCGCCCATATCAATATCGAAAAATTCAGTGACAGGACAGCAGTAGGCTTTTGTAACAGTCTGATATGTTCTCGATTTCGACGATAAGCACTCTTGTTACGTTTATCTCGACGATCCAGGTGGATCCGGCAAAATATTTTTGTACACGACTCTTTTGCTTTGCCGCAGTTAAATCGGTCTTTCATTAGCGACTATCGGCATTTCAACAACATCCCTAAAGGGAGTCAAAACAGTCTATAGTGGTTTCAAACTTCCACTTCGGCTTCTTGGCAAATCCGTTTCGTCAATTCGCTTGTTATCAAATAGTTCTGCCGATTTTCGTGATGCAGCCCTAGCCATCATCGATAAAGTAATAATGCTGCCTAAGGAAACGGTTAAGGTTTTACAAATTTCCGACAAATTTCCGAGCCGACATTCTTGCAAATTTAGCTTAAAATCGTTTAATGCATAAATGGTTTTCTTGTAAATGCTATACTTATTAAAATATTTTCAAGAAACGAAAACGCGGACGGCTAAAAATTACTAGGATCCTTAGTCAAACCATCTACCCTGTGAAGAGTACACAGGCATCTACACGGCACCACGCGCAGACATACGCAATTCAGGTAGGCCAATTTCGGCCAAAATGTACTGGGATCTTTGGATTGGTAAAAAAATCATAAGTATCAAGTTTCATTACGATCAATCAATCAATCCGTCTGCGCCGTGCAGGACCGAATTGATGATGAAATCATTTATTTGTCAAAAATCGTCATATTCTTGCAAATTTAAAATCGATTTTGTCGTAAATGCTGTGCTGCATCTATGGAAACTGCTACTTCCGGCCGACCGATTTCGGTTAAAATTCACTAAAATCACTGAATTTAAAAAACAAAATCCCGATCAGTTTTCTGGGCTGTACACAACACCACACATAGCCACATATATAGTCCCACTAAGGCACAGAGATTTTTTAAAAACTACTTTTTCTGACTCCGGCGATATAGCGAATGGCAAACCTTCAAAAAAACTGTTTCTACTACGTAAACGATATGACCATTCCACTTAAATTTTTAAAGATTCTTGTTAGTTAGTATTGTGGAAAATTTATTTTAGAATCTATTAGTGCATTGTAAATTTTATAGCTGTTGATAGCTACGAAGTCACTATTCAACTTACACTTGAAAATGCTGCCATATAGCATGTGTTCTGCTGGAATATGATTCCGAGTGGGTTAGTTTTTTAGAAGAAGCAGGTACATATAAAATGCCATGGCAGTATAAAAAAAATTTTGCTTTGATTCTCTGTTTCGACCAACCAGCTTGTTCAGTCGATCAAAAGGAGCAGTTTAGAGATGACTTCAGACTCGATTATTTCCAATTATTCATGCTATCGAACCACCATTATACAGTATAAATAACGCTGTTATGATATAGCAAGCGAAGCACACATCACCCATATCAATATCGAAAAATTTAATGACGTCTAATATGTTCTCGATTTCAACGAAAAGCACACTTACTGCTTTTATCTCGACGATCCAGGTGGCTCCGACAAAATATGCACATGACTCTTTTGCCTTCGGTGCGAGGCAACGGTCAAATTTCTCTTTCTTTTGCGACTATAGGCATTTCAACAACATTCTTAAAGGGAGATAGAACAGTCTAAAGTTGTTTCAAATTTCCAGTTCTTCTTCTTGGCAAATCCATTTCGCCGATGTCTTCAAATGACGCTGTAAGGAAGGTATTACATCAAGTTTAAATTGATGGTGGTGATTTCTACCAGTCGAGTCGATGTTATTGAAAGCTGTATCAAGCCGGGTCGATTATAGCATAACTTCCAACATTTAACACTGTCAGTCACGAGTTTCATTGCTTTGCGATCCGGAGCACATCCAAACTCCTTAGCCTATGATCGTGAGTAGTAGGTTAATTGACAAAATAGTTGAAGAAGATCATACAGAGCATAGCTATGCACAATTGTCAAATGCATAAATTCATTAAATAAATCGAAAAATAATCCGACGATTACGTGCTGAGTCTTCATTTTACTACAGTACATATTAAGTAATTTCCGAAAATTTGTAGAATCCCGGTCCAATATAGTACTAATACTCCTCATCATTCTAGGTCCCCCATACAACATTGCCATTTGTCCTGATGCAACGATAATTTCCGGTGATTCCGGTCATTTGTACTATATTGAACAAGTAACAAAACAAACTTTTGATATGGTGAACAAGTATCTGTAACTTCGCGCATATTTTATTAACACCCATTTACACCCCCTACCCCACTAGTAAAAAATAAGAGATTAGGCAAATGTCACACGTTACGACCGTTTCCAATTAGAAAAATATTCACTCGATAAAAGATTTAAGATAAATCGCATTTTAAGAAAATTTTTAATTTTAAAATCTGGTTAAAACGTACCAGATTAAAAATAGACGCATTACAAAATTTAATGAACGATGATGAAGGTATGTAATGTTAAGCAATTTTGTTGTTGTTACAAATCTGAGAAAAGCCTACATCACAATCATTACGACAAAAAAATAAATAAAAAACCTAAATTTTCGGAGTTGCTTTTTCATTATTAATGGTTTGCGTCTTTGATGAACAGGAAATAACATTTTTCATTTCGCATACACATTTTTTCCGAATAAGGCAGATAATAATTCATGTACCATACATTTTAGAGAAATGAAAATGAGAAAAAAATTCGATATAACATAGAAAAGCGGAAGATGAAACATTTTTCCACAAGTTTACCATTTTTATTTTTCGTTTGTAAAGAATCGGTCGTCTACTAAACGAGTATACGAGATGTGATACAAAGTGGGGAAATTTCTGTTCATACTCGACGAAAAACGTTTCGTTATAATGTTTTTGGTTTTTGGTGTATTGCGCATTTCTAGATTTTCTCTTCGACAACATTGTAAATATATATACGATTCATGTGATGTACAAACGAGATACGGATTTTTTTTTACAATACACAAAAATCTAAAATATTTTCGTATTTCATCTCAGTTTTCGTTTTTCGGCATAACAAAAAGAAAACATGGAAAAAAACAAGAAGTAAACGAAAATACATAAAGTACCGCACACATAGAAAAAAAAATTTGGATGAGAAAATACTGGAATTATAAATTTTTTTTTGTTGGTTTCGTCTATTCGGTTTTCTCGTTCAATTTTTTGTTGTTATGCTTTTTAGTTTTTTTTTTTTTAATTTTCTCCCGAAACTTTTTTAGTTGAGCTTTGGCCATTGCACGATTAACAATATTGTGTTGCGTGTATACATTTTGACGTTTTAAAAATTTTAAATTGAGAGTAGGATAAATATATAGTAAAAAATGTTTTAGTTTAATATTTTGGGTTGTAGATGAATTTATAAAACCGGAAGGTGTAGCAATTTATAAAGATTGCCCGCGTGACGGGAAGCTGTGTGTGCAATTTTGCGCGATTTCGGTGTATCCACTGTGTATTAATATTTAAGGTTATAAGTTTTTTTTTTCGTTTTTATTTCCAAAAGGCACAAGTGAATTAAATTCTATAGTGAAGTATTACACTATCTGCGCTACTGAAATAATAGTGTGAAGTGCGTGTGTGGCCGATATTTTTGGAAAATTGATTTAGCAATAATAATAATTATAGCATGGTTATGGTATTGAGTGAATAGTGTGAATATTTTTTTTGGTTTGTGGTGTTTTTGCCCATAACTCTGGAAAGATATAAATGAAAAATGTGAAAAGTTTGTATTGAAGAGAAAATTTATTTAAAGTGAGATATAAATAAAATATAAAGTTACAAGTTTTAATTATATATTTGCATTGTAAAATAAATTATGTTGTTATATGTGTTTAGAAATAGTTCGAATACTAATATTGGATTTTGCTGTTTCATTCGCACGCTTCATAAGGTACTGTCGATTTTTTTATATTTGTATCTTTATGTAGGCGTAGCTAATAAATATCTCTAATATATGATCTAATTTGAAGCGGAATCACATAAAAGCTGATGCTTTAGTTCAATCGATATAATTTTATTTTCTCAAAATGTTGTTCTTATCTCATGTTTCCAGCATTTTCTTTTGAATCATCTAGTGTTGTTTTAATCTTTGCCATGAGTTGAAAAAATATGACCTACATTATAATATCTTTAGCTAGATCTATATATAAATATATTATATACATAAAATATATATTGCAGGGAAAATTGTGTGTTATCATATACAAACTCATTAATTGTTCTCTTATCAATGACTATCACAAAACTAAATTTATTCATTTTCTTTTCTATTTTCCGAATATTTACTTACATTATACATCCGATATACCCAGTATTATAATATACTTTGACCTATAAGGTTATGTACATTATTTTATAAGGAGCATTTGCCATTCAATATAAATTCATATAATATTATAGGATTCGCTCGTGTATATATACATAATGGGACTGTAATGAAAATCAATTTCATTACATATTTACAATTACATTATGTATTTCGGAACAAAATAAAGTCCATTCGACACGGCTAATCAAAAATTCAGGTTCAATTTATATTCAATTTGTTTTTTTTTGCCATAAAAATCATTTTCTTGTATGTCCGTTCTTGTACATATATTATGTACCACCGTATATGTATGAATTTGGAACGAATATTTCGACGGAAATTATATTTTTGGATACCTGAGCAAGTGTATTTGGTTTCGTGCCGTATGAATTTGGTTAAACTGAAAATATTTCCCAAGTGTGGTGATTAGCTTCAATTTATAATATTCGAATATAAAATTTACCAAAATTATTTTAGAATTTTTAATATTCATACCGGCTAATCGTGTTATAATTAGATTTCGTTCAATTTTGTTTATATATAAAAAGCTTAAGGGAAAATGGCCCAGATTTTTATACATACAAAATTTGTCTGTGACGCAAACCGAACAGTAAATTAAAATTTTATTATTTTGAAAGTTAGTAGCTGCTGAGCTTCAGGCTTTCCTGAAAAAATTCTTCAAAATTGGTTTTGTCAAGCGCGCTAACCGTTTCTTATTTTAAGGCGACTTTTCGGAAAACAGAATTAACAAAAGTTTTTATTTCTGTTAGAAAATGTGATTATACGAGCCACGATTATTTTTAACGAGAATTTAATTTATCCGGTGGTGTAGTCTAAATTTCTGTGTTTTTTTTTTGTTTCGGTATGTTAATTATTTTGATATTACTGAAAAATTCCAATTGAAAAATGTGTGTATAACTCGTAATGTTTTCATTCAATTATAAATGGAGTGATATACAGTCACGTTAATAAACACAAACCTTAAATAAACGAATCAATATAATGGATCGACGATATTTTAAGATGATTAGTATTTCATTGTATTCATTTCTTTTGTGAGTATTAAGATGATTAACTTTGAAAAGTGTAGTGTTATTGTACAAGTTCAATGAAGTTCGCACAAAGGAGACCCCGCGCTATGGATACAAGTAGTCTGATTTTGTTTGATAATGTAAAAATTAAACATCCATCTTACTGCAATCCTTTCTAAGTTTGAAAAGTCAATGTACGGCCTGTGCTGGATTATAAAAATAATTTAATCAAATATTTAAACATCCCTGATATTTAATTACCATGGTCAGTGTTTAACGAACCAATATGAATATTGAAGTGATTATTATTTTCAGCTTTATTTTCATTACTTGCCCAGAGCTTTTTCGAGGCATTCTGATAGGGGGAATTGTCTCATTTTTGGCAACTGCATATGATCGTCGACATTTCGTCGCCTTAGGTCTAGAGTACGCTAACCGACAAAACCACACTTTTGAGAAAAATTAAAATTAAAGTTTACGTGGTCATTACACCTTGTCTGAAGCGATAGTTCAAAGCTTTACAGATTATTCTAATGCAGTGATTATGTGAGAATAGCAGTGAGGCTCAATCATTTTAATTATGGGGAAACTTATATAGCGGAAAAGTGGATATGCAGTTTGCAGACAAAATTACACGTAAAGATGGTGCCTAGCGGAATTTCTGATAAAATTTAGTAGAAAGTAAAAAACGAACGTGCTAATTCAAACTAATTGTTTCAAACGAAATCACATTTTATTGTTCCGTGAACAAAAAACTTATAAATAACAGTTCAGTCTTAAAAAAATTTATTTTGTGGTCAATTTTGATTTTTGGTCGACTTTAGGCATAAATTTGAGAAGGCTTAGCAAATCCTGGCGTTTCTCCTCACTTATCTTAATGTTATCATTCTGGAAAATTGTTTGAAAACTATTCGAACCACACTCTAGTTTCTTCTTGTCCTTCTGGAACTACTTGTTGGGTTTGTTATAGATTCCGTTGTAAATTCTACGTTAAACGATCTCTTATATGAAACATTCGTTAAGTTTCGTGATTCATACTTAAAATGTCGTACTTTGGTATACGGAACAAACGAGAAATTAAAACTATGGGCCGCCTAGCTAAAGTGCATAAAATCAGTGCTTCTCATTTTTAATATTTTCAGATAAACTTTTGACATTTTCAAGTAATCTCACTAATCCAATTGGTCTGTAGATTTCCATATTTTCAAATATTTTTCCAAAGTATTGTGCACTTCATCAACTTCCTGCAGAAGAGAGTGTCCTGGTTCCGAATATTTGTGCTCTATGAAGATACTACCTGAATTTTTCTTCGTGAAGTTGAACAAGCTTAAAGATAAAATCGAATTACGCTTCTGTGGAACACAAGCATCTGTCCAAATAATAAATTTCTCCGTTTCCGGAAAATCAGTTATCACAGCTTGCAAAGTTCATATGAAAGCTCACTTGCTAATTAATTTGCCCCTCTACCTTGACTTGTCTCATTCCAGATACTACAATATGTGCTTCGTTTATCATTAAAATATCCTGTTAGGTTAAAACACAAAAGTTTTCGCTTGTAATAGAAGCAGTTAACATTTGCTTTCGGCAACGCAAACACATTTTGCAGATCAATTACCATAACACGGGTAATTGGTTAAACATTTATTTAGCCAGTGTCTTTCTCTGATTTTGCTACCAATTTGATTTAAATGTGATCCGTGTAGTCGTTTTGTTCATCATGAGTTAATATTTCGCCATCTTTTCCTTTCTCTTGTGCTCGTCGTAGTTGTTACACAAATTTTTTCTTTGGGATCAAAAAACCTAGGTTAAACTTCGTTTCAAATATATGTTTATACGACCAAAACTTTACAGGGTCAACTGTTTCATTGCAATACATCATATACTTTTTCTATAAATTAAGTTGGGGTTCCAGAAACATTTTATTTGTTGAAGAACGACAATAATGAGATTACTGTTGCGAAGCTTTTTTTATGAGTAGCAGCATCATCCAATTTATTTTGTGATAGTTTATTTTTCGCGTGTTTGCCTTTAGTTAAAGTTTCCATGTATCAATTAAACGTTCAAAATATGTTTAAAATAATAATGCGCCCTAGTATTATTAATCTTCAAGGTAAAAAATACTTGGCAGGCCCTTTTCAACATGCCGGCTTTTAAAAAGTGATAGAGGTATGTATATTTTCTACGCGAGTTAGCATTGCTGGTTCTTTTTCTCTATACTGAAATCTTAAATATCATTTTGCCAAAAAATTCGCCTTTCGATTTAGAGTTTAACTGTTGAAACTGCTCAAATAAATGTTTCCTCTCTAACAAATCAAATTGCTCATGGCATGTATACGAATAATTTTCTCCGCAACCTGTTTTAGTTTCTCTTTTTTTCGCAGTATCCTCATATCAGTAAATTCCCCCTCGCGTTGGCATTTAGCTTTTCTTATCTTTTTCATACCTAGAGATCAAAAGTCCAATTTGAACAAAACCTAACCAACCAACCAAACCTAGTTCAATTTTAACAAAACCTAACCAATAATTCCAAGGTCACCCACCTGGATTACCAACACATTTACCATTTAAATAGTACATTTATAAAGTAATCGTATTTATAATTATAATTTATGTATTTAAATAAAATTAAAAATATTAATCTTCATTTAAATAAAATGTTTTATGTCCATATTTGCACATACTATGATTTGCATGACGATTCATTTCAGATATATCAGAGTAATTCATTTCAGACATGTCACACATGATTCGTCTATAACTTCTCAATTCACACATGTTACTCAACTCACACATGTCGTAAACGATTCATCTCAGACATCTCAAAAAACAAAAATTAGTCCCTCTAGACAGTTACTGATGAGTCATTAGTGTGTCGTAAATGAATTTCTGACTGGGGTACTGATATAGCTGGATACAATTTTAATCACATCGAGCAGAAATAAATTTTTAGAACAAAATTTGTTGGAAGAAGACTTCATACAATATTTAGCAGGTTCCGTTGGTGTAAGCAAATTATTCGCAAGTACTTCGAGCTACCCATATTTACTCAAACGAAAATTCTTTTTGTTATTTTTACTGCTCACTAAAAAATTTGCGTTTTATTAAACATCTACTGAAAAATATCTGCAAGTAGTTTGCTAAATAAATGAAAGTTTATCGGGAAAATTGTATTCAATAACTAATGCATTATCGAGCAATTTTGAACGGAAATCTACTACCGGTGGAAATTTAATTTCGAAAATCTTCTTGCAGATTATTGATTGCTCTGAAAATATTGGAGAAACTGCATGTAGATATCACCGCACACTTAATAAGGCCAATGGTAATAAATTTAATCGAGTATTGACAGAGATGACATGACTGAAACTTATAGCTAAAATTATTCATTCATTTGAAAAATGCTAAAAAATGTCTTTAAAATAAATTTAAATATATTGAATGGTCAAAAAAGTATTCTGTTTATAAATAAAGTTTTTTTTATTTCATTTCATACAACATATTCTGAGGTGAAGTGGACTACTTTTCCTTTCTTTCTGTTGAATGAATGAAAAACACCCATTAGAAAGAATCTATTATAGTATATTCAGTATACCCAATACATTTTGTTGATCGAATTTTTGAAAGTGCAAAATGATAGATGATTATTGATTTTTGGTGCTACAATAAATCTAAGAGTACTTAATCTAGCCCCAAAAGAGCTAAGTTGGCAACAATGACATTGATCGTGCAATAGTTGCTTCCGTACAACATTTGCAGACATTTTTAGTATGTGTTTTTGGTTAAACTGCATTGAAACTATTTTGCTTTTACCTGCAACACAATTGAAAGAACTTATTAATTATACAAATATTGCACGTTTGTGTGCATCCAAAAATATTTGAATGCATTGTTGTCAGCTAAAGATTTTTCGAAACCTTAGAAATTTCAAATTATTTGGAATGATAAATTCTTCCATTTAATGAATTTGAACCCAATTTATGTAACAGCTGTATCCTATTTGTCACTTGTTAAAACTTTCTCTATTCCTTTGACGTCCAGTGCACACAATCGTGTGGGTAAAATATTATAACATCGGCTGCATACGTCAAAAGCCGATTGAGCACACTTTGGGTTTATTAAAAAAAATTGGATTGCTTCTAAAATAATCATGGTAGTCCATAAAGCCCAACTAACACAAATGTGTGGGTTCATCGCGTAGTATCTTAAGTTCATGGAATTAAGATGTTTGCGAATTTCCATAAAAATTTTATTCAATAATTTTTAGTGAACAAAAAGAAAATCTATTATTTTAATTTAATCTATTATTGAATGCGGGTGCCGTGCTCATTTGTACTTGTTGAACCAAGCTAATGCTATTTATATTCATAAAATGTATAGACCATTTCACTGAAAAAAATAACAAATGTTTTACTTTTAATTCAACTCCAAAATCACAACTTGTTCATATAAATTAAAATAATAAAATTCTCATTTAGTTAATAATCCATTAATAGGCCAGTGTTCATATTCATCATACCGCTTACCAAGCCATGAGAGAGGTAAGCACATTTTTTGAGGACATGGATCGGTCTCTACTTCTGCAAAGTAGAGCACTGGCGAATTTCATTTTAAATTCCACTAATTGTAACGTTTGTTTAATTGACACGTCGCAAGCTGAAGAGTCGTTCCTATTCTACATTTAGGCATTCGCGACAGCCAAGTCAATGAAGTGATTTATTACTTTAAGCTTCCATTTTTTGGTCTTTATAAACGAGGGAAATTATTCCAGTATTTAGCAACTAAGTCGACCCCGTCCATATTTTTATTATATTTTATTTTACGAATTATCTTTCGGCACGTTCTGTTATTATAATATTTGGTTTATACCATTCGTTTCACAGAAAATCTCCTGAGCTCCGTTGTTATGCAAAATCCCTGGCTCTCGCCTCTTTCCATATGCCTATCATTTTCATAGAATATGTTTTTAACCGATTTGTCAGTATAGTTTGATTAAGTTGGTTCACAAAGTTTGATTAAAGAGGAACGGTAGTGAAATATCGATCGACAAAATTAAACTACCCTGAGCAATTGGGGTCAAATTGGGCTGGACCCAAACAAAATCGGTATTAAACGCGGAAATCATTTTGCCAAAATTTATTAAGCCCTCTGGCTTTGGCTTATTTATAACATATTGACTCGCTGGGCATCTAGCTGTGTACGGAATCATTAACCACTAGAAAATATAATATTAGTTAATATGTTTTTATGTTTAAACAAATAACGTCTAGCCATTATCAACATTGGAAACTGCAACTAGTTGTCCAGAGAAATATTTTACGTTTTTATGTTAATTTATAGGTCTGATAGACAAATATTTTTGTGATACTTAATGAAACATTTCCATGATCTAAATACTGATGTTTACTTTCAAAACGAACGGTGGAAAATTTAACTAAATTTACCATGATGTTTGAATCTAAGAATTACACTTAGAAATACTAATACACGCACTTCTAGATATTTATTAATTAACCTTACTACGATATGAATCTCAGAAATTGTGACTGCATGTGATGAAACTATTTGTGAGATTTCTAGAAGATGTACGGCCATTTCTAAAACAACGTCGTTTGGGCCATTAATTTTGTCCAGATTCGCTAGAGGCACTATACCATAGTATGAGTAATTAATAATTTTGTAATACATGCCCTGTTAGTTTTTTATTATTATGATTAATTTCAGGAAAACTTGAATAGTATTTTGAAGCTTTTTGTAAAAGTTCTAAATTCATATTAATCCTAAATTTGTTTGTTATTAAATTCAATCGAGTGCGAAAATACTCTCTGTAACCGTTTAAGTTGACATGACAAAATGTGCAAAACATTCAATACAACTAAAGTTTTCCAAAAATTCTTCGATTTGATGAGCTCCCAAATTATCTGCACTAATTGCAATTGAAGAACCTTTTATATATCCGATCTTCTCATTAAATACAAAACAATATTAACTAATTTTTATAAATCTGATTAAAATGTAATTGATTTAATACATGATTATGAATTTCTGAATTTACTTATTAAGCAGACCCGAAAGGTTGCAACCGTTAACCAATCTTTCATCGGATTCTAGCAATTCGCAGAATCATGGTAGAAAATTTACCGAAAAACGATTTATGGTTAAAGGGACCCTAACGGTTGTCGAGATCCGAAATTAATTAACCAGCTAATCCATCAGGTAGTGAAAGAGTACAAGAATGCCACGGATAAGGTCAAAGATCTGTCCAATGAATAAAGTTTGTGAAACAACTGAAGTCCGATAACCAGATTATTAGAAAATGTCTCTAGTTGGACTAAAATTATTCGAGTGATGGCAGATATGTTAACGGCTGTTCCTATTGCAAAGAAGATCATCGACTTCCCAAGTTATGTAACTATGCCTGAGAAGGCGCTGAAATTCGAATAATTCAATTTTTCCAATCTCATGAATTTTCAGAGGACATCAAAATATGAACAAATATAACCGGTTAAGTGGTCGGTTTCAAAATCTGAAACGTCTACCACAGCGACATATAATATAAAGTTAATTAATTTGCACAAAACGTATTTACATCCTGGGCCATCGTTATTAACAGCACTTTCTCGACATAAGCTTTGGATATTAGGCGTACGAGAAACAAGTCGTACCATCAGTCACAAGAGTTTAATATGTGTTGGTCACTCAACGATTCGATCAACTCAGCAGATGGTTAGACTTTTCTAATCCAGAATAACTCTAAACCGTTCATTCTCCATAATCAGAATTAACTATGTCGGTCCAATGTGATTGTTATTAGGAAAGGGAAGGGGTGGAACACTTATTAAATTATTTATAGTAATTTTCCTGTGCTTTATCACTAAATCATTACACACTGACGTTGCATCAAACCTCGCTACGGATACTTTCTTAGCAGCCTTTGATCGGTTCATAGCACGGAGGGGAGCATCCGCAGAAATATATTCAGTTAATGGTTTAAAATTACAGCTACCGAATTCACAACTTAAATTAAAAAATATGCCCCTGCACACAACATAAAGTGACACTTCATTCCAGTCACATCAGTTTAGACACATCCAATTATGGTCACTGGAAAATCTCATCTTATGCTTGAAGGGATGATCACTGTTATATCCAAAATAAAAGGAATATTTAATTCAAGATCGCTCTGCGCACCCTGTCCAAATTACGAAGTTGTAAAATTGTCGAGCATCATTAATAGATGGGATCGACTTCAACAATTACTGCAACATTTTTGGTGTCATTATTCCATGTCAATATCCGAATTAATTAACAAGCAATCTTCATTTCTTGGAGCTAATACGACGGAATTTAAAATATTATAATTTTCAATATTTGATGAAATATCACCAAAAACATCTCGAATAATGTTGCTCGGTTCATCAATTAAATTGTGTGGAATTTCACTCAAATCTCTACCCAAATCATTAAAATTTGGCAATGCTCCATTTCCAAGTACTTTAAGAAATTAAATAAATTCCACTTCATGCGACAGAGCTTGCATGTTCTGCTGTAGAGAAACCATCGAATTTGTGGGAGTAAGTTCCACAATAACATTTTGTCAACTTTCATTTAATTCAGAACGTGAACCGTGAGGAATGACAGGCCAAATTTGCCGAAAATCTCCGCACAATAAAATAGTTTTACCACCAAAGGGTTTGTTTATATTTTGAACATCGCTTAGATCATTTAATAATCGATCAATGCACTTAAGGCATTAAATGGACACATAGATATTTCATCAATAATAGCTCATGAAGCGGATTTTATGAAATTTGCTTGATTACTATCAATATCACTTGACTCGAAACCGAATTCTCTAAAATTGGAATTGGTAATTTAAATATATTATGTAATGTTCTGCCATTTACTTATTAAAGTTGAAGCAATTTCACTAAATTTATAGAATGTAATTTGTGTATAAGCGCTGTTTGAACAAAAGTTTTTCCACAGCATCATGATGCATCACTTCACGCTAAACTGCGTCTATAACATTACGTTGTTTATTATTTGCAACATCGTAAAACTCAGTAAAATGAAAAACAGCTTCATCTGTATCAAGTTCATACATAATTCTAAAATCTTGCACACGTAGTGGTGTTGGAAGACCAACTTGTTGACATGATCTTTTATGAGACATAAATATTTCTTCTAACCCAAGTAATACAAAATTGTCTGAATCATTTTCAGTTTGATTTCGGACAAAACCTTCACTCAAATCTTTATTAAACGCTTCCCATAACGCTAATGCATTCCCAGGAAAATTAAATGCACAAATGAATCCAAACAATTCTCTTAGCTGCTTCGGTGTTTTGAATTGAACTGCTTCTAGTAAACATCATCATTTGAAGCAGTCCCACTCGCATGACATGCAGCAGTAAATGTCGGATATAAAACCCCTTCATAAGTCCTCAACTCATAAAATAGTTCCACATTTTTCGGGAAACAACATACAATCGTGAATGGTAATGGTACTTCAGTGTACAATAAATTGGCACGATGATCAACTGAATTCATTCAAATCGAAAAAAGCTAATAATTATGTTTCCTTTACATTAGCTGCCGCTTCGTTTTCTTCTCTGTGTCTGTAGCACACACATTTTGCCTTTTAGAAAAACGTTAAAATATTCTCCAACATGCTTCTGTAGAACCATCAAAACGTCCACTCAAAAATTTCTGAATTTCATCTATTTCCAATTCTCCATTAATTGCATTCATAATAACCCTAACCTCTAAAACAGCACAATCATATCCCTTGTAAATATATTTTACGCTTTTAACAGTTGTACATATGTATTTCTACGTTGATATGGCAATTAAATTTGGCCAGGAGATATGGATTATAAGGCACAACGTAGCGATTATCAACTGAATTTCCTCTGACTTCGACGCTTACACCGTTATCTCTTCTTCTGTGAACAAGATGGCCATTAATATTATTTACAGAGTGTTACGAAAAGTCTTTGGGAAAATTTTTAAGTTATCATCATAAATGCGTAACTAAAATATGTGCATGAGGTAGACCCCTCTTTTGAAATTCAATGGTATAAATCAAAGCTTCGACTTTACCAAATATATTCTGATTCATAACGCAATTAATTAATTCTTTTAATTTCAAATTAAAAACTCTAACAACAATGTCTGGACGAAAATTAGAACTTCCAACATTATCAATGGACTAGATAATCTCCGGCCAACGTGGATTGCAAGTCATAGTTATGAATAATGAAGGTTTGCCGAGATTTTGAACAATTGACATAGCGTCTAAATAGTTCTGAAACATATTTCTCGGTGCACCAACAAATGATGATGGTAAAACAACTCTCCGCTCCACGGCATTAATATTATCACCACCATTTGGATGTAAATTAAAAAAATCTTTTAAATTATTATAGACTTCAGCTCAAAGATTTGTTTGATTATTACGAATAAAATGTGATCTGCTGCCTTCAATGCGAACATACATATCAACAATCCATTGCAAGAATAACTTTTGTGTATGATTTAAAATACTAAAATCGTCGCGAATTGCAAGTCTGTAAGATGCAGATATTTTGTTTCTTGGCATATTTGAATTTGAAGTTGTAAGACTGTTATGAACTATATTTAGCTGCCACCCAAAATCGCCATTTAGAAATAGAAGAGGATAAGCGAACGGATCTAAAGATGAATCCAACACAGACACATCCCGAACGGTATTATTCAATCTCGAAAAGCAAATCATGTTACGTTCAAAGGGTGGTTCACCATTAACACTATTGAAAACAACATCAGTAGCAATCGCATCAATGTAACGTCGAATATCAACATTATTATTTGCTCTAATTAACATGCATACATCTCTAGTAATATCTTCATTTCTATTACAGTGTTCAGACATAGTATGAAAAGTTTGAACACATAGATTACAACAATTCAATTGATTATTAATTTCTCTCTAGAAATATAACTGAGCGTAATGTGGCATAGAACCAAAAGGAGTTACAATACCACCAGGGAGTCAAGTCAAAATCTATGAAATAATGAAAATGCAAATTTTTTTCCACATTAATCTAGTAGTTTGAATTATTCGCACGTAGTTTTAAATTCCAGTATGTGAAATCAAAATTTGTTATGGGCAATTCAAACCTACTCGATTGCCAATGAAAAACAATTTTCAGTTTCATATTTTCACGGAACGCAACTTGCATACCTTTCAATGCTTCAGTTTCAATCTTTGCCTCACTACTAATCATTGCAAAAGAATAGTTATATGGTCGAATAGAATTAAAATAATTGTACGATCTGTAAGATCATGCAAGCTTTTTATCTCTCTTTTTTGTATTGGTTTTGTTATTATGATCACGATGACGGTATAAAAACACCAATAACCATAATTTGCCATAAATAACTGATCGATAAATAAAATTATAATAAAACCGGGTGACCGTTTCAAATCGTTACAAGAAAAACATGAAACGAAGGTTCCCTAATGTAGTGAACAGTTAATTGTTTAATCTCTTTTCACACAATTTAGATTAGTTGTGCAATTTTATATGACACTTGAAGTCTTT